>CAXAMN010009557.1:233028-322249 GCA_963970005.1 Durusdinium trenchii | reverse complement strand
CAGCTGGTGTCAAGTAGCATGGCTGCATCTTCTCTTCCGGCATGCTCTTCAAAATCCTTGCCCTTTCAGTCCTGGAGACTACATTCTGTTTATTTGGTTTGCCTGGCTTCCCCTGGCTTGCAGTCCAATCATTCCCAAGCCTCACCCAACTCCTGAGTGCCATGCTGGGGAGTCCACCCTTTTTGGCTTTGTGGTGCCAGGGGAATGGGTGCAAACAAACTTGCAGTTGCAACATGTTGAAACATATACCTGCTTAACTGCTACAAAGGCACTGTTTGATTGGCATAGCATTCAGGGTTTCATCAGTCCCCACTTCCATGCTACTTGAGGATGAGCATGAGCTGCTGCTTCTCTCTCTCTTTTTGCACCTACTACTGTTCTTGCCTTTGGTCTTGCTTTCTTTCTTTCCCTTCTTTTTCTTTGTTTGGTACTTCTGTTCTTTGCTGTGTTTGTTCTTCTTCTTCCTGGCAGTTTTCAATTGGGTTTTAAGTCTTAAAGAAGGTTGTTACATCTTGTGTTTGTTTGCTGTTGTGAAAGGTTTCCCACACACCAGCAGCACAACCCAGCCCACCTGGATTCTGCCCCTGACTCTGAGCTAGCCTCCTCATCAGAGTCATCATCTTCATCATCACAGGAATTATTTTACACACACACACACTGGGCATTCACCATCCACTCAAACACCCACATTCAGCAGGAACACTCCTCTACTCAAAACTACATTTGCATGCCAAAGCACTGCCCTCTCCCCTTCCTGTAGAAGGTGCAGTGGAGGGTTGGTAGGAAGAAGGTGCAAAGGATCCACCAGGGGCCATCTGACCCAGATTCACTGGGCCATACATTCCATGGGCATGGGGCTGAAAGCCCATCATGAGATGATGGGGTGGTGGGTGAACATAATCAGGTGGTAGGGTCCTTTTTCCAGGGACCCCACTCACCTTGCGACTTGGCATGATAGTACCCAGGCTTTACTGGGCACTTTGATGCTGAAAATTGCCCTCGAGCATCCATGCAAATTTCAAGTGTGAGTTCACATCTTGACACCCACCCCATCTGAACCCCACCCAGGCACATGGAATTCCATTAGGGACAGTGAAGGGTTAACATGGAGGCCCAAATGAATCACATGGAGACCCAAATGACTCAAGAAGACCCTTACTAGAAAGGTACATGTTGCCACTCCAAGATACTGGAAGGCTCTCCGGAACGTAGGTTCGCTTCTGCAAAGAGAGAAGCTAGGCATGTAGAGCCATCGCATCAAGAATTTAAGATTCAGCAGCTGGTACCCTGATGCTCATGCAGGAATCACAAGCGGTACCGGAGCAGCAAATTGAGCAAACCGCGAAGGACTTTTTGAGCAAAGGGTGTAAATATTCACACTTGCCCCTATAGAACCCTGTAGGATGTCAAGTACCCCAACATAATTAGACACGGATACCCCAACATCAAAAGCTGGGGTAAGTGGCTCTACTAGCTCGTCGCCTTTGTGCAGCTTTGCCCAAATTGAGCAGAGCAAGTTCGTCCCTTCGGCTTTTGCGTAGAGCAGCTTGGCCCGCAGCACTTTCCATAAGTCTGGACCTGAGCGATCCATATGAGGGCTGACTGTCAGGAGGCTGCGAACAATAGATGTTCATGCACTCATGCACAGAATCCAGGGAATTGAGTGGTGAAGACACAGCGAAGACCATGTTTTCATGATGAATGTTGGGTGCGACTGGTGGTGGCACGGCAAAACATAGAGGTGTTTCAGTGTAGAAGTTTGGGAGTCAATATTCAGGTTACCCAAGTTACAAAACAAACCACTCAAGCCGTGGGCACACAGAAAAACATCCACTTGCCAAACCTGTGTGATTGCCGAGAAATCATCTTCAGAACAACCCATGTAAACTTATGCCAGAAGAACATTCGAGAAAACGACATCCTGGATGGCAGCAAAAGCTACATCCGAGGTGCACGAAAGTGCTGTTGGGCTCCCTTTGTTCGATCTTTTGGATCTGATTCTTCAGCCGCCAACTCCACACTTGGACAGCTTCCTCCCGCGGAAACGCATCGCGCAAGAAAGCGTGACGCATTCCGAAAGGGAAGGGGTGCCGCGTCCAAACGTGTTGGCCCTTTGCTTTGGGACCACAAGTATGCTGAAAAAAGACACGCATGAAAGTGGAAACAACCTGTTTGTAGAGTCCGTAGAGCAAAGTATAGTCTTCCAAGGGGCTTCCTGTTGCTTATGTGGAGGGTAACTCGCTTCAGCTTTGTTTACTGCTCTGTTTCTATCTCTCAATTGGCGATCAACATGAACACAACCGTTGGGGTCCCCAAACACCGCTAGTTCGCTTGGTCATGCTGGATCACACGACGGTCAGCCAGTCCAGGGGACCGGAAAACAAACCACTGGGTCGCTCAGACCGACGATGAGGCCCGAAAGAGATCCCCAGAGCACGGAACCCATTTGCATGACCTGGGGAACCAAACAGAGTGCTCACCATGGATGCACAAGGATGTGCGGGGTGACAAGAGTCACAAATGATGCATAAAACAGGAAAAACAAACAAGCATACAATAGAACACCTTAGAAACCCATCAAAGCTTCTGAAAAAAGAAACACTATTTGTGCTGAAAAATACACTAGCTCAAAACACTTGGTCATTTTGAAAGATAAACACATAAGGCATCTTCTTCGGATGATCCTGAATGAAAGATCAACTCACGGTCAAAGCACACGGACTCAAAAGGAGGCTGGTCGTCTCCTCTGCTTCTTTGACAGCGTGTTGAAGTGAAACTTTCTCGGCTTCCAATTCTTGAGCCCTCTTCTTGTCAGCCTGGCCGCAAACAGAAGTCTCGCTGGTGTCCCTTCTCGCAAACAAACGCAGAACAACTTATGAATCATGTCATGACACTCACATTCACCCTATTGTGACAATGGCCCCTAGGGTACAACCGATTCACATGGACAGGGAAACCAACTTAAACAATGGACTCACTGAACGCATTGGTCCACAGTCCTGGAGAGCTCAAACGACGGCGCCGACCCCCACTCCAGGCGCCTTCAATTGCGCTTCCAGTGTTCGATGTTCCTCCTGGAATTGAAAGATGAATGAAAATGGAAAACTGGAGAATCATCCTCGCCCCAAAGAGCAAGATGATTGCTCCTTGGGAGACACAGGCTAGTCTACTTCTACTTTGGAGGATGGGATATATATATATATATTATATCAACACTTTGTCGCTGTTCGCCGAAGCGGATCAAAGCAGGGTGCCCTGGAAGTCCCCCAAAAAGAAGGCTATTCGCAAGCTCCCTTAAAGATCTTAAAGGTTCGGAGAGTGTTCGGAGGTCGCGGTGCTGGATGTTCTTTAACTGGCCGAGTGCAGATTTTCAGCATGGTCAGTCTTTAGACAAGCCTATAGTACTCCTCCAAACACCCAAAGCATCTCCTCCAGTTCAGCTTTCTTTGCCTTCAGGTCTCGCAGCTTCCTCAGTTCGGTCCGTGCCACCGACCACCCACACCGACCTCCGTCGAGTGATCGGTCGGAGGATGGCCGTTGAACATGCGATGCTCTGGAGGGGCGGTCGGTTTTGGTGGTCGGTTTTAGGGGAAACAAATAACAAATCTGATTCATAGAATCACGTCAAAGTGAACATTCAGGACCCAAAACACCTCTTTGTTGTTTGATCCATCTGCTTTCACCACCTTTCACCATACAAAACCCGACTCAACCTCATAGCCTCATAGCTGTGTGGACTTCCTTCGAATTCCCTGGAATTCCATGCCATCTGTTTGTCCATGAATATCTTTGATTGGTCTTCACTGTCCTCCTGTCCTCACCCAGGTATGAAACAACTGTTTGAAGTTCACGGGTTTGTTTGAGACCAGAAGACCAGCTGGGATACCTCACCAGCAAGTGAATGCCGAAGAAACACATGGTTCCAGGGTGCAACACCATGTCCATCATCTACGCAACGGATCGATGGTGTGTCTCAAACACCAACAACTCCAACCAATGGATCGATGGTCAGGACGAAAAAAAAGCGAAAAACAACCCGTTCTGCCTTTCTACCAGCTCTCCACCCAAGCCCGCCCCAAACACGATGCGACCAGCGACTGCATTTTTGCTGCTTTCGTCTTCGAGGCAGACTCCTGCATCGACACATCAAAAAGGCAAGCCCAAGCCGGTGGGTGTGCGGAAGGTCAAAAGGTAGTCAAACCTCTACGAGGCAAAAATACTATTCAATTCAAGCAACTTTCAGAGGCAATACATTTCTGAATGTCTAGATGTTCTAGACATTTCTAGACATATCGTTACTCTCGCATCTGAAAGAAATCTTACACTGAACACCTCACTTAAGTCACAGCCAAGTGGTTGTAGTAAGACCAAGTACCCACCTGTTGTCCTGTTGACATACTACATGACTTGCCCCTGTCTCTTCCAGAAGGCACGCACATACCGAATTGAGATGCTGACCAACTGGGACTCCATCTCACAAGTGCCATCTCGATACGCTGCCAGCGTCGCCTCCCGAGACGCGAACGGAATCGCCGAGACGACGTCAGACCTCCCAGGTATAACAGGGTGACCAGTCTGAAGAGATGAACGACTTGAATGGGTAAATCCAGTCCTTGAACAGCATTTAAACATATTAAAACTTTTTTTTTTTTTCGAAAACTCCACCCCGCGCATGGGAACCCAAAAGCTAGTAGATGGCGCAACTCCTCGATGGGATGGACCGGAGTGACGATCCCCTCCGGGGGTGTGCCTGAAATCATCATGGAAGTGGACAGTAAACGCTGGAAGACCATCTTTCTCCAGAAACTGGTGGTTTTTCCACTTCCATGTTTATCACTTCTCCGAGTCTCGGTATGAATCTATTTGTAAATCTGTTGCAGAAGCTGCGCGCTGTCGCGCAGGTGATTTCAGAATGTAACATGACGAGGTCTGTTGCAGAGGCAAAGTTAGGAGTCTGGGCACCCAAAAGTGGCTGGACTGAGTAGTGGTGGAAGCCAGGATCAAATTCGGATGACTATTCCAAAGCAACCAGCCTACAAGAAATGAACAACAGTCTCAGCAGCTTGGTTAACAATAGAGTGGCAAACTTGTCAGCATTGCCAACTTGTGAAATAGTAGAGGACGCTACTAGGAACAAGAAGCTACTAGGGGCTCCTGGCATCGCTACTAGGAACAGGAACGCTACTAGGGGCTCCTGGCCTTACTACTAGGACCAGGAACAAATAGCTACTAGGAGGATTTATGTAGGATTATGTAGGATTATGTATTCATAGTTTGTCTGCATGTTCTCCACCGCGCGTAGCAGAATGCCGTGCAGACGCATCGTGGCCTTTAGCTTGTTCACTTCTGCCTGAAGAACCTGAGGTGAGTGCAGTAAATACAAGCATTTGCCACTGGCGTCTGGGGCAGTCCAACCGTTTCTAGCTATGTCCCCACACGAGTCATGAAGAAAACTAAAGCAGGCCCTCTGACACTGGACACCTGACCAAAAACGTGGACACCTGACCACTCCCGGTGTTGGTAGTGCAAAAGCCTAAGGCCAAGGCAGAGACTTCCTTCTTGGAGCCTCTATCTTCACTGCGCACCTCACGTGCGAACGGTCAGGATTACGCGTGTAAACATTGCCCAAAGGGGAATTTGATTTGACAAAGCGGCACAACTCTTCTTTTGGCGTTGTCGGTTTCGATCTGTTGTATGCAGTGCATAAAAAGAATTCTATAACCTCACACTAGCCCATGCATCTCTTCAAAACAACCCTGAAACTGCCTCCCGGACATCAACCCCCTCCAAACACACCCTCTCAATCCCCAATGCCCACTGTGCCTGCTGTGCGGCACGGAGTAACTCTTGGTTCTCCGCCTGAAGACGCTGAAGCTCTACCTTCAGGCGCTCCTGACGGTGCTCCAGTGGTGAACGCCGAACTGGATCGACCCGAATGACTCAAACGAAGACTTTCAAAAGGATGACTTTGGTTGGTTTGTTTTTTGTTCACCTGCAAAGGACTTTTTGGAAGCCACAGATATGATGGCCTAATTAATGTCAGCAGCATTGGAACGAAATAAGCGCCCTCCAAAAGAACCTGGAGGCCACTTCACCCCCCAAAAAAGGAATTACTGGCTTTCGATTTCTGCCTGTCTCGTGTCTCCAAACCACATGTCGTCCACCGTCCATGTCGTCCGGTCGTACCTCTCCGCGATCTCCCGTCGCCGCTCGACCCGACTCGACCCCCTCACCTGCACGCCGTCGGTTCGCACAGTACCGAGCTCAGCAGCTTTCTCGGAGGCCTCCTGAAGGGTCGTATGAAGTCGAGGGCCGTCCAAAGGGGTTGACTTCACCCTCCTTCGGGACAAATGGATGAGGTCCAAGAATGTGTGACATGTGTTGTATTGTATTGTTTCACTGTTCTTAAGGTTTCGTGTTGCTACAGCAGAAGGTTGGACGCATCACAAATTTGATACTTCCTTTGATGGATTATACAACGAGATGCAGCACGTGAACCACAGAAAATTATTCCCTTGATAAGCGGAATGGGTGTCCCGCACGTCTTGAAAGTAGTGAAAGTAGTTAGGTATGTTAGGTCTCTTCCTGTCCACAAATTGGCGTTAGGTCGCTTCATGTCAGCGCCTTGATTCCAGGCCCGGTGCTTGGCTAGTCGGCTAGTCATGCAGACACTTGTTCAATGACTAAGCCCACAGAACACCAGCCCTTTGGAGGGACGAATCCAGGATCCACCTTTTGATGACTAGCTTTCATGGCTTGAAAGGGCTAACCCGCTCACCATCCCACATGGAGCATGGAGCTTCACTGGAACTCATGGAACTTATGAAACAGGACTGACGAGGTTTCTGCTCCAAGATCAGAACCAAGGAAGACGGAGAGCGATGGCCTCCAACATAATACAGGTCAGTTGTTCATCCTTGAGTGGCTCATCACCGCACTGATGTTCTTGTTGAGAAGGACGTCTCTTGTAAATTAACTTCCTTCTCACCAAGTCTTCAATTTCTTTGCCTTTATTGGTCCACATCGCCACAACACATGGTCCGCCCAACAATCCCGGCTTCTCCTGGATAGCCTCGGCCTCTCTCTCTAATGCCCGAAGCTCCTGACAACAAGCCAATGAGAGTGGGACACGCTCCTCGATCCAAACCTTCTGTTTTCCCGAACTGGTCAAACATTGGGTCGATGGACTCCTTAAACACGGTAAACAGAGTGACAAGATTGCCACCATTAGAAGATGAGATCGAGATGACCCAACGGATCGTTCGAAGAAACATCGTGTTACCCTTCTGTCAACCTGTGGAAGGGTAACACCTGACGAACAACTCTTGCCGCATTTTCCTAATTCCTCTGACTGAAACCAGCCTCATCTTACGGACATAACGTCTAATCAATGGGCTCCTGCAGTCCTCATATCAGACCCATCGTGCTTCCATGTGGGGCGATCACCCTCCTATGGTAAAATTATTGTTCATCCCAGGCTGTTAAAAACAAAGCCAAGTGATGTCAGAGCCGGTGACATGTCATAATATACTATATTGATCGTTTTATATCATCTAAATTTGTCGAGTCAGAAGAACAAACCAATGAAGATCCACGAACAGCCGGAAACAAAAATGACCCGACCATCAGTGATGGTCGGGTCACCGGAGATGTACCGATTGGTCGAGCGGATGAGCCACACCGTCACGGGTGTCGAGCATTCGGTTGGGAAAAGTCCCTGGATGCCCTTTCAGATGGGTCTTTCAGAAGGACATATAGTCTAGATTGTCACTAAAGTAATTCACTATATGTTAAATAAAGATCAATGATTAATAGTACCTCGATGCCGCCTTTCTCTTGACCTTCTATGATCCCTCTCAGTGAACCCTCTCGCACGCTTGAACCCTATGCACGGTTCCGACCTCGGCCTCTTGTTGCTGACGCAGCTCCCGAGTCTTCCGGGCATCCACCAGCTCCTGTTGGGACGCAACCGACTGGGACGCGGGCGACAGGAATGGGAGGGGAAAGCTTTGAAAGATCTTGAAAGTGGAATGGTCCTTGAGTACATTTGGGGTTGCAATTATGCTGTCTTACTGGAACTGTATAGAAACACCATGTCAACTGTTTTGTCCGGATCCTTCCAAAGACATGGTTAAACTTTGTCGTTGACCTAAAGTCATGGCGTTACCTAAAGACATGGTTTCACCGATGGCTTTATGTTTGGTATATTATATGTATTATATTATACATATATTGAGGATGTGCGTGGGATAGGTGTTCGGTACATCCAACAGCCGCAACAGCAGCAACCGGCTCTGCATCAACATCACCGAGTTGGACGTTGGACAACACCACGTGCGCCACCGATTTTTTCATTTGAGCACCCGCTGCTTGTTCACCCTATTCAATTTCTGCATGTGAGACTTCATAGCCAGAAGTCTGAGAGGAGCCTTTTTGGCTATGGATGCAGCTAGATCTCGCCGATCTGACAACTGACAGATTCCTTGGATTCCAAACATCCAACTTCCAACGCGATCATGACCGTGACAGCTAATCACAATCAAAACCCATGGTGCACGATCTAGGTTCATGCAGCTGGAGCACGCTTACACCATTTCATTTGATCCTCATCTATGAAGGTGTGTTCCATCCTGATGTTGTAGCCTGGGCTTCCAGGCTTAAAGACGTATAAGCTACTAAAAAGTTAGTGTGTGTTGGCCCAGGTACGTCTTCTTTTGCAATCAAGTAGTTGGTGATGCACCATCTCAGAAGCATGCTGTGTTTGTGGATTCTCGATTCAATAGCACTCAAAACATGATTTGAACCCAAGCCACGTGGATCTTTGGCTTGGACAGCCAAAAGAGCAAGTTGTTCCTGCAAACAAAGTCTCTCCCAGATTCAAGAATCAAGGGTTTCTCGAATGTTTCATCCATCAAGCCCCAAGCCTTTGGGCAAGACGTGTCAAGAGCCGATGGGCTCTCAGGAACATCATGCCATGGGTATGGATGTGATCGGCTTGTTGGCTAGTCCTCAACTTGTTGAACAATCCCAAGAGGAACGGTAGATGTCAAAAACATTGAATCATTCTAGCCGGGCTGCAGGTACCGGCCCGCTGATTCCATCTCCAAGAACATTCGATTCAGTGCATCCCTCAGCTGGGATCAGCAAGATTGGTGGGTCCAGGGCTTTTCAAACAGACAGGGTCTAATGCTTCAAAGGTTCAAACAAACGTAAGTAGGTTCCAACATTTCATGCTGGGGCCATTCCATATTGTTTGCAGCCACTTCGGACTGGATCCAGGTACCAACGGAGCGATTTAAAGGAACATCTTTGGTCACTGCAATAGACGTGCAATCTGATAGCCATGCTAGAACGCACCGGTTGTTGTAGCCCTTTGCTGTGAGAAAGGCTCAGAGGTTTTGGACCATACCTGAGGCGAAGGAAGACAAACATGTTTCGGGGAACTGCGAAATCGCATCTTTAGACTCCATGAAGTCAAGATACCATGGATTCTTTGAAGAGTGGTTGTCCACAAGAAACTCTGTTAGTTTTACACCACTGGCGAAAGTCACGATATGCTGTAGCCAGCCGCTGGCGTAGAGTCAAAGTCTCCGCACATCCAAACATAGATAGGTCTGCGAGTAGCAACCTAAGAGCTGGCTTGCAAGAGGGACTTGGTTTAGGGCTTGATGCAGCTGCATGTGTTTAAAGTATTATAACTAATACCAACCAGGGGGCAATGCTCCTCCATTGGCTGTCGTCATTATACCCAAGTTCAAGTTGTGCAAGCTGCAATGCCGAAGTATCCCAAAGTTGAATTTGGGTAAGAGCAAGAGTGGACCTTTGGCAGCCATCATCCGAAAGGAAAAGGTTCTATAAGTATCCCAGGAAAATATACTAGCTAGGCTATGTATAATGTACATCACGCAATGTGAAAAATGTAAAGCAATGCCAGTGATTGGATTAGCAACTGGCTGTTTCCGGTCGAATCATCCGAGCGAGAAATTGTCCATGAGATATCTGCGTTTCTTCCCAATCCGGAGTGTCAGACAGGTCCCAAAATGAGTATCGATCACCAGGGCGTTTGCTAGCATCACACCTCCAACAGAACAGGCTTCCCCGCCAAGAACGTTGGAGGTCGAAGCAACTGACGTGCCACTCCCAGTCCCCCCGCAGCTCTGAAACTGCGAAGTACATAGTACTTCCCATCACATTGATTCCTTCATAGCACCGGCAGATTGACTCAGTAACCCGAGCCATCAAAGGATTCAGTGTAGCGGGTCCTAAACACAGGTCATTCTCCAAAGAGAAAAGGAGCCACCGAGCCATACGAGATGATTTCGGTGCCCATAGCACCACATTGAGAAACACTGCAATTATCTTTTCACCTGTAGGTGCGTACTTGGCAGCATCCCCATACAGTCCGCATGGAATGTGTCGTCCGTCAGAGATGCTTTTCCAAGGGCAGTCAAATTGTGCTGCATGGTCCCAATACTTTCTAATGGCATCATCTCCGATAACCATTCCAAGTGGACCAAACAAGTAGGCAAGCAAATGCTCAGGGAGAAACACCGGCACCTTCATAGGTCTGACAGTGACGTCATCTCCAGAAAGCTTCTCTTTGACATGGGTCTCAACCATCACAGGCTCCTGGCAGGATAAATCAAATTGGAAAAGTCTGGGTTTATGCTCAATTTGGGTTTTAAACTTCAGCATGCAATACTGCAAAGACAACTCTATCATTTCGATACCCGCTCCACTGGTGGCTTCATAGCCCGACGAAAGTCTCTAGCACGGTTGAATTTGCTATATGTTCCAAGCTTGCAAATTGTCTTCGGCAAACCTGAGGGAGTATCCTTAGACAGCTACTAACTCAGTGAACGCATGAATGCAACTTGAAGGTTGAAGCTCCATCCGTCGGAGCCCAAGCGGCTTTGAGGCAAGCGTTGAGGTCAGACATTTTCTCTTCGATGGAGGCCTGAGAGTTTCAGGGTGAAAGTGACCGGGTGGGGATGAGAGGAAAAAAAACTTGGGTTCCAACCCCCCCAGCAACAGCATCCAAAATGGATGACAGTTGATGTTGACGGTGGCCTGCTCAGGTTGAAACATTGCAGTTGCTGGGTGTGAATGTCAGGTTAAATCTTGAGCTCCAGCACAAGATTTAGCCTCAAGATTGATCACCGCATCAAGACCGGAAGACTAGAGCAAATACAAAGCAGAAGCACTTATATTATGCCTTTTTGCATCTAAGTCATGATCATATTGATCAAAAATTGTCATCTGGCCCCCAGCTCGTTCACCCCTGCCCAGATAGGTCCAACGTGGTCCAGGGTCATGGGTCTATGAGGTGGGACTGAGCATGATCAGTGCGCAACAAGTTCATTGAATTGGAAATACGGACAGCTATATATTATATGCATATATACGCATAAAAGAATTCATGGTTTGAATTATTGGACCACTCAGCACTGATCGTGACGCCAGAGCACCGATCCAACTGATCTAACTCTCTTCTTCCTTTTTTTTTGGGATCTTCTTGCCCAGGGCTAACATGACCTTGTCACAGTCAGCCACAGCTTTACCTCCCGACTCACTGGCTGCGGCCATTTGATCAGCATCCTGGATCGATTCCCTTTCTAAGGGAGCTGATCGATCATGTCATGTGAGGTTCCAAAACGGATGTAACTCCCTGAAAAAAGCAACCAAGTCCTTCGAACCGGCTTCCAGGGCAGACTGCATTTGGCTCCGGGCTGTGGTGAGGCGGGACAAGACCTGGTTCACATCCTTCGTAATGGCGGCCTTGATGTTGGCAGACCTTGATCAAACTAGGCACTTCTATGTGAGACCCTGGCCTGAGATTTGAGGACTACACCAGTTCCCGGACTTGGCCAATTCAGCATTGCACAGCTTGATTTTCTTGGTCACGTCACCCAGAGCCTTCAATGCATCGGTACCAAAAGAATGTAGTTATATAGTAATATAACTGTTCTCATAAATCTTGAAGCTGATCTGGTGTTTTGATGGCCTTTCTGGTGGATTTTTCCGTCTCTTGCAACTTGAGCTTCTCAGCACTTTCAGCTGTATCTTCTTTCTTATTCTTCTTGTTCTTTCCTTTCTTGCTCTTCTTCTTCTTACTGCTAGAGCCCTTGCCACCTTTACTCTTCTTCTTTTTCTTCTTGTCTCTGCTGCTGTCTTCACTTGAGGATTCGGCGCCAGATTCAGAGCGAGTGCCCCCCATCCCTTCACTGCACTGAAACATGTCTGTCATTAGATTCTCTTCCTCTTGAACATGTTCGTCCTCGGTCAAAACCAGGTATTGTTCCAGGCCTGAGCAGTGACGTAAAGCACAAGACACTTTGAAATCAATAACGACTGAGATGATGACCTGGTAGCTCTGGATGTTCTCGAATCTCCTGGTTGAGCTCTGGAATGGTTCTCTTGCGTTCGATCACGGCATCTGCGATACTCTCATCACCAAAGTGTTCAATCAGTTGCTTTCTTGTCAGCCATTTTCGTACACCACGACTTGTTCCACGATGACGGCAAACAACTTCTTTCCACACTAAGCCCTTTCGCCATTGACCTTTGTTCTTCAAGAAGTCTTCGAGCAGAGTTTGTTGCTGAGCTTGGCCTCCAGTGTGTGATCAAAGCGGGATGTGGTTTAAGTTGTAATTTACATTTTTCTGGGAACGCAGCAATACTTGAACCTCTTTGCCAAATCCTTGATCTCCGCCGGCGTCTCGCGACCTGATTCTTCATATATACATATATATGCTATAATTATAACTATTTCAAATTGTTTTCTATCTGATCGACGTTGTTGCTTAGGTGCAGGCTCCTCAAGTTTCTCCAATATCGCATGTACAACTTGTGTGCCTCTTTGGCTTTCGCTGACACCTTATCCGCCTTATCCTTTTCCTCCGGTTTCTCATCCTCATCCTCAACCTCATCAGGTTCGTGTTCCTCGACTTCCTTTGGTTTCAGAGCTTTCGCCTTGGATTTCTCTTTGGCCTTTGCCTGGGGTTTGTTGCCTTTGGCCTTTGTTGTGGCTGATGCCTTCGCTTTGGCTGTTCCGCTTGCTTTCGCACTGGGTGTCTTAATTGCTGGCGGTCGACTTTTGGCTTTGGCATCAGCTTTGGCAGGTGGCTTAATTTTCGATGGCTGCGAGGCATCAGCTGGAGCCTTGGTCTTTCGACGCTTGGGATCTGGCGTGGGATCATTGATGCCCAAAGACTTGGGATTGACAGGGCTAGGAGATTCTTCAAACACCTCACCAACTGGCTCCTCATGAGCAGGCTTCTCCTTGTTCTTTTTCTTGTCAGCGGATGACCCAGATCTAGGGGAAACGCGTGGTCGCTTGGCATTGGATGCCTCCTGTTGCTCTAAAGTAGTCGCACGCTTCAAGCAAGCGTCAGTTGGGAGGGAATCTTTACTCTCACCCATTTTCACTGTTGAAGCTGATGAGATTCGATGCAAATCTTTGCTTTTGCCCTTAACCCTGAGAGGTGGTGTTGATAGCTCTAGTTCTTGTCCAGCACTTTCACCTTGCAAAGACTGGAGATGAAATCCATTCTGAAGCAGTGGGGAACAGACAGGCCTCCTTTGGCAACAGGTTTTGCTCCAGCTGACCTAAGCAGTGTTGCGTCCTAGAAAGAGTTTGGCAAGGGATGGAGACTAGGGAACTTACTGATCAGGTGAAGCATCTTTCACAGCTTTAGATGCCCTCTCTTTGGCTTTCTGTATGGCAGATTTTACCATCACTGCACACTACTACACCAAAATGGTGCTCATGAGCCAGACTACAACCCAAAGATTCCTGAAAAACGAGGAAAAACACTTGTGGTCCAAGAGTGCAAGTTTTTTGCTGGTGTTCACGGGTTTTTCACGGTCGTTTCACGGGTGTTTCACGGTCGTTTCACGGACTTTTCACGCTGGTTGATTTTCTAGATCCGGTGAAGTTCATGATGGATCCCGAATTACAAATTCATATGGCATGGCGATTGGCCCTGAGTCAACAAAAACACATTCGGATATATGATGTGGATGCAGTTTGAGCGTTAAAGGGGGTATTTATATATATCGACTCGGCCACGTGCCCACTTGGTACAGATATATCTCAGAAGTCCATTTTGAAACTGGGTCGAAAGCGACCGCAAGCCTTTTCAGCCTTCAGAAAATCTGCAACCTGTGTGAGGTCAGCATGGCGCCAGTTGAATGGAGCTCGTACAGCTTGGGCCTCAACGGGGATCCCGGATGGATACACAGTTGTCATCGCCATGGGCTCAAATGATAAGGATCGAACCCCCTCAGCTTCAATGGCTTTCACCGCCACTTCATTGTCGTAGGAGCTATGCGCCTTTGTCAAGCACAGTAATGATAACTGAAGAGGCTGAGAGGACTATAGTTCCAAACCGCCTCAAAACGGTCATTTTTGGGTTCCCCTGTTTAAAAAAAGAAACCCAAAATGAGCCTTTTTTGGGTTGGCAGTCATTGAGTTCATGACCATTTGCTTCAAGTGGAGAGAAGCAATCTTCTTCCCGTAGCGCTTTGGATAGACTTGGGTAGCCTTCAGGAGCGGCCCACCTTGCCTAGGAAACAAATTGTTTGTTGAAGCTGTAAGTCGAATTTGGCTTGATTATTCCCTGGGTGACCCTGCACTGATGGTTTTCCTGACTTCAAGGTGGTCTTTATGACCACACCTTTGGACGACAGCTTGAGTTTCTGCTTCAAGGCTTTGGTCAAAGGCCGGTAGAGCTTCGACATCCATTTCCTGAGATGCTATGTCAGTTCAACTCTAATCTACTTCTGATAGGCTTTCCACTGGACTGGGCCCCCATACGGTGTTCCAATCCCAATTGTCAGCTTGGGAGACTTTGCGCCAAAAAGCCCCATCCAACTTAGTGGCTGCTGGTGACTGACATGGACTCCATGATCGGGGAATCAAATCACCGGGGGTGCAATCCTGAGAATTGGGCAATCTTTGGAAGTAGATGGGGATGTGCGGCCTGAACTGCCGCCGCAGAAACTGTAAGTATGGAAACCGCACAAAGGTTGATGAGCTCGGTTGCTCGATCATCCACTGGCATGAGCGAATAGAAGCGAGGAGGCACAACAATATGAGTCGGCATCCAAGCCTTGGAATCAAACAGGCGTTTACACATATATTATATTAGATCTTTGATATATATATATATCTTATACTCTTGTGTACCCTTGTCCAGTTCCAGAGACATTCAATGTGAAAAATGCTGCCATTTTGAATAAACTGCTGAGTGACAAATTGCTGGTTTGGACATAAGGTTTCTTCTGGTCGCCCAGTGGTCTTGTTCGTGAACGCTTGGACGTAGCTCGGTTTAAGAAGATGAAGCTACTACACGGCAATCCAGCTGTCATCAAAGCCGATGGCTGAAGGCGTAATACACCCAGGGTTGCCCTTGCAAATCCAGACCTCAGGGCCGGGGAGGAGGTAGGACACATCAGTTCAAATTGATTGATAAATCTGAGAAGTTCACAGGGTCGTTAGGTCGTCCAAGTCTGTTTCTTCCAACTCCAGGTGGGCCCTCAGGATTGCAAGTTGAACCACAGACAAAGCCAGGTCTATATGTAGATCGAAGTTTCCTCAGGGTTTGGCGTTCGTTCGCCGACTTCTCCTTTAGTGGGATGAACTGTGTGAAGCACCACTGTGTTAGACGAGTTCATAGGGTTGCGGCGAAAGCTCTTCCAAATGGCACCCTGTCCACTGAAAAGGTCCAAATTGGCCAAGTCCTGAGTGAATTTAAACTACAGATCAGATCTTTTTGGAAGGAACCAGTCGATGAGGACTAGACCCTTTCAGTGAGGCCATCTTCGAAACTCTTCTGAGCCACATAGTCGCAGAAGTGCAACCTGAAGGAATTGTAAGACTGGACCTAATCGTGTGTTGCAGCCACAGATTTTCTGAGGTCATGGCATGACCGCTGGGAAGCCACAAAGCATCAATGCCCGGACCATAGATTTGGTCAGAGCAAGCTTGGAAAGCGTCCACCCCTGCTGACACCACATTGGAAACACAGCTGTACTACTTCGGGAACTGGCGCGCAAAAACACTGCGAATTCAGAGTTGAAGCTACACGAGATGACCCACTGATTTAATGCTTGTTGGACTCTTCTTTAAATAAATTCTCAATCCAATGTGTTCTTTTTCGCACACCCCAGAAATGTACGACGAAACTGATCAAAGGTACACCCCTTTTGGGCACTAAAACGTTGAAACAGGTGGCTCACACTTGGACCAACATGCGTTAGGTAGAACCTGATAGAGAACACCACTGGCCACTGCCCAAGCTATGGGAAGCCCTTGATCATCCCCGGTGCCACTTGTTGGCAAAAAGCTAGTCAGTGTCGACTGGCCAACCGGCCAGCTCCTTTGCAGCCTCCCACCTCAGAAAGAGCAAGGCTGTGGATCTCAAGATGTTGACATTGGAGTTCGAGGGTCTAAGACTCAAACGCAGAGTCAATGGATTCGAATTTGCAAAAGCCAAGTGTGAGTCCTTCCTTTTTGTTCACCTATCAATGCAGAACTGTTAGAAGCTGTACGGTTCAGGGACTAAGTGGTTGCTGCTGCCTTGAACGAGGTCCCCATGCGAGCGTTGTACTTAGCCACGTGCTGTTTATTCACCTTTTTGATGTAGAAGCTCTTGGCGTAGGCCCTTGGCAAATCTCTAGCTAGATAACTATGAAAGAACATGAATTTGATGAGCTCTAGACACCACACCAATGCTTTGACGACCTCCAGGTCCAGCGATAGTCCATGACCTCATGCCGAGCAGGCTAGTGTGCCACGGTTTGACCGAATGATCGATTTGAGATTGCTACACTTGTTCTTTCTCAGAGATATCTTCCATCTGAAAAAGGTCATCCTTGATGGTTTGGAGTTTTGCCAGAGTGGCATTGATAGCTTCCTGCGTGCAAGTGGGAAACAGATAAAACCATAATTATAAACTGTGCATGGCTGACATTCGACTACCACGAGTCCGAGTCCTGATCAAGATCTGTGTGATTTGATTTTGCTTTCTTGGGAGGGGTGGGGTTGACATCTGTCTGAGATTTCGCCTTTACTCGATTCTTTTCTTTCATTGCTGCTGCTTTGGGGTCATCTGGTTTTCTTCCCCTGCCCCTTCCCTTTCCTTTTGCACCACCTCTCCCTTTGCCTCTCCCTTTGCCTCTCCCTTTTCCCTTGGCTGCCCTTCCTGACTTTTTCTTTGGTTGCTCGTCTACATCTGATGACTCTTCTCCCCTTTCTTCTCCCCCATCCCTGGCAGCTTTCCGTAGAGCTTTTTGCGCCTATCCCAAACAATCAAATGGAAACATGATCATGAGCTCATGATCAAGTTGATGGATGAACCTGCCACGGCGGCCAGGCCTGTCGAAGGTCCTCTGTTCCGAGACTGTTCTCCCTGCAGAGCAGCTGCTTGGTCGCTTCAGCTGCGGCGCGGGCAAGTGGGGCTGGTGCACATAGAGGACGATGATCCTGACAAGGGCGGCAACTTTTACACGGGGCAGAAAGTATATTATAATAAGCATATGTCTTCAAGAATCCAAGGGTCCTTGTATGTCCCTTTGTCTTTACTCTTTTGGTCTTCGTCGCTTTCACATCCCTGCTCCCGTATCTCATTTTGCTCTGGGTCTGGAAAGAGTTCTTTCGGCTGCAAGTCTATTTCAGATTTGGAAGCTTTTTTGATTCGCCAATTTCGTTTCCTGACTGATGTTTTTTTCTCGCAAGGAGTCTGTGTTGGTGGATCGTCTTCGTTCATCTTGTGAAGGTCTGATACACAAACTTCATCCTCCATATCAGTGGTGAATTCCCCAGAGGATTTCACCCGAACAGGACCAGTCTCTGGCCCTTTCTCAGGTTTCAACGGCTGGCTCGAAGTGGTTCCAGCCTGAGAAGTTGGCGGTGGGAATGGGAGACCCGCTTTCCAATAATGGTCAGACCTGCAATTGGCACATTTGAACCATCAAATGACTCAATTGGGTTTCTGGCGGATCTGACAACTTTATTGGGATTCGCTTCTCGGTACTCCTCGCAAGTGTGATGAGGCAAACATTGCTGATCTGGCCACTTCGTATCTAAAGGAAAAACAATCCAATAAGGAAACACCATTGGCCTGCAAGGCATCTTTGTAGGCTTTCTTGAGGGTGTTCATGTCCGTATGCCCTGGCCTGCATGCATGCCATTGATTGGCCAGACGGTTTTGACTAGAATAGAGCTACCTGGCCTTGATCCTGGGTTTCGTTTGGCTCGTTCAGCCACATAACTAGCGCAACCTCTATGCAAGCCCGCTTCTGTCTCCAGCCAATCCTGGCAGTTCAGCTCCCAATGAAGCAGTTTTTAAACGGAGACTGATCAATGGCAAGAGTCAGCGTACCAGTCAACAACTATGTAGTCCGGTCCTCTAGATCTTCTTTATCTTCAAACTTGTTCAAGCGGTGATGTGCAGAGACATGTCGCAAAGCGGCCTCATCAGGCTTCCAGCAAGAGACATATATATATATACTGTAAGTTGAGTGCACTGGCCTCAACCTCCTTCTTCGTCGGCGGTGACCCAACAAAGTCAGCAACTGACACCCATCGAAGTACAAAGTCAAAGTTCCCTTCGGAAGTCACCTGCAACGGGCGAGGGTTGAATCAACAATAATATACATATGGAACCACTTTGACATACTCCTTGTTCGTGCCTGGGTCTCATCAATGAATTTTCCGGTGATGTCCATGAAACTAAACACCACATCAGCCTGGTGGATGTTGATATCATTTGAGACAATTGAGATAAATTTCCAAGCGTGCATTTACAGTGAAGCCAGTGAACATAGACATGTGCCTTCTTGCTCCTTTTCACCCGTTGGATTTCCGTGAATCTTTTGTTAATCCACTCAGGTGTCAAGAAGCTGTCATAGAACTCCTGCAGTAGCAAAAACTTTCACCCACCCAAGTACGATGCGTCATCCACTCCTTGAGCAATTCCACATGCTCAGGTTTTGGCTTCGACATCGGCATGGCGATGGTGGCTGAAGCAAATCTAGATCGTCCAACAAATTTGATCATGCAACAGTCACATGCACACCATGTAGCACACTCCTAGATTGTGGTGTATATATATGGTTCTAGAAGTCATCCTGATCATGGCACTGACATTTTCGAGCCACTAGTCCCAGTGACAAGAAATCAGACCTAGATCTGATAATCAAGCAGCTTTAAATCTTAGAGATCTAGATCCAGATCAGAAATATCCTATTCATGAGATCTTGATCTAGACCCCTTGGATCAAAGCCATCCTAGACCTAACTCAAGCGCATGGCCAGCTGGCCTTCTCGAGATGAGCGAACATCGATGGATCCATCAAAAAGGTCTCTACTGCCTGGGCAGGTGGATCAAGAGGAAATGGGAGAAGCCGAATACCCTAAAACCATTCTAAGAGTCAGGCGTTTCCGGAACGCCCTCGCACCCAGGATCATTGCACTGAATTGAGCCAAGTGGCTCAAGATCATGGACCCCTGGATCCCATGGTTCTTCCAAAGACAAGGTTAAACTCTGTCGTTAGTAACCCCATGGTTAAACCCTGTCGAGGAAGCCGTGGGTGTGCACTACTATAATAGTAACATATACGTATAGTGACCTTGAGGAATGTGATGATCTGTAGGTTCACCATGAGGTTGCATGAGATTCTGACCACGTGCAAGTTTAGAAGCTCGACATCTTCTTGTCTGTATTGGCGATCGAGTCAACCACCAAGAGGGGCCACAGGGACACCACTGGTGCGTGCCGGGGTGGCCCTGGCATGATAAGCTCATATTACAAACATGTGTAAAAATGCAAATATAATCGAATATATATGCAACATATTGACTGCTATCATCGTACTGTATCTCAACATGTGAGAAGTATACCTGCATGATTCCACATGTAAAAAGCAACATGTAGAGGCATTGGTGTAGCCCTATATGCCA
This sequence comes from Durusdinium trenchii, assembly GCA_963970005.1. Classification (NCBI taxonomy): domain Eukaryota; class Dinophyceae; order Suessiales; family Symbiodiniaceae; genus Durusdinium; species Durusdinium trenchii. The sequence goes on along the minus strand of CAXAMN010009557.1, from coordinate 302,284 downwards.
CATATTGTGGTTGGCCCTCGGTTGAAGTGGCGTATCGAGTTTGCGTTTCCACGGTCGTCTGCGCCACTTCGGTCCTGGCGGAGCTTTGCCACGCGCGCCCTGCGCATGGCGATGGCCAGACCAAGATCCAGAAGCTGAAGGATGGACATCTCCAGGGCCAGACTCTTCTTGTAAAAAGGACGGGATTTGGGGGAAATCCCAAAAACACAGTTGTATAGTGTCCTTTAGAGTCAGAGTCCTTTAGCTAATCATCTGAATCCTCCAGAGATCACCAGAGCTCTCATATGGGCAGACCCCAAAAGACCACTCCCGCGACCGACCAATAGCAATCGCATCAGCTCAAAAGGGAAGACGGGCCTGTTGACTTCCAACTCAGCTTCTCTAGCAGGCAACTGGCCTAGAACAGTTCCAGCGGAGAAGCATTGCAGGTGGAGGATCCATGAACGCAAAGGCTATGACTTTGGATCCTGGGGTGAGGTCCGGAAGTCTGGCTACAAGAGATATGGAAAAATGATTTGAAACGGTACATGATGTACATTTGCATGCTCTTTTCGTCACATTGTTAACGCTTTGCTTCTGGCCTTGTCACAGGAACTGAGTATCCCACAGCGATGCACCCAGTGGCATGAAGGATCAGAAGCAAACGCTCCGACTGCAAGGTACTACGTAGTGTACTGCATGTCGGTCTGTCTCAAGAATTTATGCACAAAATAAGTTGGCCCGACTTGTTTCTTCCCTTGTATTTACAGTAATCGCTCCTACCAAGGGGAATTGGAGAGTTTCCAGTCCTTTGCAAAGCATACCAGTATCAACAGAAAACAATGTGTCCAGTCCCAAAGTTTCCAAACACGACGTGGATTGGATCTCTGCCCCATGAATGGTGGTTCTCTCGCCCATTGACACATGGGCTATGGCCCAGGTCATTCAGGTGGCTCTGGGGCAAACCGCAAACCAGTTGAAACCAGTTGTTCAGTTTGAGCATCAACATGCATCAACCAATTGTTGATAGAGAGCATCCTGTGGCAGTGGATTGCCATTTGGACTGTTTTATCTCGAAGAAAATGCATCATCATGCATCATCCATTGCTCCCCGTCCACGCGCCCTTGCTGGCCTTGAATCTCACTGGCCCTTCTTCGTGCCACCAAACTCTCTCGGAGGCCCTTCAAACGCTCTACCTGAGTTCAGTAGCGCTGAAACAGGATCTACACTGACCTAGATTCCAGGTTCTTTCCAACCGCAAGTATCAGTTGCATCTACCTTACTTTGGACTCAACTAACAACTATAACTATAGACCCCACGACCTTCTGGATGGATACCGTATATGCCAATTCCAAGTGGTGACTCCAAGTGATCTGAAAAGAAACCCAACACATCCTGCGAAATGTGGCTACTGCTGTGAGCCAAGCGAGTCAAAGGTCCAAGGCAAGTATATAGCTGGCAAAAAACAAAAACAACTACATCCAATACAAAGGATACATTTTTAAAAAACTGAAGAGGTTCATACAACAGCCCTACATTGAAGAGGTTCATGCCACAGCCCTACATTGCAAGTTTAAGCAGGCTCAGGACAGTTGGAAGCCAGAAACATAAGGAGATTGCTAGTGATGCTAGTAGTTGATGTCACCATTACCATAGGAAAAAATGATGGAGCGCACTCTTGGCTAGGGGCACCTCCAAGCAAAAAGTCAACCATGTCTTTTTCAAAATTGTGGACTTAGCTGACTCTCAGGTCACAGCACATTCTTGGGCACTAAAAGAAAGCAAAAAGAAAAAACGTACACCTGCGAAACGGCACCAGCCGATTCTGCCCAGCAACATCCTCACTTCGAATGTTGGTTTCCACCACCTCGGATGACGGACAGCCACTTTGGGGGAGGCTGCTGGACCATCTCTCAACCTACACATACTGGCATCGTTGATCCTCCGCCAAGGTTACGTACTCTTCAGAAACACTTTGTGGATTGGTTGCAGACACAGCAACGACTGAGTAGAGGGTTCGACAATGTTGCACATTGTTGCACATATTTGGGAGGAAAGTTGCTCTTGCAGCACAAAGCTTTGGCTCCTTCTCACAATCTGCCGATTTCTCTTTGATCATTGCGCCATCTTTTGAAGCCCCCAGTGCTTCTTCCAAACCCTTGATCCCTTTCAAACCCAGCCACTACCTCATGCACCTCAGGCTCCCAATGCTCTTCTGAGAACTTCCGCAACAAGCGCGCCATCTTCATCGCTTCCTCGATGGCCTTTGCGCGGACCTCCCGCGGCGCTTCGGTCTCGGCGCTCTCGCCGGTCTCGGCGGGCTCGGCCGCGTTGAGACCCGCGGTCTCGGTGGTCGTCTCTGCATCCACCGCATCGGTTACAGGAGCCGGTGGCGTGATGGTTGTGGGCGTGGTCGGAGTAGAGGCGGCCTGCAAAAACAAATGGAGTGGGAGACAAGTGTCTCGTGTCAGGCACAAATTAAGAAGACTAGGACTAGGATTGGTGTCTTATGTTCTGTGACATGGTCCAAGTAAAGCATGGAACCTGGGCATGTTCCAAAGAATCATGACCCATTTGAACGCGATTGCAACGTATGCGCCATGTCTCTGACCGGCAATGTGTCACTCGCACAATATGCCAGACATAGGTACCTGCACCCTCCAACAGGTCGCTTTTGAAGGGGTTGTTAGGCCCTAAGACCCTAAGAGGTCTCAATTGGTGACGTGTTGGAGGGTGCTTGTACATGTGTCTTATCCATACAGGCTTTGCAAGGAGCCCAAACGGAGCACCCACTGGAATCACTAGACGGCCCATGACTTAACTGCGTGGTTTCTTTGGCACACGCACACTGCACAAGCAAACGCGCTGCATCAACCCGCACCTCTAGACCATCAACCTGGCAAGCAGTCGGCACAAAGGCAGTCCCTTCAACTCTTTAAAGGAAAAACATATTTAAAATATACTCTGGGACTTGTGAAGAGCAAAACCTGTTAAGTCCTTCCAAAAATCATGGCTTCAAACATCAACATTTGGCGCTGCTTCAAATGGAGAAACTTACATAATTCCTCTTATCACAATGTCAAAAATTGCCGTCTCAGAGTCTTACAGAACTGCTTGCCCAAACACACACACACACACTCACAAATTTCAGCAAATTGCCTAGGAAAACATGCCTCTAAGCTCCCCACCTGTTTTGGTGCCGATTCCTGGCACTGACTGGGGAAGGTGTTGGGTCAGGTGTCAGAAGGTTTCAGAGATACCTGCTTCGGGGGGCCACAGCAGAATCTCACAAAGATTTCGATTGGATCAGTGAGAAACCATCAGTTTTCCATGATGGTAAGCCAACACAAGCCTTCGCCAGCCTGTTCGGTTGACGAAAACCCTCCAAAGGAAACATGGGGCTGACTTAAAATTAAAGCACAAGTTTGTGAAATAGAGCCGGAAGTAAGCTTTGCAAAGACTGAGGAAGTTGACAAGTTGACGAGAATTTGCGGAGAACTCTTTGAATTCCAGTAACGTCGGCATATATGTTTACAGCCTCCAGCTGCTTGGGAACGGCATGTAAGCAAAACATGTAGTTTCTGATGCCCGGGTCACATGTGCAAAAACAAGGGGATATATGATGTCATGAGAAAATCCGAAGATGATATCAAACTCGAAACGGTGTATCACTGCTGCATTCATAGCCACACGAAAACATACCCAGACAAGGCGGTGGGAAAGGGACAGCGGGACAAGGCCCGGACCAGGCGGTGATAAAAGCGCCGACAACGCAAACAAGCAGGACATCCAAGCCCGGAGAAGGCGAGACAAGCTCACCAGGCGGACCAAAAAAAGCACGGCACGGGTCAGCGCGGCCAAGAAGAGGACAACAGGAAACAAAACCCGTGCATCCCTACTAGTAACAAGTGCATTACTGCTAGTAACAAGAAGCTACTAGTAACAAGGTGGCTACTAGTAGCTTCTTGTTACTACAGACACAGGGCTCAGGGGCGGCAAGAAGGGCAGTGTCGTTTTCAGAAGGACACAGGGTTCGCAAGCGTGGCCAGAGGACAGCAGGAGGACGCCACGAGGATAAGAGGAGGATAACAGGAGGACAACACTCGGACACCGGGTTTAGGGGTGCGGTGAGAGAGTGTGGCCAGTGTATGTTGTTCCTAAAAGAGAACCCAACAGTAAACTTTTGGGGGAAATAAGTATTATATATATAATATACAATACACATATAATTACATAATATATATATATAAAGAAGCTGTGAGCACTATTTTGGTCCACTTCGCAGCAGGTTTCTCAAACTTAAAAGTACAAACACGCAAGAAACCCCTCACACCTTTAAACAGGGTATCCCCACCCTGGAGGACTGACTCCAAATCACCTGGCCACACCCACGGTGACAGGGAGTCATCCTGCTGTTCCCCCACTGCGAGCCACACCTCCTAACAGGGGGGCGAACAGCGAAAAGAAAAAGGAGTGAGGGGGGAACCACCAGAGGTTAAAAGAAGGCTTCTTTTCCTTTGCCTCGCTTCTTCATAGGCTTTTTTGAAACATTTCGTGAATTCTTTCCACGGCCCCCTGCCCTTCCGCAAGGAGGCTCAAGCGTGGATATTACAGGAGCAGCTAAGAAATTCTTGTACACGGTCAGCCAGGGTTTTAATTTTGGATCGGAAGATGGCAGTCGCATCTGTGCAAGGACTGCTAAGCTAAACCTTCATTCAGGTATATTCTGGCACTTTTTTGGGTGTGCCACCTACCCTGCACCAGGATTTTATCTAGGCTTTGGTGCTTCTGAAAAAAGAAAGTTGCTCCTCCCCTTCTCAGGGAGTAGGGTCTAAAGCCCATCTCAGAAATGCCCAGCCCCTCTAGGCATTGGTTGAACAGGTGTCTCCACTTGGCTGGAGAAGGGGTCAAAGGTGTGCTCGGGGAAGCACGCTTCTTCCAAAGGCGCAACAGCTTCACGACAGGCTCGTATCCCAGCACGACACTCTCAGACGCTCCATGGCGTTTACCACCCTTAGTGAGACCCAAGCTCACGAGGGCTTGCAAAGCATGGGGTCCACATTCAATGTGGGAGGACAGGAGTCCGAGGATTTCACCCGTCCTCAACATGGCATAGAAACCAATGAGGAGTGACATGGCGAAAGAGATCCATCCTTTAAAAATTGCCCATCCGACCATCGCGTGGAGGATATGTTCTGCTAAGGGCGGAGCACGACTTGGGATCTCGTTTTGGTGCCATGCTTTCAGGAGCCGCCAGGCTGCCGGAAGACGATGTCGAAGGCCCGGCTGCAAGTCTTGCAGTCCGGCGAGCGTATCACATGCAAGTACGCGTCCTTTTCCCTGAAACCAGAGATGCTCCAGGTAGTCGCAAACAAGTGGGTCCATCTTGTCACGGGAAGTGGGGAGAGCCAATCCTTCATCTCGTAAGAAAACCAAAAACTGATCAACTGCCGCATTGTACCGCTTTCGAGTGCCTGGTTGCACCGTTAAAGACTTAAGGCTGCCCAACTGCCGTCTCTGTTTTGCCCGCTCTGCTTCCGATCCTCCCTCAAGAATACGTTTAGGCATTCCTAAACTTGGTCTTGACACGCCCCCCCCACCGACTGGGCTTGTCGGCAGGGTTGGTGTCAGTCGACACGTAACCCCAAACCATCTGTGAGGAGGATGCCAGGAGCAGAGCGTTGATTCGGGACATCGTGCTCCGAAGTTTCTTGGAGCTCGTGCGTCCACGAGTGAGGGCATGGAGACAAACCAATGAGTCCGTTAGGTGCAACATGCGGTAACCAAAGTGCTTTTGCTTTTCCAGACGCCATCGCAAGGAATTCAAGATGGCACGCAGCTCCAGACAGTTGATGTGTTCTCGTCCTCGGGTCCAACGCCAACACGACTTGCCATCGCCAGAGGCGAGCCGGTACTGAGGCTCTCAACCGGTGGAACTTGACCAGCTGGGTGCTGGGCGTCGTCAACATAATGTCTTCTCCCTTGAGGGAAACCAGATTGCACAGTTTGCAGGCCAGACTGTAGGGATCACCCGTGCCGGGCTTGGTACGCGACAGGGGCAGGCGGATCAGCCGTCCTTGCAACGACTCCGATGCCCCCGGCTTGCAACGATCCACAATGTCTTGAGGATCAAGCTTCCGACAGAAACCCAATGGCCACAGTAGCTGATTGAGAAGCCACGCAATTACTGGCACACTCCAACTGTTTCCCAGAAGCGTGAGTCGTGTGTCACTGTACTTTGAGCCCTTACGGTCATGTTTACCTGAGCACGGTGCCGTGTAATGAAGGGGAAACCCTAGGATCACCTCTCGTTCCGCCACGGAGGGCACGCGCACAATGTTCTTCCGGTTGATCACGCCGTGCTTGTCAATGTATTGGTATGGCGGGAAGCGGTGAAGGTCTTCCTGCCAACGTGCAAGCTCGTACGGCTGACATTCATGTAGCCCTGCAGGTCTGCGCCCCGGCCTCTCGGACGGCCTGGCTGTGGTGAAGGTGGGGAAAGCCCTCTGGCAATCCACTTTGACCCATCCTGGCTCTAAAACCTCTCGGACGTCCTGCTCAGCCGTCAATTCCCAAATCTCGAGTTCAGCTCCCCGGGACACAGCGGCTCCACGGCCTGCTGCCAACTCCCAGGTAGTCCAGTACAGCCTGGGACGATGGCACCAAGTCATCTTGCCAGCATCAATGCTGACGGGCGGCCCCCCGAAGTCCTCAGACATGATTATCCTATCCTGGCGGTCCATGGAGGCGACGGACTCCATGAGAGCATGGGTGGGCGCCCACTTGAAATAGCGCTTCACCAGCTCTCGAATGCGACTGACATGGACGAACAGACATGACCGAGCGTCCTTCAAAGCCCCCCGTCTGTCGGAGTTGAGCCCGGAGACTCCCTGACAAGGGGGTCCTCCGCCAATGATCACCAGCGTGCATTGCGAAAACCTCAAGCTCCAGCCATGAACCATCTCCTCATCAACTTGTGCCACATCGTCCACGCACAACACGCCTGGGTAGTGCGCCTCAACCACGCGGTTGGCATGCTTGTTTGATTCAACTGAGATGTAACCGCCAACGTGGACCCCTTGAAGATCCACTGCAACACGTAGTGCCCCGATTCCATCGAACAGCCCGATGACCAAGATCTGCTGATCGTCGAGGGGGGATGGGACCTGACCTCTAAGGCGACCTTTCTCCGCTAGGACTCCCACGTCACTCAGCCCCTTTGAGCAGCATACTCCTCCACCAGTCGTTGAGGCATCACTGCAAGTGACCATAGGGTGTACGTCACCCCGAAAATCCATCCGCACCAGTGGCAGCATTCCAAGGAATCGCAGTATCTCCAGCTTACACTCAGTTGGGACTGGCTGATAACGGGGGGTCTCATCATTGAAGGACTCAATGAAGCGCCACACGCTGTTCAGGGTACCCAGAAGCTGTCTTCTGAACATGGAGAAGTAGACGAGCCCCCCGCAGACCACCTGCATCTGACGCTGTGACACCCTGGTTTGGCGGGTCAGATCCAACGCCATACTGAAGTACTTCTCTAGCTTGCTCTCTTTTGGAAAAGCCAGCCCCAGCATCCCATCAATGGTTGCCCCCTGAAGTTCACACCTCGACGACCTCGCAACACCCTTCTTAGCATTTCTGGGCGCATCCCACTTCTCATATTCCGCTCTTAGTGCCAACACCGCGGGAGGCACCGTACCCTCGAGCTCAACCATACCCGATGCAGAGACCTTTTCAAGCAGATCATAGTTATCGAGGTAGACTCTCCAGCACGGATTGGCAACCGTGAACGACCGGTCTTTTCGAAGCTCTTCGCTTCCCCGATTGACCTGCCCATCTTCACCCCCAGACCAACTCACCAAGTTCCGGTGCACGTTCTGGGCGAGGCTGACGGAGTTCAAAAACCCCATGGGCAGGACCCTCGACGCCAAATAGACAGTGTGTCCAATGAGGTGACTTGGAAGGACTTCTTGGGGTACAACTTTGTTGAAGGCGAGGAACTTCACCCACTCATTTGGCACCTTCATAGTGTAAAAGGAACACTTCACATCCTCAGAAGACACCAAAAGGTTTTCACCAGGTTGAAGAAACAGTGGGTTCATCATCCCCCATGAGGGTAGAGTGTCAACGTCTCCCACCAACGATTCACTGATGTTATTGAGAGGCACTAGATTCATAATCAGGCGGCAAATCTCAATGTTGTCCTCCGTCCAGTCGTCCTTTGATACGCCAAAAAGGCCGTTCAGGAGTGGACCACTCCCGGTTTGGAAAACCCGCTCGCTCTCGAGGTAACAACAAATGCCAGAAGATACCAGTCCAGTGCACATTGCCCCCCAGTATTGGTCTTCAATCATAACCCTAGGACTCTTGATGCTTCCCCAAAGATGCTTAGGCTTGATGTACGAGTCAAACGACAGCACGTACTCCCGGCAGCCTAAGGAGCAAACCTCTTCCAACGGTACTGCTCCAATTTCCTTTGGCAAAGCAGGGGCGATGTTCTCCCAAGTAATCCACTTGGCAACCTTGACCTCATCTCCTTTATAGTCGATGGCTCTAATCTTGAAGAAAGATGTCCAATTAATACCAACCGTCCGAAGCCCCGACCTCCACGACCAAACGATTCAAGACAATCTCCTGGGTGTCAGTGACCTCACCGTCATGTCCAAAACATGTGCCCCAGTAGCAGTTCAAAGAAATCACCATGCAAACCATCCAATCCAAAACCCTTGGGCTCTTGTTGGGCCAAAGGCCTTCAAGACGAAACCTGGAGGTGGGTAGTGGAAAAATATCGGAAGGGGATTCCGCACCCGTGAGCTTGCTGCGAAGTGGTAGTACCTCCAGAAGTTGTTGAAGGACGATCGAACCCAACATCGAAATCTCCTGCCCCTGAACTCCCATGCAAAAAACGTCTTTTTCGCCTGATAGCGGACTTGCCATCACTGGCGGTGCCTGGCCCTCGACGGCTTCAAATAGCGGAGGGCTCGGAGGAAAATTCAAATCCGCGGCCTTCAACAAGATGGCCTCATCAGCTGACCGATTTACCACGGCCGCTGGCACAAAAGGTCCTTCCTCGACTAGGAGACCCCGCTCACGTTCAGCCACTGAGCACTGGCCGCATGAGCTGCTCTCCCTCATACTTTTCAACTCAACTGCAACTGCCAGCTCCTGTCCACAGGAGCTCACTTCGTGGCCGAGTCCTCCTTCGGCCGCCCCTTCTCCTTGCCGCTCGACTTGCCCTTGCCCTTCTGCCTGGACTCCTCCTTGCCTTTGCTGCTGCTCTTGCCCTTTGGACGTCCATCCGGGAGCGCTGCCAGCTGTTTGGCTTTCGACTCCTCGTAGGCCGCACGCTGCGCTGTGACCATCTCCTCCCTCCCTGCCATAGCCAGGGAGTCTGCCGGAGTGACCTCCAAGCGCTGAGCGACACTCCAATGTGCCCCGAGGAGCACCGACTCTATTGCTTTCATTCTCTGAAGCAATGTGTCGCAGGCTCGGGCTGGCCGCCCCTTCAACAGGTGGTCGATGGAGAGAGCCAGTGTCAACAACTCGCGAAGCACCGGGCCACTGGCCTTCCTCGCCAACTGCTGGCGGTGGTACATCAATGCAATTGGCTTCAGCTCGCCCTTGGAGTTCTCGGCCCCAATCTCCTGCAACAAGCTGCCTTTCATAGAGGCCAGCGCTTGGGCGCTCAAGGCCAAAGGTCTGCAACTCTCTGCATGCGGTTCTCGCCCTCGAACAAGGCTGTCTCCATGTCCTCGAGGCCAGTGGGGGACTCCTGGGTCGAACTGCTGATGCTGTCCGAGGACGATTTGTCTTTCGACTTCTTCTTCACGGCCTTCTTTGCGAGCCGCATGACTCGCCTGCGGACCTTCTCCTTGGGATCGAGTCCAGTGCCATTGAACAGGGCCTCCAGGCTCTTTGTCACAGCCCCCCCGAGGACGCCTTCCATTCAGCTGCACCGATGGGCTGGTGGAGCTTGAGGTCGATGCCACCTTCTTCGCCTTCTCCTCCTTTGAAGCTTTGGCCTTCACGGAGCCCTTGGACCGACTCACCGATCGATGCTTCCTTTTCTTCTTCGATGACTTCTCCTTCTTGCTCTTCTTCGACTTCTTGCCCCGGCTGGGACTCCTTTCCTTCTTCTTTTCTTTTTCTCTTTTTTCGTCTTTCTCTGCCGGGCCGGGTGCCCCGATCGGATCCAAGCCTTCTCCTCGAGCTCTCAAGGCGGCCAGCTCGTCGTCGGCTGGCTCTACTTTCTCCAAATTCCTCACCCATCCTTCTTCTCCGTCCTCTCTCAACACCTTCCGCAACTTCTTCACGTGGATGAGGTCCTCCGACATGCGATCCCCAGTGCAAGCCTCCTCGCACCGATGTAGCCGCAAGACCATGTCCGGGTGCCCGGAGTGGTGGCGAAGCAAGCTCTCCGATGTTGTCCCGGTCAGCTGCATGGTGAAGTGGATCCCTGAGTCCTGGATGTCGACTCCTCGGATCCTCCCCGCGACTTGGCAAGCTGCACCGAAGTATGAGGCTTCGGGACACACCACACGAGTCCCAGCTGTCACCTCTTCGACACCCAGCTTGCTCAACTGGGCCAAATCTCCTCTGTGCCAAAGCTCCCGTTCCGCAGGAGCTGGGTCTGCTGGATCGGCATGGGCTGGTCGTCGAGCAACTACTCTTCTTTTCGGGACAGCCCGCATGGCTCTCCCTTTCGCCTTGGCCTTGGCCTTTGGTGGCATTGTTTAGTCTAGCGCCGGTGAGGCCAATAACGGCCTCTCTCCCGATGCTTGACTCCCTTCGAACCCCTTCGACGGGGTTGACCGTCCGTCCTTCTTGGTGACCTCGATCGTGGTCTCCTCCAACTGCTTCGCTCCCGACCTGTCGAGTTACCCTGGTGATGAGATGGGGGGTAACTGGGTTCGGCAGGGTATCGAGGAGCGGGTGGCGGCGGTGGCAACGGTGGGTTGAAATGCTTGGCGACAGTTCCCCACACAGCTGGTCGTAGGCCGTACCTCGAGGGATCTCTCTCGAGATCCTGGGGGGTGGGGTCGAGACCCCTGGCGCTCGAACCTTTGGCTAAAATGGGAGTTGGCTCCTGGCGGCCAACTTCTGCCTTGGGCTCCTCTTCCTTCTCTTTCTTCTTCTTCTCTCTGCGACTCTTCTTGCCTTCTCTCTTCGAGCTTGTGCCCGCCTTATGCTTCCGCCTCCTCTTGCGCTTCTCCTGAGGCTGATCCTTCTTTCCTTCCTTCGACTCTGCCGCAATGGGGACGGTCACGAGTGGCTCCTTGTTCAACTGTTGCTCACCTTGGTCCTCCTTCTTCACCTCAACTGTCTCCTTCTTGGGCTCGTCCTTGTCCTTCTCGTCCACGCCAGGGGCCAGCGGCTCCCCGTCAACTGCCTCCTTGGTCGCAACCTCGGGTCCGCTTTCTCGAAGCTCTTGTGCCAAGATGGGGGCCGCTTCCTCGGCCAAATCCGTAAGGGCACCAGCGCAGTCGCGGAGGACGGTGAGCACCTGACTCTCTTGGCGCCGAATCAGGAGCTGACCTTCAATCAGCTCCCGGATGCGCCGCAAGGTCCTGCAAACCTGGCAGGTCGGTGAACCTTCCCAGGTATGGCACGAGGCGCACCGCATGAACCTGTAAGCCAAAACGCTATGGGACCAACACCGTGCGAAGCTTCTTAACCCTCGGGGACGAAGGTACATATATTGAAAATAAGCATGTAGCTCTATATACGTTGATTAATGTTGCGTTTGTTTGGGGTACGATGATTCATAAAGAAAACAAATATTTTGTGTGAACAAAATGAAAGCAACCAACAGTTGGTGTGCATGTCTGAGATAGAGGCTTTGGTAGATCACAGCGGGACCTGTTGGCATGCACATCATCATCATCATCATCATCATCATCATCATCATCATCAGGATGACAAAGTGGTCAGCTAAGCTATATCATATCATAAGGTGGGTAGATCCCAATATAATTAGCTTACTGGTAATGAGACACACCCTAAAAATTGAAAACAAAGTCATAAGCGATATCTTTTGAGCTGCAAGTTGTCCTAGAAGCGGACAAACCAGCAGTTCCTGGTGCAACAAGCGCTGACTGCCTATTCATCGCACATCCAAAGCGAACCAAAGGCAACCATATGGGAACAGCAAATGGCTGTGCACAGTGACACCTGGCACCTTGATACCAAGAACACTGAGGGAGGACGACCTTTTTTTAGGTCGTCACCGCCCGCACTGGAAACGGGAGAAACGCCCATGCCGATCCTTTTGGCTAGTAAAGACATCTAAAGACCTTTCCTCCCCAAAATGTGATCATCTTTTACCAACCCATGGGATAGTGATGAATGATAATGATAATGGGACATAATGGGATCAGTTCAAACACCAACCCATCACAGCACCAACCCAACGAATTCTGGTGACCAACTCTACCCATCTCAGTGATACACCGCTCGACGCCTCGTAGCTTGAGTTGGAATCTGTTTCCTGCCGGTGCCAAGCTGTCCAGGCAAAACCAATGATCCCAGTATAGTGCTCAAGGGTTTAGGCAACAGCCACCAGCTTGCTAAGAGTAGATGTTTATAGACAAAAAACACCCAAACACAACTCTGTATCAGCGTGGGGTGATGATGGGTCATCATACCTGCAGTTGAATAAACACTCCAACAGCTTCGAGCCTAATTGATTGGATCTTGAAAGTCTGGGTCTTCCCATACTGACCGATGAGTTCTCATCGTTTGTTGAACTGAGAGGGTCGATTGAACTAGGTACCGAATCACAAAGTACTATTATGTAGGTCTTGGCAGACTGTGGCATGCCTAGGTCCTGCTTCCCACTGAACATAGACGGGGAAATGGAATGAACGTGGATGTGAGCATGGCACATTGGCAGAAGTCAACATGGATATATAATATATATATATATAGTTAGTATATATTCTCAACGCGTCTTCTACGGATTGCCATACTCCAATCTTTCATCCGAGTTTTTCTGTTGATCTCACCTTCAGGGTCCAGGACCCAACCACTGGGGAAGACCTCACCGTCCAGCAGACCCCCCCCACATCACCGGCCTCGGCCTTCACACTTGGGGGCACCTCAGGCATCCGCAGGTATGGGCCATACCGGAGGCATGGCGGCCAGGAGCTCTGGTGTCCTTTGGGTGGAAGGTCTATGGATTAGTTGATTAGTTGATCTGGTACTACTGGGTCTTCCAACCCTTTGACCAGTCCACTAGAGATGCTCGTTGAAGTGAGTTGCATCCAGTACTGCTACGCATCTGTTGATGTTGTTCTTTTACTTTGTTTCGCAGTGAATCCTTGCACACCAACAGGAATCTCCATCATTGAAACTCACTGACATCAATCAGGCTTCGTCCATCGTTCAGTCTTTTTGTTGGTTCCGACAAGAACATTATATAATTGGCTGTTCTCGCTTTCGAAAATGTGTTCTCTATTTCAACAATGATCGATACATGAGCTATCTCTGGTTTTGCCTTTATACTTATGAATTGTATATAGATCCGTTTTGGACTCGTCTTTCGCCAGATCCTTTTTTCCTGAGTCCTGAGGTCCTGACGGGTCTCTGGAAGGTGAAGATCGCAGCGGGCTCCTGAGGAAAATACGGTGAAGATCGCATCACACTGTGCAAAAATATGAACCATTCCGAACCGAATTTGCGACGGTCCCACTAGCAAATCAATGTATATACAGTATTACTTGAGGCTTCCCCAAACCACTTCAGGCTGGCGAGACTGGATAGGGTTTTGGTTGGGGGCATGGTGTGCTCACATGTGCTCACACTGCCATCCAGGAATGTTGGATTTCTTCACCAGCAGAAGCCGGCAAAATTGATGAAGCCGATTGGCTGCAGAAGTCCTCCTGTGTTCAAAGAGACCTGTATAGTAACTAAACAGCACCAGCTTCCTTTATTGAGAAGGATCGTTCATGTGGCTCCCACGGAGTTCCTTCGAACCAGAACCAGCACAGTCAGACTGCCATCTGTCTTCAAATAGTCAGTCAATGTGTACAACTCGGTGTTTCAACATGTCCACTCAACGGCCCGTTTTGGTGTCCAAAACGTATCCATGTCCAAACCCCGCGCACTCCTCATCCTCATCACTGGTGATATCTGCCCATGCCCTTCGCCGACCCAGGCTCTCACCGATGGTTCTAGCACATCGGGCCATGGCAGACGGCTCAGCTCATACTTTGGCTGTGCGAGTCAAAAAGCACTCGGCTGGTTCGGCGGAAGAGTGGCAGTTGATGGAAAGCTTCCTGTGATGCTATGCTGAAAGGAATTCTAGGTTGGGAACATCTGGAAGATCACAAAAGTTCCAAGTCCAATGATCACTGGCACTGCACATAATCGCTTCCAGCGTCTCTTATGGTTAGCTTGTGATACTGAAGCCATGAATCATGCAAATCAAAAAATAGCTTCTGCCCCAGTTTTCAGCCAGGTGCTGCGGCAAGTCTCTTTTTCTTGCATGTTGGGTTTGAGGAGTCATTTAGCTACTCACTGAAAGCTAGACAAGCCCTGAGCAATGTTCGACACCCAAACTGATAAAGACTGGCAAGCAGGCAGGCATCCCGGGTGCTTTATATGTTGGGGCTTGTCAAAGACCATGGTATGGTTTTGTGCTACCCACTTGGCTTTTCTCCACTTCCGCCATTACCCCGACCTTTCTAAGAACCAAAACAATCGTAAGCTTGGCTGTGAAGTTACCACCAGTTTGCGCGTCAAAAGAATAAACTTTCCAAAGCATCCCGCATGAACAAGTGAATTAGACCAAATGGAACAGTACAAGAGGGAAGTGCCTGCAAGGTGTAGCTGGTTATATAGTTGCCTGATGACCCAGCAGCTTCTTCTGTCACTGCTGTGACCATGATGCACATTGATCGTTTCGGTAGAACCTGCCGAAGAATTTGTTGAACAAGGCGCACCGTGGTTTGTGCAATCTAAAGCAGGGGCTCAGGTGCAAAAAAATCACCCTTCGCCTGAATTATCGCAACTTCACGAGGAGCACTAAAACACCGTTCTTAGTAAGAGGTGCATGCCACAGCAGCTTATTCTTCTCCCAATGACCCAACACCCCACTGTCCCATATCATCCACTGTCCGCACCTGTCCAAAATGTGCTGCAGAAACCCCAGTGGGCTGGCATAGTAGCAGTCTCTCAAGTTCTTCGCACAAGAGGGCTTCTCAAAGTGATCCTGCAGAAAAAAAGACATGTTGGCCACAAACAACTGTGGTCATCTGTTCGAAAAGTGCACGCAGGTAGAATATAATATATATATATATAGATATATATATATATAATATATAGTAACAGTATCATATTTTATATACAGTAATATATATATATATACATGTGAATTTGTCAGACATCCCTTCACCTCTGTGTCGCGTAGGAGGAACTTTCACCGTTTGAGCTACCTGAACCATCCATATGCGGAAGGCTAACGATGGGGGTGTAGTCTGTAGATTGAACGCTGTATCTCTTCCACCCACTGACATGACGGTTCTGCAACAGCACACCGGCGAGACCGACAGGTGGAACATCATGGGCTGTGAGTCAAAACCTCCTCCACCAAACCATGGTAGCTGTAAATTCCTACTAGGATTCTGTTCATTTTCAGGGATCAGGTTATGTATACCTGCAGGTTTTCAGGCTGAGGTTTTTGGTTCCCCACACCCATATGGATTCAGAGTCCCAGGCCAAGTTGCTGGTGACTAGATCGAGGTATCCATAATGACTGGGCACCCCAGTCATTTACTGTAAGCAATTTGAACCAGAAGTCAACCAGAACCATCTCTACTTAAAGAACGTGGTGAAAAAAAACACATGCCATTGTGTGTGTGGTTGTTTTTCAGATATTATGGTTGTGTGTGTTTCCATGTTTTGTTGGGGGAAAACCACCAAAAAAACACCTGGAGCCGGGTCCACCGGGTCCAGCTGGTCCACCGTCATGGTGTTCGACATGGTCTGTCCCGTCCGTCCCGTCCTCGAGCATCCCGAAGACTTGAGATTCCAAGTCCTGACGACGATGGACTTCGGCCGCGAGTTCGAGAGGACGAGAGGCCGCGAGTCCGGGCGCTTCGAGAAGTCTCCTCCTGGCTGCGTAGACTGGTCTATTGCCCGAAGCGTCCAAAGGGTCGGAATGCCTGGGAGGTCTTCTTATTTAAATACACACCCCGTAATACTGGAGCTAAGCTACAATATGCTACAATCATCAAAACCTCATAGCCCAAATCCTGCATATAGCTTCATTAATTCATGTAATCATTTCATCTTCATGTAGCATGGAGATTGCCATGAACATATCGCTCACCCGATCCGCCCATCGCTCCTCCGTCTTCTTGAGCCGCGAGGCTAAGGCCTCGTAGTGTTTCTTCGCCAAGGCTTCCTCCTTGGACAAAAACGCTTCCGGGCAAAGCTGCCACACCGCGCGGTCAGTTTTAAGGACGGAGGGTTGTGATTTTCATGGAAACTTTGTGGTGTAGTTAGTGATCAATGCGAATTGGGTCAGTGGGGCATGAGTCAGGTAGGGGATCTGAATTGATCCTCTCAAATCAAATCATGGGTTTTGCCCCGAAGTGTCTACTCTGAATCCCTTCAAAGTGACTCAAAGAGCTCGATCAAACAAACTCTGTCCTATGTGGACACCCTGTTGCCATGACAGGCACTTCGAACTCTACTGCAGGGTTCCATTTGGGGGAACTGAGGTGCGAGGGTCTGAATCCAAAGCGCCAGTTGACACATTCTCGGCCATGGCTGTGGGTAAAAATCAGACCGGCCTACCTGGTGTCGGTCGTTCGCGACATGGTGGACTGGTCGGGCTCCAGGTAGAATGACCATCCCCAATGCCCAAATAACAAATAATAACAATAACTGCTTCAAGGTCCTGGATCCTGTCTGAAATCCGATTGCTGCATAGACGAAGACACCCCTTGAAGCTGCCAGTCATCAAAAAAAGATGAAGGTAGTCACACCACCTGTGAGATCCTGTGTGCACCTGAAGAAAAGGTTCGTTTTTCCTCACCAAACCAGACTGCTTTCTTCCTGGGACCTCAACTTGTCCGGAGCTGTTCACACACCTCTCCACGTCGATTCCGCGGTGGGCATGGTCTGCCGACCTCTGCAATGGCCTCCGAACTCTTGCTGCGAGGCCGGTAGAGGCACCTGCCGCTGCGGTGGGCTACTCAAGACACCAAAGTGATGATGAGGTTGTATAGGTTGAAAATCCAAATGCTCAAGACACATCAAGACATATCAAAACACCTTGTTCTAAACTTTATTGTTAAATTCTGAATACATAACCACTAAAACGTAAAATGCTCGACTGGTCAGGTCGACTCTGTTGCAACGGAGAAACAGTCAAAGGAATCCAACAAGCGGGGCTGGACACGAGAGGCGTACACGTTGTTGTATAATATTATATAACCTAATTGGATGCATTTCGATGCTGGAGTTGTGGCCTAACCCATCACCGGACCTTTCATCCAAACCCATCCAAACCGCCCGTCTTCCGCCGCAAAACCGCGGTCTCTCGCTGGCACGTGGCGTAGATCGCCAGGAGCATTCCCACGCCGATGAGCACCACCGATGCCACGATCTGGTGATGGCTCCGGTGAGTCGACGGTTGAAGGAGAACCAGTCTGGATGAGACAACTCAGAACCGCTCTGGGGCACTTCTAGGTCATCCCTGCAGGTGTGCAGATTCTGTAGACCTATAGGACAATGAGAAGAAACATGACATCTGCAGGTTCATGGATCCTACAAGTCTAGTCTTGGATGTTTACCAGTGACCTAGCCTACACTATAATCACCGTTATCTGATATCAACATATCAACCGTCTGCTACAGGTCTTTTCAGAGGCAAGGACTATCAAGGACTCAAGTCCCGTTAATGGATCGGAATGTGGCGTCCACCAACTGATAAGGGGTAGCACGTCTCCCCACGCCCCACGCTGTTGCTCCGATTCATGACTCACCCGGCCCTTGCGCGACTCTGGCGTGCCTGGGTACTGTTGTTCTCGAAGGCGCAGTCACGACCAACGCCCAACTGACACCTGAGATTTTGTTTCATCATGTTTTCTTCAGACAAGTCGCGACCAAATGGGGTTTCGCATGGCCGCGCAGCAAATGGATGAGAATGGGTTGCGGATATAGCTCTTGGAGTGCAGTATCAGTCGACCAGAAAAATAAAAAACACAATTTATGATTCATGATGAGAATGCGATCAGCAGCACAGAGTTTAGGCATGTTGAAAACGATTTCAAAACACATCTTTATTTGAGTGATTGCGTACACCAGCTGCAGCCACAGAGGATCAGCCCCTGCAAAGCAGAAACGACTCAGGTCGATTCCTCCAAAAAAAAAAGCGAGCAATCGAAACATATCAAAAACACTGCAGCACTGCATTATTCAGATTTTGCTTGCTAAGTGGTCAACTACGAGAACATGACATGGCTCAATGCACTATAGCCTCCTCAAACAGTGGGCTTTTCCCCCGGGCCCCAAGCTCTTGAGCTCATTGTACTTGTCAGTTGTTCTTTTGACCCTCCAGGAAAACCGGTGACCGGCCATTTTCCCCGCCGATCTCCCATGCCCTGCAGCGTCGGGTCGCATCTTCATGCCCAGTGAGGGTACTTCGCTACAGATCGTACACCTGCTTGGCGTGCGGCACGCGACGGTGAAAAATAACAAAGAAAAGCAGGGTAGAAAACCACACGGGATGTTGACACGTTCTGAAAAAAGTCGAACATAGTCAAGCTGGCCGCGTCTCGAATCTTTGGTGGCGCGACACAAAGAAATGATTCGGGCCCTGGGTCCTTAGATGATGTGTCTGTGCGTCACCTTGGCAAACTCGGGAAAAGAACACAGCTTGTACAGTAAATATATGTATATACACAGTCAATTGATTTTCGTGCCCAACATATTTGCTCCAAGTGTTGCACCCTTGGCATCCAAGTGTTTCCAGCTTATACCCGTGTCATCTGCCAGTCTCCTGGCCTGTCGCCATCGCTTCCTGTCAAAGTGAGCACCTTTGAAGGCTAATGACGAGAACTGCAAGAGAATGGGAAACATGCACTACTTCTCAATGGTTTTGGCACTGCCGCTGCTATAATCGTCAATTGCAAGAAGAGTTTCATGCTGCCTACCTTGTTAGGTCTTCGCCCAAGTGTTGGGGAGTCAAAAGGCCTTTGACATCCTTCTCGGCTCCAGGCCAGGATGGTCTGCCCTGCAATCATCCAAGCGAAGCCCACAAAGACCTCACATGAAAAGCATCATCACTAGAAATCTTCTCTGTAGCAAATGTCCAGCTATCTCAATGTGGTTGTATTCAATGAGTCCACAGTGCAAATTTAGTATCAAGCTGCCCACATGTCCCCACCCGACAACATTTGACTGTATATACTGCGAGCGCGTCGCAGGTTGAAGTTGTTCCATCTGGGAGCCCGACAGCATACCTCCTCTCCACAATCATCACCCTGCTCTTCATCTTCAACGGATTATGCTCCTCTTTGGCAGCAGGCTGGACATCGAACAAATCCGGAAAAGTTGCAGTGATGAAGGGAGAATGGAGAATTCACATGAAGTGCTCAAAGTCCCGGATCACTTGCGTCTGACTTCCTAAGCAAGGTCATACAGGCGGCAACACCTTCCCAGATACTTCCTAGAGGGTTGATGGATTTGTGTTTCACAGATTCTGACAAGCTAAGGTACATCCTTATCCAATATGCTCGATGTGACTCAGACTGTCAGCGGTTTCTCTCAACTTTGAAATATGTTGAAGTTCAATCTTGCTCGAACATGAACAATTCACGTGATACGGGTTTTGCGGGCACCCTGCACCTCGCCTCCAACTGCACGAAGTGATCCTCTTGTTTGAGGTGTTTCCTGCACAAACGTGAAATGGGTGTGTCTGAAAAGAAGAGAACCTCCCTGTCACCGGAAGTAGATCCACTTTCCTAAAGTTTTGATACGCAACTGTGCCGCAACTGTTTTGCCAAAAGTTGATCAACTTGACTTGTGAGGACAAAAGTGGCAGGCATGAACCTGACAACCCGACAGAAGGACCTTCAAATCATATCGATTTAAAAATTATGTTGTTGTTCTGCAGTTTAACCCAGCAATATCTAGTGTGTCATATCAGTCCACCTATTATTATGTCAAAAGCCTGCTCTGTTCGAAAACCCAAAGACTCGAGTCTCGGCAACACAAAGTCACAAAGGTGTTGTTCGCTGTCAAGTGCAAATTGAGAAATATTTTTCTGGGTGAGACGAGGCAACAAAAGTTGTTTGCCGTGAAACAGGTATAATTAGGCTTATATAACTATTGGCTCGCACCCGGAAACTCACTTGTTCGAGTACTTGTTCACCTCAGATCAACATTTTTGGAAAACAAGTTGACAGGATCTTGTCTCAAACCCAATGACACCCGGTTACCCGGTTGGCTAAGTCTACGCTGATCGTTTGGCCATGTATTTTGTGGCGGCCACGTTTTCTTCTGTTTTTTTCAGGGTGCGAGTGAGCCACGGGTGCCCCACGACCGGGTGCGGTGCCCCACGACGTGTGCCTTTGATGCTCCGGCAATGCCAAGCGAATGAGATCTCGACGCCTGGCGACTGAACTTGATAGAACGAGGTGCCGAGGTGCGATGATCCCCGATGGTCCAAACGGGTGCGACTTGACCTGAAAGCCAAGGTGAAAATAAGATCGTCAACGTCCATTGGCTCGAAAAGCTCACCAATGCATTGCTTTTCGGACTTGAATTCCCCGGCAATTCTGTTATTCGACATTGATTCTGACTCCACCACTACCTGAGCCACATGGGAGTCATAGCAATTACAGTAGATCAATATACATCACTAATGTCCCCAGTGTGTGCTACTCAAATGCTGCTGTTCCCAGGAACCTCCCCTTGGCTGTTCCATCCTCAGCTCCAGGGATGTAATTGTAACCAGGTTCGATCCAAAACCCAGTCATCCTCACTGGGAGAGCCTCTGTGAGGCGCACCACCGCCGGATTCGGGATACCTCACGGGGGGTCCTGTCACCTGGGTGGGTCCTGGGTGGGACAGAAACCCCCCTGTCCACTTTTGGCTCTTGAGCCAAAATGTGACATGGGAGTAGTGATGATATGCGTGCACCCAAGCCTGCCCAAAGCTCTACACTACAATAGCTTTCGCTTCAGTTTCTGAGCAACTTGTATGTTGTCCTCTTGGATTTGGTGATGTGCCGTGACCGTGGTCTGCAAAACCGCAACAAAAACTCAATCAAACCGAAACTGACCTGAGTCCGGGCAAGGAGAAATCCTCTTTCCACCTCCGGCACTGCCTTCATTTTCGCATGATTGTATCCATAACTCTCAAACCCACCCGGTATCGCTTTGCATGAAGCAGGCTGCGCTTGCTCATTCTGGGGCCTTCTTGCACGTTGCCGGCGCGCTTTGGCGCGAACCGCTTGTGCCTGGCAGTTTTTCTGCGATGTTTCAAAGACGTGAGTTCGTTGGCCACAACAAGGGACACCCATTGCGTTTCTTCGACTTGTTCGGACCAAACGAGCTGGATTCAAATGGTTTTCCCTCCAAATGAGCTGACTTGCTGAATTCCCCCGGGCCTGTTCCTGTTCACAACACGACGTTGGTGACAAGGAAGGGGACAAGAGTTTCATCGAAGCTCTGCTGGGACTTGGACACTGGACACCATCATGAATAGGCCCACAATAGCAGGCTTGCCAAAGTCGGTCACGAAATGCTTTCCTTGCCTCTCTTACTTTACCCCCACTAACCCGCTCTCGGCCAACAGTGTTGATGGTGGTGGTGGTCGCCGTCACCGTCATCGGACTTAATAGATCTTAGTAGTATAGATACTCCCCTTGCAGGATGACATGGAACACGAAAACCGCTGGGTTGTAGAGGAAAATGGTCTTCCACGAGTCTCAGGGTCCATGGGATCATCTGCGGGGAGGAATAGTATGGCATTCGCGCCGATTCGGCGCAACTCTTCCACCGTCCACATGTCATAGCTCCTCGCCACCTCGCCACACACGGGGCACCCGTTTTGGCAGTCATTTTCTGTCTGGTGAGACCGCCCCTCTCCGGAATACATCCTAGGAGTTCAGACGGCAGGTCACACCTGGCGGCAGAAAGGACAGCTCCCATGTCAAGTTCCTTCCCTTGATATGTGGAGTCTGTGGAGTTCCTAAAGTCAGGCGAAAGCAATTATTTTCCATGTTGTTGACCAGTTTTCCTCCCAACATCTCTCAACAAGCAACTTGGAGACTCCGGGTCTTTCGTGTACTCACATGAAAACGAAGGTACTATGGAGAAAGGGGTCAGCCCCGAGCCCCGATCTAAACCCTGCATCGATCCATGACGTAAGACGCACCCAGCTGCACCGGGCACGCCAAGGGCCCAGGTGTTCAAGCACAGGTGTTCAAGCACAGGTGTTCCCAAGGTCATTGAGTCATGTCACCTCTCCAGTTCTCATCGGATCCAAACCAGTCCCGTCTCATCCCGCCACCAACCTTCAACGACGAGAAAGAGTCCGGGAGTCCCATGTTGGCCCAGCCCGAAGGTTGTTTCTTCACAAGCCTGTTCTGGCTTTGGCTGTCCAAATTCTTCGATAAAACTCAAAGGCATACCATGTTCTGTTCTTGTGAAAACAACCTTCCCATCTCCGAGGTGTTTGCCGTGTTTGCATGGTAAGTTGATGTAAGCTTCATGGTTTCGTCAACACTGAGAGGTGCCCATCTGGACTTGTCTCGCAGCCACCCTGAGAACCAGGCCTTACTGGCCACGTTGGACTTTAAACTCGATGCGCTTTGCCTGCATAGGAACCATGGGCGACATCGCCACCGAAGATTCAGTGTTGCGAACAAAAATGAAGGACATTCTGAGATATTCTGAGATTCTGAGACTCCTTACCTGCAAGCAATAAAAGCCTAAATTGGCCTTCGGGATCCATCGGGTAAACGTCTTCTTGGGGGAGTAGCCATTTATCGCAACCAAGGACTGCGTAGTATCGACATTGCTTGTTTATCTTGCTTGAAAAAGAAAAACAACTCAGCCTTGCAAAAAGCTTACATCCACCCACAATCTGAATCCTGAAGAAAGGAGTAACCATTCCAGCAGCACAAACACGGTGGAGACTGTGAACCTCACCATCTACTATAGGGGCCCACATGTGCCGCACCAATCCCAGCAATGCCGGTCTCGCTCCTTGGTAGCTGGGCAACAACTCTGCTTTTGGGCGTCGGTTAATGCCCACAAGGCCTGGCAAATGAGGGGCAAATAGCTTGGACGGTGTCTGGGTCAAAGTTTGAACACTGTGGGTCAAAGGTTGAAAGCACTATGGAGCACCACATCATCCCGCAAAAACACACCTTTTCAACAAACACATGTCCCCTCCCGGTCCCTCCGATGCGCAAATCCGTCCGATGCGTCACCAATGTCCACCGATTCCGCTCAGCTTCCACGATCCAAATTGGACCACCACGACCTCTAGTACCGGTGAACTGGGGTAGTCCCAAATGGGTGAATGCTAGTGCTGCAAGTGAGAAGTAAATGAAAGCACCAACCAGATCCAACCAGTATAGTCCTGTGGTTCGTTGGAGATGTTCAACTAAATATAAGATTAGATTAGAGGTCTGGCAGCCAAGCGGAGCCAAGGATGAGGCATCAGCCTGTGAAAGAGAAACTGCATGGTCCTCCGCACATCTCAAAAGTTACCCGAAATCCATCCGTCTCTGTCCCAGCCTAGCACTACTGCAACACCAAAGCCAAGCATTCCCAGCTTTTGAGAGATGTGCGGGCTCTGCACATCTGGCGATCAGGACGAGGCGGGGCTAAGTTCAAAAGCCATGTCCTCACATGCTAGTGAAGCTGTGTTTAGCACCAACTGTTTTTGTTTTTGGATAGAGTACTTCAGGCAGCCCACATTGTGCAAAAATCATCGCAAAGATCTATCATGTAGCTCCAACTCCCAGCCTACACGATCGTCTAGAAGCGGCACGAACTTGGACATAAATGCTATTGTGGATTGTTGTGGCACCACATGTTTGACCGTTGGACTAGGGCGAAGTCCTATTCATCGCAAGTATTCTCAGTACGCCAGTACGCTCAGCAATCTCAGTTAAATTCTCGCAACACTCAGCAATCACTGAGTATTATGGTAGAAATATATGTATATATATAATATGTACTGTACTATATATGTAAATATATACATATTCGGAGAGATACTTCTGAAAATTGGGACCATCTTGGGCCACTTCACCGATGCGCCGCACTTGACCGTTCCGAGACCCCACCCGCGGACGACGGACGGTTCCGGCACGACGGCACGACGGTCGTTCCACTGGCCTTCATATCCTGCGATGAGTTCTTCCTGGCGTGTTCTCGCTGCGAAGCGACACGTCCCGGGCTCCACATTTTTGGGATCGTAGTTTCACTTGGGAGATGGATCATGTTGGACCTCTGCAAAGCAAACCAATGAGCTAAAACTCCCGATTGAACAAACCAATCTTTGCGGATCATAGCACCCAACCATTAGGTCAGGGACTAGGCCCCTTCGGGCCTAGCCCATGACTACGTAGTTGGTGGTTGGTTTGATCGCGCATATATTGTGAGTTTCTCTGTATTTTTTTGTTGGGAGCTTAACTCGGCTTGTTTCGAGGTTCAGCAATCCCTTTATCGAGAAGTGACATGCAGCTAGAACAGTCACAAGCCTAGCTGGAAGGCGCCAGTTGTCGAAATTCTGTACTTACGGGGATGTCCTGAGTGGTAAGGAATGTGTTCATCATTAGTCCGGTGTTTCATGGTGTGTCCAACAATTGCGAAACAAATGAACCTCTGTAGGAGCTTTGCAATGATGGAAGGTGCCCCCAAGAAACAATACGATTCAAACGCCTCTTTCTTTTATATGATCATGAGTCATGAGGTGACTGAGGGTGAACAATCAACTGAAACATCGCACAGCATCATGCTTGGATCTCAAACCAAGCACACACATAAAGAACACAAACATGGATCCCGAAGAAATCTGGCTCGATGTTCCGAAGGTTTGCTGCGGTTTCATGCAGTTCCACTGATTCCGCCGATGAAAGCATTTGTGCCAAGATAGATCAAGATTGAATGGCACTTATGATGTGTCCAGCATTCGCCTCATCAGGGTTGTACCATCCGTTAGCAAAATTAGCCAGCTTGCGGCATACTCAAAAAAATAATAATTCAAATTCGGACTTTGGTAGCGGCAGCGGAGCTACTCACTCCCGATTTCAATTCGCTCAGGTATTGCATTGTGCTTCACAAAAAGAGCTCAGACTCTGCGCAGTTCCTTTTGTCACTGCTCACAACTTCATTTCGCTGAACTTCTCGGCCACCAAGACGGTCTTCCCCTTGTTTGTCCACAAACAGCTCAGTTCGAGGCTGACTTGGTTTCATGAGAGAGCTCTATCACCAGAACCTGATCAAAGCTCGCTCGCAGTTGCACGCCTTTGCGCAGTCCTACACCAAGGGCGTGGTCACTGGATGGTGCCAAAACTCCTAAAACATCGTGAAATGGAAGGAGCTCCTGAGGATTTGACTTCGTTTGACCAAGCATTCTGCCATCAAAAAGCAGGAGAAGCAGCCATCATCTCGGAGCAGCCATGGCAATGCACCATGAATCTGACTATCAGCCTGACAACCGAGCTCAATCTTAGAAAGTTGAGCAGGATGACTTCGTTGTTCCACGGTGCATGGTGGCGGGGCACAAATTTGTGATTGCACTTCATCCAAGCCGAAGAAGATCGGTCACAGCACGCCTGATGCCGAGACAAACTCTTGCGCTCGTGCAGCACCAACAGCCCAGCTTGTCGCCATGCAAATATTTGAATATCAGAACCATAAATTGCAGGGCTGCATCTTCCGCATGTGTTGACAGTTCCCAAACTTCTTCGTTGGATGAGTCATCACAAGCATCGAATCTATTTGCTGTAAAATACATTTCTTATACATACTTCACCCACCAACCCAACTGACTGCAATAATATCCCAAAACCATGCAAAAACAATCAACCCCCCCACTTGACCAACCACATCCTCCCATGACCTCTGCTCTCCCCCCGCAGGTCGAGTCGTCGACTGGCCTCTTCACTCCAAAGGGCCATCCACCTGAGTCTGTGAAGTATGGAAGGATAGTAACAAGAAGCTACCAGGGGCTCCTGGCCTTACTAGGAGCAAGAGGCTACTAGTAGCAAAGGGCATTTCTATTAGTAACAAAGGAATGGATCAATCAAGCTCCCATGCTTTCCTGTGCCTGCATCCCCTTGACCATGCTGTGTGTCAGGGGTTGTATATAAAATCATGATGGTGCACTCCCTCCTCATTCAATAGGGGACATGGTCAAGGGATGTCAAGGGTATGAACATGCTGTCGGGGTTCACATTGTCTGGAGAACGAATGTTAACGAATGTTCAGTGTTTGCTAATTTTGTCTTTGGGGCCCAAATGTTTTCAGTTGCAGCCACACCCAAGGTTCATGATCCCACTGACACGTGGAGCTGTGACAAAGACTCAAGATTCAAGATCAAACAGCTTCACCATATTGTTCTGTAGGTCACTGAAATATTTGACTGTAAAAACAAAGACCGATGCGGCACTTCTCACCCCAGCTTCTCTGAACAAGTGGCTCCTCCTCCTCACTGACATTCACCTGGTCGCGGGAGTGTTCCTCGGAGCGAACGGATCCGCAGTTCGATGCATTTCGTCCGCAGTTCCTTGCCCTTAGGGCCCTAGGGCTCCAGTCCTACCTTCTGAGAAGGTGGGACTAGGGTGTGCCAGGAGGGTCCAGTCATACCAAGTACCTTCGAAGGTACGACTGGAGCCCCAGGGTTGGGAGGTTCCGTCTGTGCAGCTACTCTGAGTGAGGATCACCATGCGAACCTGGAGGGGCATCCCTCCATTTACGAGTATCGCGGTGGACATCTGCACCGGCGGGAGGGAACTACGAGCAGCACCTCAGAAATGTAATGAAGTTGACGAAGTAGCCACGGTAGTTGATTGGACATGTTCCACTGTGTCTCGGGTATCTTTTTTTTGTCTGTTCCATCACGCCAATGATGCCACGTACAGGAAGCTTCCAACACAAAATGATTAGCCAAAGGGATCCAAAAGGAATCATGTAACATGTGATGCTGTGGCAATTTGTGTTGCTGGGAGTTGTGTTGCCGGCTCAGATGCAATGATGGTGGTTTGTGGGTTTGTTATGTGGAGAGCAATGATGCGTGTGATGATTGCTCACAAATCGTCTTCGAAACCACTCCCAAAGATGGGCTACCGAAAAGAAGCTGCAGCTGCAGCCCCTTGACTGGCCAAGTGGCCTGCATCGTGTGCTGAGAGGCCACATATTCACCTCAAAATGTCCGTCCGCCGTCCGGATCGTCCGGTCAGCGCAGCCGATGGAGTTGTCATGCTGCAGGAGGAGGCACTCATCTACACTCTACACGTATAAGAACTTGCTCACAGAGCAACGGGATGAGTTTTGAGCCAGAACCACATCCCTTGAACGCCTTTGAAAAGGACTGACAAGATATTGAAACCACATGACACATCGTGAAAACACCATGTCATATATGATGTCCAAACATGTCCAAACAAACTATTTTGCTGGTCTAATCGCAAGCATTGCTCAACATCTACACCCCGCTTGGAGCTCACCCCGTCTATTTCCATAGTGTTGTACATCCGACCGGGGCACCGCCCTGGAACTCCAAGGGCGTCAGGGCATTCGTGGTGCCGGACTTGTGCGGGAAGGGACACTGCTGCGGAAAGACCTGAGGAACCAACCCGGATTTTGATCTGGTTTCAGCGTGAGGCACGGATTGAACCAGGGTCAAAAGGCCTTTTT
Source organism: Durusdinium trenchii (assembly GCA_963970005.1). Taxonomy (NCBI): domain Eukaryota; class Dinophyceae; order Suessiales; family Symbiodiniaceae; genus Durusdinium; species Durusdinium trenchii. The sequence goes on along the minus strand of CAXAMN010009557.1, from coordinate 274,407 downwards.
GGGGGGTGGAGCAAAGATTGAACCAGCGCAGCATTCCAAACGGATGGACCCGGAGTTCAAACGGATGGTCGGACATTTCTTCATGGAACTTCGTGTCGGGTGAGTCCGAGATCGACGGGAGATGAAGCAAACCAGATAGGTCAGCTCAGCTTCAGTTTCGAGTGGGTCCGTTGTTGGAACAGTGGGGCCCTACCCGAACTGGGGAACTATCTCACCGTTTTCCAGATCAACCCGCGGCCGAAAAAAAGAGCGTCCCGATTTAAACTGTATGCGTCCCACTGCAATACAATAGGATTCCATGAGTTCCCAGATCGTCCGATGGTATTCAATGCCTTTTCAACGAGCACGTGAAGCTGACCGGGAATGTTGATCAGTGGTCCATCCCCCACGCGCTCTTCAGGACTTTCTGGTGAATCAACCCCAGTGAACTCCTCTGACATCGCACGGACACACACCACCCCTCAAGACTTTTTGCTCAAATCCCAAGCGGCTTACATAATACACTCGGCCGCGGAAGTCCCGTTTTGCTCCCCAACCAAACGCGACATCGCCACGACTTCCATACATTCAAAGCCCGATGGAAACGCTTCAAAAATAGAACATCGCCACGACTTCAACATTTTAGATGTCTTGGGGGTTTGATCGGGTTATAGATTGCTGACCAACGTTCACTTGCCACGGAGTCAACTTGTTTTGTTTTGACACCCATGTTAAAGTCCTCGAACACGAACATTTGAAACGGGCAAACAAGCCCTCGTCTTCCTTTGCCTTCCTGGCAGTTTCTGTGTTCGTTTTGCAAAGCATACTTTTACAGTACATCTGAAAATCAGCCGCGAGTGCTTTTGTGCAGACGAGAGGCATAGTGCAGCCACCTTGGTGCAAAACAATGAGATCACTGGTCTGAGAACCAGGATAACCTGCTTTCGACTACAGGAACATGTGCTAAGCACAAAACATGAAACGTGCTCATGAACCTGCCATCTTATTCAGCAGGATCTTGATTTTTCCGATGTATATATACAGTATATAACTATAATCTGAGAAATAGCGAGAAACATCCAATTGGACGATTCCCACAGAATGTCACTTCTCAAGCGCCACATCCCATGGTCTGGTAATCTTCGACCTCTTCAAGCGACTCCCGGCCAATAAATAGGCCTCGAATCCTTGGGTGGGCGCCTCATCCGGATCCTATTTGGGGGGTGCTTGTGTTTCGTTTCGCCACCTCCTTGAATTTTGTGGTTCGTTCATCTGAATCCGGACCGTGGAAATATGCAGTCGTCCACTGGCAGGAGTGGAGCTTCAAAGCTCCACGCTTTGCGCGGTATGTGTCGTCTTGGCCGACTCCAACATCAGGACTCAGCCCCACCAACCCCAAATCCTCGCCCAGCGGCTGCAAGAAGAGTCGGCCATGGATGGGCACCTGGCATGACTCCCGGTGTCACTCGCTGAATCACACGCAGGTGGGAGGCTGTGATTAAGTTTCGATGAAACCAAATGAATCAACAGGTCCAGAAACACAAAAACAACAAGGAACATCCACCTAGGATCCCGGATCTAGTCACCAAGCCAATCGGCATGCACACCTTCACTCCCAGGAAGCGGCCAGACGTCTTTAGTGGAAGGGCGTTGTAAGAAGAGTCCCAAGGAACACATCACATGGAATCGGATAAAAACACATGCCTGCCATTATATAGAATGTTTATAAATGTTCACCCCCCCTGTTTGGTCAGACCAGATTTCATACGTCATCTAATGTCATCGATCATCCGGGGCGTCGGAGTGTAGAGCGGAGACACAAGAATGGGCGAAGCACAAAAGACTCTGATAGCCTCGGAACGAGGAGACTCGCTGGTTCATGATTCATTGCAGGTCTTGGACCAAGGAACATCATGACTTCCTCCGCAAGCCGCAGAATCAACGGTATCCAACAGAAGACACTGAAGGAGAGGGGCCAGGCTTGGCCAGGCCTTACCTGCACTTCACGATGATGTTTTGTCAAAGCCATGCCACGCCTCCCCGTGGTGAGAAGCAGCGATTTGCTGTAGCTGTGATAGAAGTGTGCTGTCCACACGTGCCGGATGCTCCTCCTGCAGCGTGAGGCCACGCAGCAGGCGCGCATGCACCTGTGGGGGGGGGGGTCATGAGTGAGGGCTTCTCCAAAGGGTTAAAGTAGCACCCCACAACAAACATACACGCCAAGTAGTGATGTACATGTGGGCGTATCAATATCCTCTGACTGAACATGGGAAACATGCTATCAAGACTCGGTAAGAACATCTTCACTCCTCCAGTGAAGTCGGGGCTGTCATGTTCTTGACCACGGCCAATAACCTGCAAAAAGCACTGCACTTTCGGTGGACCATCTTACGAAACGACTTCAGTCTTGGTTGGTTCCGTGGAAATCACATGAAGTGAAACCACCAAACATCAACTAACTAGCGAGTCTTGTTCAACACTTGACTGGCGGACCATTTCAAAAAGGAGCGCCAATGCTTGACCTGGGCCATGAGGGACTAGCCTAGGGCCTAGAGGCCTGCCGGGTGACGGGTACATTGGGACTTCACATCATCTCAGAATCCGTCATACTGAAAGCAATCCAACATCTCCAAACATGCCAGAATCCTGTTAAAAGCACCACCACTCCCCTCCCAATGAAGTTGTTAATATGGGCTTTCAGGCCCCAAGTCTGGTCTAGAAAAATGGCACAACCCACCGATGGGGTCTTAGCTGGACCGTCCACTTCCGGGCGATGGACACATAGGGATGGATGGAAGATACATGAACCCTGCTGAGAGGCTGAGAGCTACTACCGTCCTGTTGGATTCAACTGAAAAACAAAATAGACAAATGACTCCCCTCCACTCCCTTGCTCCTACTCCCCTTCCTACACGTCCTCCGAAAGCGTTCTGCCCAGGCGCTGCTCCGGACTGGCCAAGGGCGCCCGGAGAGCCGACTCGATCTCCGCCAGGAGCGGGTTGCAATCCTGCCCGATCGACCGAGTCCTTTCATAGGTTCATCCCATGTTCCCGGAGTCGACGCCGTCTACCTAATTATGGAAAATGGTCCAAGATGTTCCAGGTGGCAACGGAATCTTGCAACTCAATTGCTAGGAAACTGCTTGTAGCCACTCTTGTAGCCATTCGGGCAGCTCAGTGGTACCATCAATCTACTGACTCTTGACTATAACCGCAGCATCTTTCCTGCAAGCACAGGTAAAGTCTCGAGTTTAAAGTTCCTATATTTAATAAAAAACCACGAACATCCACAAACTACGAACCAGGTGGAGGGAAGAAGTAACTTTGTTGCCAGTGTGTGGTGTGCCTGCTCCTGTCGTCTGACCGTGTTTTACCGTATTTACCGAACGCTTCGTTGTGGGTAATGACCTTGGAAAACCCGCCCGGAGAAGTGGACAAGGACGACTGTCGACGCCCGCGACACGGATCAGTTGAGGGGGGAAGAACCTTCCAGCGAGAGCTGCCGCGGATCGAGCGCTCCGATCGGTTGACTAAGAATGCATGTCTATGACTCTAAGGATCGGTCGGGTGGACCGGAAGAATGGTTCAAAGTAGGGCAATGAGTTGGGTCAGAAAGAGATTGAAAGAGATCCCATGATAAGCCAGGTGGTGGGTGGTGATATGTTGTGAACTTGAACTATGACGGCGTTGAGGTGTAAGAGGGGAAATCCAAACCCAGCCAAGTTCCACCATTCACAATGTTACTCGTCCACTCCACATATGACATATGAAAAGGAAGTACTGTCATCTTCCAAACCTTCAAACCTATCAAGATCTATCAAACCTTTCGAGGAGGAGAACAAGACTGATGGACAAACTCACTGCTTCTCTCATGTGCATCAGTTGGATCAAAACTGGTCAAACGTCTCTGTCTTCTAGTTCATCTCAGTGGAGAATCTCTGTTTCTCTTTTTTTTCCTGGAAAGCCTATTTGTGTGCCAAGAGTCGTTGTGACAACAAACCATGTAGTGGCTCGTGGCGACCTAAGTCAGTGCGACCCCGACGACTCTCGTGCTTCCACTGCGACGTTCGTTGCGAACGTCCAGCGGCGACTCATTAAAACAGTGCATGTCGTGTGTGTGCGTTTGTGCGTGTGTGGGTGTGTGTGTGTGTCCAACCCTGGACAAAGGGTCTTCCACCACCACTCTTTCCACTTTACATGGGCAGGGGGCCAGCGGCCGACAAGCAAACGCTGGCTAACAAAGCTATGCTTGTCGGTGGATGCACAGTCTGATCAACTGTGTGTACCTGCGACCAACTTTTGCACAAGCTGTCCAATCTGATCGGTTTGCTTTCATGGTCCTTCATGCTACCCCCCCCAAACAGGTTTTTTTTTCAGCAGCTGAGCCGCCGATCGTCCGCAGATGTGCAGCGTTTGTTCAGCAGAGCGAGGGAAACTATGTTAAACAATTCAAGTGATCTGACCCAATCACCATGCCGTTCCACCGCCATCTTTCCCATCGGGAAATTGAGCTAACTGAATACAAATTGTCGAAGTGTGTGGCTGCAGGTCCGTTCAAAGTGCAGGCCACTTGCACTGAGCGAACGTGCCGTCCCTGACTCTAAGACAGCTGTTTCCACCAACCCCTACGGACTTCAACTCAGCAATCTATCCTGAAAGAATCCGTCCCTTTCCCCTTTCCACCTGAAACCCGAACCCCGCTCCCGGCTGGGAAGTTTCAGCGGGGTACGAGTCGGGGTAGAGTTGTCCCATCTCGTCGAGCGGAGTCGAAGTCTGCACGACGACCAGAGCAGCACCAAATAAATCACACCTGGTATGTCCATATGTCAGCCTTGCCGTTCACTTGCCGTTCCCATGCGCCAAGTTCCGCCTTTTGGTTGACGGACGATCCGACTCAAAAGTTCCAATTCCAGATCCCAGGAACGGTGGGTTTGTGTGACCGGATCCCAGGGTTCCATGGGTCCGAACGGTTTTCGTTCGGTTCCATGGTTCCCCTTCGTTCATTTCGTTCGCAACATCGATGACCAAAAGACACTGTGTGACATGACCAACAAGGCAGGTAGAATCTGCATGGGTACATCACAGATGCAAAATCTGTCCCCACTCCAGGCCAGTGGAGTCCGTTGTCAGGTGGAGTTGTTCGAACCTTTTCTTGGAGCCGCTTCACACGTGGGTTGGACCAAAACGGATACCATGCCTGCTTTCACAGTCAGTTGCTCGGGAAGTGAAAAGGAAAGCTCTGGGAAGCCCGGAGGTTGAATCCCTGATGTTGCCACTTTCTTTCTTCCAGCTTTGTAAGATGGAAGATGACTGAGTCGTCACAATCCTGATGAATTGATATGGATTGACTTATCAACCCCCGCTGCAAAGAAAGGATCAGCTAGTTGCCTAGGTGCCTCATCTTCAGTGTAACCATGTATACTCATGCATTCTCTGCCAGGTGACAATGCAGTTGGATGCCGCCTGGATGTAGTTCGGGATCAGCACCTGTAGTAGACGTCTCCACAAGATCTGTTTTGACCCCTTGGATTCGGGTGATTCACTTGACCCGTCAGTTGGTTCATTGGTAAGATCTGAACATATCTGAACTCAAGTGATTCCGGAAAACCACACATGTTTTCACCACAAGAATCTCTTTTCATTGACCTCTTGGATTCCATGGATTTGGCGCCCAGACCGGCTTCGCTTCCGCTTCGCGCCTGCTTGATCCGGCTGCTCTCGTCCAGGGCACCCAGCTCACGCAGGTAGGCCTGTCCCGTCGCAGATCCAGTCAATTTCGAGATTTAGTGTTTTCTTTTTTTAAGAAAGGCCTTGTGGATGCCTTTCGGCGGGATCTTGCGTGCAAACAAAAGCCTCTGAATCCCTGATGAGTCTAAATGTTGGGATGATTTTGTGCAGACATGCGAAGACCCTTCAACAGCTTCATAGGTCTTTCATATACTTGTAGTGTTTACGGACAAAATCCTGCACCACCTGTGGCCCCTCATTCTATCAACTTGTTGGGGGTGTCTCACCACGAGGGCTGCCTGTTTGGGAGTTGGTCCCAAAGAGCCCATAGCAGTGGTTTCACGACCTAACACATGGGATGCCATTGAGTAAATATCAGTATTTCATAATATTTCATATATCCCATGACCAGGGCCCAGTTGTGTATGTTAGTACAAGTAGTGGGTGAACCATGGTGAATCCTTTGGGGTGAAATCATGGTGAATGTCGGCTCCAAGACAATGCCATTTCAACACGATTTTGTCGCTCCGAGCTTCACCAACTTTTTAAAATCAAGGCTCGGCCATTGCTCACGGCATGAAACAGGCTTTAACATGTTTTTTTGATAATTCAGTTCAGCCCACTCCTTTCAGAGTTCACTGCAGCTGGAGGGATTTGAGCTTTGCTCCCTTTTTGGACCGCGGAAACCCGGGGAACGGCGCTCGAAACCAGCGGCGCCTCGGACTCTGCGAAGCGCCAATCCGCCTCCAAGCCGGTGCCTCGCGGAGTGGTTCGGCCCAAAAGAAAGAATGGTTCGTCCTGGTGGTCTGCCTGTCAAAAGTAGTTGAGTGCAGACCGTTTGTTGGGAGGTCCTTCATGTCCTGCGTTTCCCATCTGCATGGTTAGAAAGGTCAGAGAGGATCAACCCCTCTCGAGGGTGTCAATGTGACATTGAGACGAGGAATGTGTTTCATTCATTTCATTGCTTTTCCTTCCAAACAGGACTTGATACGTCTTGATACGTGTGAAGGGACGCCCCTGGGCTGCCCGAACCGTAGAATTTGGACAAGGGCACTCGACCTGGAGGACAAGTCCGCTCAGGATTCGATGTGATTGGGGATGACATCCCTCAACAAACGAGAACCAAATTAACATCAAAATTGGCGCTGAAGAAGCCGTGTCTACAGGGAGAAAGAAGTGGCTCACTCATTTGGGGAGGTCAAACATCCCACTCAAACAACTATTGTCTGAATCCACTGGGCTGCCAGGTTGTGTGAACCAAATGCAGTAAAAGTGCTTCCGAAGTGCCTAAGATATGGGGGGTGCCTTAGATACCCCTGACCGTCGATACCTGCAGGAATACTTTAAACATATTCCAGTATAGTGTCAGATAGATAGCCACAATAAAGTATTCCAATAGGTAGTTTAGTTGGTGGAATAGTTACACCCTTGTTATATTCCACAATCATTCCAGTTATTGATAATAAATATTCTAGGTATGTTTTCACATGCTGTCAAAGGTCTTGAAAAAGTGAGGAGGAACAATGAGACGAAGCTCCCTCAAGACTATTGTGCCATACCTGAGTAGAAATCCAAACAACTGGTGTTTGTTTTCATACCTTTGTTTGTTGTTTCTTTGTTTTTGGTAGCATCCTTGCTCATGTTAACTATTCCAGGGGTATCCTGGAGGCCACATAGTGCAGGAATATAAAGTAAATTATTCTGACCTTTGATGAACCAAAAAGGACATTTCATAATATGTCATATCTAAATATTCCAGGGGTATGGGTGATGCAACACACCACAGGAATATAAACCAAAAAAGAAAGACGGTAGCAGGCTGTGAGAGTGCACTTGTTTGCTATTTTTGGAATTCCATTGAGTCATTTGACATGTATAGTTTTGTGGCTTATCAGCATCTATATAGTGTCCAGTTGCCTTTGAGTCTGGCCCTCTCGTGATGGCAGAAATAGAAGGCGAGAATTTGGCAACACAATTGGGTGAACTGTAATGATACCTTCCAATTTACATGAAATTGTTATGAATCTGTGTAAGCTGTAGTTCTAATTCAATGCTTGTTGCTTTTGCTTCGGCTTTGTAATGTCGAAGCCTCCTCGACTTGTGCATCTTGTAGCTCAAGCGTTTTACATCTTGTCTTATTTTGGCGAACTTCTAATTTTAATTCCAATTCCTTTCTAATTCAACTCTCATCTAATTTTAAATATATAGTTCAATACAAGTTTAGATGAATTTCGGTGTTAATTCAGTTCTATCTTAGCTCTAACTCAAATCCAATTTAATTCTACCTAATTCTATTCTAGTTCTAGTCTATTTAGTTTAAGAAAACACATGCTACAAAACCCCGTGTTTTACAGTATTTGTCGCCCTGGGAGTGCTGGGAACAAGACTGAAACTCTTTTTTGAAGTAAATAGTTAGATTTTGTTTATTTACAGTAATCACTGGAAATAATATAGATATATGAAACTTGTTTTATGTACAAGCTTCTAATTCAAGAGCTTCCCTCTAGATCTCTGTGGATGATCATTTCTACAATAAAAATATATATATATATAAGCTTTCATTTCAAAAGCTTTTCTCTGGATCTCTGGAAATGATCATGTCAATTTAAACATGCTATATATCAATTCAAGAGCTTTCATTTCATGAACACATACATATATGGGATATCTACTTTCCCAGAGATCCAGAGGACAAAGTTTGAAAATGCAAGCTCTTACCCGCAGAAATCTAGAATAAAACTTTTAACATACAAGGTTTCTATATAGTTGTCTGGATCTAAAAATTGTTATTTGCAGAGATCTATAGAGGATCTTGTGTAACATAAACGCGTCTATACAAAACCTTCCCAAATCAAAACATAATTATAAGCAGAGATCTAGAGACGCTTTTATGGCCTGCTTCTTTCCTCATTATTTTGTTCAAAACCATCTGAATGACTGCTTGCTGCTTCCAACACAATAAAATGACCCTGATTCAGGAATACATAATATGTCTGTTCATATAGAGAGAGCAGGAATAGATTATATATATATATATGTGTTTATATGGAGAGGGGCTACCACTGAAGCATTCGCCTAAAATTTTGGGAAAACCAAAACCCAGGCCCCATGTTAGAGTAGAGTGGTATCTTCTGCCCTGGAGTGAAAACAAGCATCTTTGCATATCTTGAGCATCAAATGAAACCAAACACAAAAAAAGAACAATTAAAAAAACTGCACTCTCACAGTCCCCGGCTCTCAGTGCGTATTTTATGTGTTTTTGCTGCCTACTTCCATCTATGTGCTATAAACTTTAAACTTCCCACTGTGGCCTGCATTCATATGTGTCTGTGAAAGCTGCCTCAAGGTCCTTTGCACTGGAAAACAAACACAAACAGTCTCGAGAAAATATAGAGAAAACCAATAACAACCTAGGAAAAGCGAAAAAACCTTGGGAAAACCAAAAAAAACAAAAGAAACAAAACAACAATTCTCAGAGACTCTTGGCTGGACCCCCCCCCTTTCCTCAAGACTTCCCCAGAATTGTTTTTTGTTCTTTTGTTTTTTTTGGTTTTCTCAAGGTTTTTTGTTTTTTTTAATGTTTTTGGCACCCCCTAGATCCAAATATTGCCTTGCCTTGCCTGCTGCCATAAAGAATATTCAGAAAATCTTGGCTGGGAACCCACCCCCTCCAGAGAGTCTGAAAATATGTTTTTCTTGATTTTTCAATGTTTTTGGTGCCACTCTAGATCCAAATATTGCTTTGCCTTGCCTGCTGCCACCCTGGGAGTGCAGTTTCTGTAGTAAAATCTAGGCCTAAGAACAAATGAAAAATAACAAAAAAAACTGCACTCTCAGGGCCTGCCGTTCTGAAAGAAAACGGGGAGGATTTGTGGAATTGAGGATGGTGAAACATATCAACAAACACGCTGGGAAATTCAATAACATTCCACTGTCTATGCACCTCGACTGTTCGACCTCGACATACGTCAACTGTTCGACCTCGAGCTTATCATAGAATGTCGAAAGGTGTCGAAGCATGTCGAGTCATGTCGAAGCATCTCGACAGCAACATCGCACAAACCAATCGTATCAAATCTTATAGGTCCCTTGGGTTAATATTCCAGGTATATGCTAAGTTGTTGCAAATAGTTACAGTATTCTAGGTACATGTTCACATGGCATTCTGGAATTGCTTCTTCTTTGTAGTGCTGCCAACATATCATCTTAACAAAAAATATTCAAGGTATGTGTCCAGTATACGGTATGCTATACCCAGGGATATATATATATATATTCCTTAAAAACATATTCCAACAAAAATAGTCCATGAACTCGCGGTATAACCTGGAATATTTACCCAAGGTACCCCCCCATCCTAAGATCACCCATCAGAACAAGGGACTGTACATCACTCACATGTCTTGTGATGGCAAGCCAACACTCTCAAATACTTTGATTTCTCGGCCATGTCCTGAGCTTCTTTTGTGCGCTAAAGCCACACATGCATCCATTCCACATGCCCGCAAGACTACTGGCCTGTCCGGTAAGGGTCCATTGCGATCAGCTGCTCCTGAACACGCAGGCTTCACTCGAGGCATCAATCCGGACCTGTAACACAGGTTGGCACGTCAACATCAGTTGTTCTTCAGCCATGGAGACCAGATTCGGCAACAATTTTCTTGGAAGGTTGTTGTTAGTTCCAGGCAACTAATATTTTTATATTTATTATGTATGCATGGGTCAAAATCAGGGGATCCTGGCTGACCACCAAAAATGAACAGAATAGACTACGAGGGTACGAGGGAGGTCAACCTACCACCAATTTGTTGGGCTCCGAGTTTTCATCGACACTGATATCATCTGACATGCAGTTACTGCAAAAGGACAAACATACCCCTTGTGAGCCCAACTACCAATGTGAACGCCGTGCCGGGTAGGGTGTTGGAGGCTTCTTCAGCCTCCCAGCCAGTTATGGCTCGGACGAGGCGGATGCCTCCGCTTCGATCCATTCGTCGTGCTCTGAAGCTTCAACAGGAACAGAACATGAGTTCACCGGGGCTGGGAATCCAAGTTGAGACTGGTCCGGTCCTATCAACAGCCACTGAGGTAAGAGAATGGTCGGACGGTCGTAAATCGCTCACTTATATATATATATATTATATATGTGTGTGTGTTAATTAATGTAGAATCTTGATCAATAATACCCCCCAACATGAAGAGGTGTTGCAATCCAACTAGGGAAGGTCATCAATCAAGATTCCACATTCGCACTGAAATGACAGGTCCATCTTCCAACGCATGTCACATCACCCAACCAAGGGATCTTCACCAAGCAACGGGTCTTCAACCAATCTTCCCTTTCTACGCAACGATTTCGAGTGTCCGGGATCCAAGCCCCACATCTGACAGCTATTTCTCTCCTTCATCTCCACGCACTCGGACTCCCAAAAGGATGCGAAGTTTCGAGTGATCTCTCCAACCACCTCCGCGGCTGCACCGCGGTGCGCAACCAGACCCTCCTCGGGCCTTAGGATCCTGGAAACCCGGTCCCAACCAGAAACAAACGAGTGTTTCCCCAAACAGCCACTTCTTAATAGTAAAGGATCTCAATTGCCATATTGGAGTGTTCCTGGTTGTTTTGGTTTCCAGGCAGTGGTTGAATTGGCCTGTAGGCCGCCCAATTGACTCTCCTAGGGTACCATTGACCCCCACCTCCTCAGTGGAAGGATCAGATCGGATGGTGGGGTCAAAGACCTCAGGGTCCGGGTCCTGGTTGTGTCAACATGAAGAGAATGAGGACTTAGCAAAAATGGTCGGTTTGGAACTTGTCATGATTTGGGTGGAGTTCGGTTTTCATGTCCTGACCATCACCCAGGGATGTCCCACAAGCTTCACGACTCAAAAAAAGGTTTGTGTTGAGGTGCTTCTTCAAAGGCCTGATTAATATCGGATTCCAGAAAGGTTGCAGCATGGTTGCCGCAAAGTGATCACACCGCACTTCCCCAAATCATCACGATCAATCACCCGCCTCATGAGCATCTTCGAAGGTGTAGTGTGACCGCAGTGGTCCTGGCCACGTTTGCTGGGCGTTGCGTGAGCGGGCCCTTCAGGTCCTAGAAATCTCTTTAACTTTCAGCAAAAAAAACACCACCTAAAGAGAAGAGGATGCATGGAACCTATAAAATAGATATAAAAGTCAGTTGAACCCTGGAAGAGAATTCCATTCTCGGTGCTTGAACGGTTGGTTCTCGGTTGGTCTTGCAGGGTGCTTTGAGCTGTATCACCCACGACATTGGCCTGGCTCGCTCCGAAGAGCACTCACCGAAAGAGCACGCATATATAGCACGGCTCCAGGCTCTGTGGGTTAAGAGGCTCTGTCGTTCTGTGGTTTTCGGTGTTCATGTGGATTGTAATTGCTGATGGCTCTCTTTTTCAGAGACCACATGGTGGGCCGTCTTCTCACGGCCAGACTCTCACTCCCAAACGACCACCACGGCTACACTGCTCCTGTGGGTCCGTGGCGGCGCTTGTAGTCCAAGGCCTACGCTGGACGAAGACGGGAGGGCTGGTGCCTTGGGGATAGAGCGCTGGATGCTCGCGGGTGAAACTCTGGACAATGCGACAGCTACCTTTCGAACACCTGCATACGTTTGGGGAGCAGGTTTACCCCCTAGAAGAGGAGAAAGGCAATGAAAACAGCCATTTCTGTGACCCCTAGTGTGATCGCTGATGTCGTCAGAATTGTCAACCCAAACAATCAATGGTATGGAATATTTACTTGCATGGACCCCTGAAAGCACCCCAATGTTGGTAAATATCCCAAAACCCAAATGGATGTTCTGGGTAGAGAACATGGACCTGTCAGCTGTGACACAGTTTCCAACCAAAGACTCTGGTGAGTATATGTTCGTTTTGGACACGAGTCCGCTTGTCATGTCCACTGGCTTTAAGACACGTTCCACTCCGGGCTCAGACACTTGTCGACCGATGTTGAGAACTCAAGGCTCCATGGCGTTGGGTGACTCTGCGCTCTGTTGCCAGGCATAGCTTCTTGTTCCTAGTAGTAAGGCCAGGAGCCCCTAGTAGCGTCCTTGCTCCTAGTAGCGATGCCCGGGTTCCGAGTAGCTTCTTGTTCGCTGCGCCTGCACTTCTCCATGAGCAAAGTGAACAAGCTGATCCTGGCGCTGCAAGCGAGCGGATCCGGATCTGCATGCGGTTCATTCACCGAGGTGAGTCCGGGGCAGAGGAGATATAGATATGACTGGAGATATGGTTTACAAATATGCTATCACTGAACTTGCCCCAGAGCTTTGTCAACCAGAACTTGCTTAAATTCAACATGTCACTCTATGTATCCACTCCTAGCTGCAGTCCTGCCGTCCCTGACATTCGTTTTGATCCAACGGTGTCTCTCCAACCCACGGTGTCTGCACCCTGCGAGGACCGTGCGACTGTTACGTCCAAGTCGCCCAGTGCGGGAAGGTGCGCTGTCGCAGGCGAGTGTTGCCCAGCAGCAGCCGGATCCCCTCCTGCGCCGCAAAACGGGGTCTATTTATATACTGGGAGCAGGGTTGCTACTAGGGGCCCCTGGCATCGCTACTAGGAGCATTCTTACTACTAGTAACAAGAAGGCTAATGGGTCGGGTGGCTTGGAACGGAACTGCTAAACGAGATTCCAAGAAAAAGAGATGGGATCCCATGGACAATAAACATGTGCTGGGGCTGGTTGGTTTTGCCTGCAAGATCGAAAGGAAAGTATCTCTTGTTGAACGAAGTACATGACACAACCTGCCCAAATGGCCCAAGGAAGGGCTTTGCTTGCTTGGGCGGCAGCGCGGTAACTTTGCCTTCCATCTACCGCGGCTGTGCCATCTGACCCTCTTGCTAACAAAAACGTACGGATCCAAATGTCCAAATAGCTGGACAATGAACTTACAATCGAGATCAATCGAGAGTGTTTCCCAACTTGGGTAGCTGCAGGTCATTGTGTTGTGGAGCTTGGTCTGTCTTGAGGCCTCAGGAGTTATTCCGCTTGGAGCCCAGCTCCTCATCATTGCCCATGAGCCAGTGCACCAGGTAGGCCTACGACGGGCAGATCGCTGTGGATCGCTGTTCAAGTGAGTGTGGAAGACCTGCACCTTCCTGCACCACCTGGAAACCCATTCAAAGTCTTTACAGTGAAGTCACTGCAAGTTGTGAGTTGTCCTTGAAACACCCTCAGTGGAGCATTGCAATTCTATAGTGGCCCAGTCTTCATCTCCCCTTGGTGGATGTCTTGGTGTAGCTGCTGTGGGTCTGTGGCAACTCCATGCCGACTCGGTCCACGGGGGTGGAACGCCCCCCCCTGCGCAAGGGGCCCAGAAACTCCAGCAACCGGACCCCCACCTCGGGTATATATTCCACTGACCAACAAGAGTTTGTTGCGAAATTCCAACGTGGCCTCTAGGATCTACGCTTCCTTTCTGTAACAGTGGATGATGAATAATTAGTTCAAGGCCTTTTCTCAGCCATCGTTTACCAACTGCTACTGGGAATGGGACACACCCTACCACACCTAACCTTGTAACCACTAAAATTTAAAAGCTCTTGGTCACCGGCACCTGCCTGAAAGTATTGCAGTACTGCACTCATGCACCTTACAAACGGTATCTATATAACGATATTTACTGTACCCAATGAATTCTAATGATAGACAAGTCAATATTGTCTAACGATATCTGACAAACGATATCTTTGCTTTAAATACCTTTTGGAGTTTAAAACTTCCAAGGTGGCGCAACATGACTTCTCTCGCTGGTGCGGCTAAGACTTCTCTTGGCTGGTGCGGGACAAGGATGAACTTGGGGCTCAGCGGCTCTAGCGTCTCTAGTTGAAGAAACCCATTCAAGACGTTCAGACCTTCCCTTTCCCAGTCAGGTGTCAAACCAAAGGATGGTAACATCTTCACATTCTTCTGGAGCCAATAGTTATGTCAGGTTCAGAGCATCATCTTATCGATCTTCATCAGGGGGCAAATGTCCACACCAACCTACAGTACTTAGCTCCGCTCCGGCCTCCAAGAGCTCATGAAGATCAAATCGACTCAAGGGCTCCAGGGATCTCTTCTGCTCCTGCCAGCTCCAAGCAGCTTGGATGAGATACCTACCACGACCTGGAGGCCTCATCTCTCAAGGTCAACAGCTTCTCAGGGGATTCCAGTAATTAATGGAACCTCCATGTCCATCCCTTTTCCACTTGAAAAATGCCCATGATCTCAGGTGATCAGACGGCTCTGCCCCTTCAAACCTGAGGAGACAAACTCAGCACTTTGCTGAGGAAATGTGAGATGGGACTCCCGTGTCTACCTTCCAGTCGTAACATCAGTTTCGGCTTCCGGTCGGCTCCTGGTAGACCTTCTCCAGCAAATTGCTCTCAGTGTCATAGAGGAGCTGCTCAATGGTAGTGATCCTCCAAAACGCCCGAAACACGGCTGCCGAGATGGCTGCGATGGCTGCCGAAGGCCCGTCTCCGGTGTTTCCGCCACTCTCGGTCCATTCCCGGGACTCTCACGGGTTGTTACGGAGCGACGGACCGTGGAGACGGATCCACCTTGGAGACCGACCGTGTTGGCATCCCGTACAGTTAAGTACGGACCCTCTGTTAAGGAGGGAAGGAAGGTGGAAGAGATGGAAGAGATGGAAGGCTCTATGGAAGTGCAAACTGAGGTGCGTTTCCGTAGGAAGTGAAACTTTGGTGCGTGAGACGGCATGGGACTGGTGAATTCCGGTGAATCCCTTGACCGAATTGTTGGAGGAATGACAACCACCACCATTTAGGACCATTTCTACAACAAGGCAGATTCCAGAGTTCATAATAGTTCACCAAGAGTACTCCTCTGGATTCTAGGCCTCAGAGTAAGCGCCAAGAATGTTTCTCAAGACTGCTTGCTGGTGCCAAAGCTGAGCTGACTAATACTCTGTACTAAACTCTCGTTTGGAGAGGCGAACAAGAACAGTTTGTCCTAAATCAAAAAGTCCCATCTTCAAACAAAAATGGTCAGAACATGTCAGAATAACATGCAGCGCACGTAAGAGGCGCACCCACCGCAAACAACCAATTGTTCCACAACATCCACAACACCATCCATGATTTACTGGAAAAAATACGATTTCAATCTCCGTGGACTGGTCAATCACACTGCTGTTGTGCCATGGTTTGCAGACCTTTACCACCTAAGCCACCGACCAAGCAGGGGTCCAGTCACGGCTTCGTGCCGCGTCACGCGCGGCGAAAAAGCGCTGCGCCGTCCAAGGAGCAGAAGCGCCGCGTCGTGGAGATCGAATCCACGCGTGTCCAGGTGTCGGGACATCAGCACCGATTCCACCTGAGGCGGCTGAGGCATCACGCTGTACAGCAGCGAAGGGAGGTGAACAGCTCGGTTCCTGCATAGCCTGTGGATTTTGGATGGTGGTAGTAGCAGTAGCAGTAGTTGTGGCAGCAATAGCAGTAGCATTGGGCATTGGGAGACGTAAAAGCAGCAGCAAAGGCAAAAGCTGTCGTCGCAGTGCTTGTGCACTTCTGGGACATGCGGTGAAGTGGGCGCATCTGCAAGTCACTGGCCGACCTTCGTGCAGTGTTTCCTTCATCTCAGGAGTGCCGAGTACTACTCTTCGTGTGCCGAGTACTCAAGGGGCTGGTCCGGACCGAAGCTCCGCGGTCCGGCCGGACCGAAGCTGCGGAGTAGGGACGGATTCATCCGTAGAAGTCGCCCCGGCGACGTGTCGGGAGGAGTTCTTGTCGATGTTGTTTTTTTCACATCTTCGGCCGGATGAGAGTCCGGCCAGTCAGCAGGACCCGATCGAAATGAGGGTGTGAAATGGTGTGAGGTGGAACATATGTAGGATGAGACATACAGCACGGTGGTGAAGTTTGCTCCCCCCAACCCCAGCAGCTGCATTTGTGCATTTGATGCATTTGAAACTGTGTGAAAATTGGCAAACGTGACACCAACTGGCGCAGTTCAAACTGGCACAGCTTGTACTTAGACACGTGTGGGCCACAGCTACACTGCTGCGTTGCGTTAGACGTGGATGGCATGGCCCCAAAAGGATGACCATGAGATCCGAATACCCAGGTGATTCAGGTGATGCCATCCACGTAACTATGATTACTTCAGGGAGTGTAAATAGTCTCAAGAACTGTGAGTAGTGGGTTTCACATGGTTTTAAAGCCCCATCTTCCCCATCCATTCCTCGCTAAGAAGCGTAGCTGGGCACCTGTTGGCTCAAGATCTCAGCAGCGGCCCAAGCAGATTCGTTGGACGGCCGCGATGGCTCAAAGCCACGAATGGCCAAGGAGTGCCTGGGCTTCCTACTCACCAAGAACAGGATCAGCAAAGGAGTTTTTGACAGGCTTAATAGGGAAATTCGGAGTTCTTTTGGGGGGTGCATTTCTGAAGCCAAGCTGTCTAACACATACAACTACTGAGTAACTACTGCGTCTACATGCGTTGTTGATTCACAACAACCAGTGATAGATCTGTGGACCATGCAATCATTGATTGCGAACATAGGTATGTCTTGGTAGTCTAACCTGATGAATATCTTCAAGCGTTTGAAATGCGCCCTATGTTCTATCCACGAGAGGATGAGAACAATGTGATGTTGCTTCTATAATGTCGGTTCTGTCTTCTGCTAGATGACCACAGCAAATGAACATCAACTAGCCGAGTGGCTTCTCATTGAAATACCTATAGGCCAAAAACCGCAAAGAGCGACGGTCAATTCGCCCTTGACCTCAGAATCCGTGCAGCACTTGACGTTTTGAACCTCGCCAAACAAGCGGAGCAGCAGAGCATTAAATGGCGATCAAGTCGGTGATCAAGTGACGGAACAAGTGCCCTCCCTGGAACAATCATGGTTACGCGGACGGCACCCCCTGTTTGGTATTTGGAAAATCTTGATCGTTTCGAGGCCGTGCCATTCACTTTTATGATTGATTTCAGGCAGTACCACAAGCACGATTCCGGGATAATCGTGGTGTTTCAGAACATTTGGTGAATTCGGCGACACATCGTGACACGACACTAAAGGTTGTTCATTCATCTGGACTGTTCAAGACTAATGCTGATTCTGTGAGCCTGGAGCACAACCCCGTGCTTATCCATCAGGGTTTAAATCATCAGCATTTCTGCAGGCTTTCAGCAGCCCTGCCAAGCAACGCAGAAATCCTTCCTGGACCTCTCAAACAAAGCCTAAATAGAGTTGAATGCCACGTTTTAAATAGGTCTTGCTCCGAAAAAAATGTTGTTCAACACGCCAATCCCCCAAAAAGGAACCACGAAGACGATGTTGTCTTTGTTAATATTACTTTGTTCGGCGGTTTCGGAGCGGTTTTTTCGGCCTGGTTTCTTTCCAGGCCAACCGAGTGGTCACGACTCTTTGATTTGCTGACTCTCACGACCCTTCTTTGGTTCATTTGAAAGATATCAAATCTTATTGGCCTACGCATGACTTCATTGACTAAGTCCTGCACCGCGGTGCACGGACCTAGAACATTCCCATGGGATCCCCTGAACACCGTCCAACAGCCTCGAGAAGTCCGTGAAGGGAACACGAGCCAGGCAGCTGTTTTTGGGGAGTGTGGCGTACACGGAGCCCATGTCATCCTGACATCCATCAAACGATCAAAGAGGAAACCGGAAGCTTGTTCGATTGCCTTGATTTGGCAAGTTACCTCAGTATCAAAGTGCTTGCACATAGTAAATAGTATGACTGATGCAAATAGCCAAAAGAAGTCACCGTTGCTACTATCTGGTTGAACATAGTTGAAGTATGGTGTGTTCCATCTCCAGATATCTCGAGCACACTTGCAAGTTGAATCACAGCTTGGAATCATTGGTTCGGTTGTAACCAAAAAAAACACTTGTATACCTTAAGTTCCTACAGTCGCAGCCTAAAGTATTGGTTCGGTTGAATACCTTGAATGCGTAGCTTGATTATGCAATGCATTTCGTTTCTGTGCTCCGCTCAAAAAGTAAAAACGCCCACCAGAACAAACGACTGCAGCCAAACGACCAAAAATCCCCTCAAAGAAGTGGCAGTTATACAGGACAACCTGACTAATTAGCGAAATGAATAAGGGTTTAATCCTCATTCAAAAGGCATGCTATCGCTGTACGTAGAACATGCTGTGCCCCCCGCAAACACCTCCAAACGCTGCAAGCGCTCAGATGACACTTCGCCGCCACAGCCAAGGGCTTCACCCATGGCTTCCCTTAGACCGACCAAAAGAGTCAAACAAAGTGCCCGGACTTCGTCTAATCTCCTGAATTTAAATTAATAGCTTCTTGTTACTACTAGTAAGGCACTTGTTACTAGTAGCGTGGCACTTGTTACTACTAGCTTCTTGTTTCTAATAGCTTCTTGTTACTACTAGTAAGGCACTTGTTACTAGTAGCGTGACACTTGTTACTAGTAGTAACAGAATTCAATTTAAAGTTGCACCTGGGCAGGATAGATACCAAGAGGTGAGGACTGGCCGCCAATACCATGCCACTAGAATCTTAGCTTGTCAGATTGGATTGGATCCATCTTGCTAGGAACCGTCCACCGTCCGCTGGGACCTCTCCACATGTTACATTCACATTAAGTGTCGCTCCTCACCGCTGCGCCAGGTGCGCCCAGAACACGAGGTTCGACCGAGGTTCGACTGCCTTTCTGAACTCGAGATCGTTTGTGGAGGTAAGACATAGTAGAACACACTTGGAAAGGATGTCAGACGTGTCCTCTTCCCAGGCACGCCAGATCTGCTGCCCATCAATGTTGATTGACAAACATCTCAGTAACTTGCTATCTTTTTTCCACACTGGGTGACTGGGTGCAGCTCAGACCTTTGAGTGCTGCTGCATTCAAAAATGAGAACTTCTTAGAATCCCTGAATCCCAAACTTGTTTTGGGGATAGCTATCACCATGGAGCCATAGCTATCCATAGCCTATGGATCCAAAAAGAGACCGCCGCCCTTCGTCGCTCCCAGTCACTGGAGCTCAGCGTTAAAAACGGCGCTTTCCACGGTTGCTCGAAGCGCTTTCCCGCGGCTGAAACCTTGCTGGAACGCGGCACGCTGGAA
Organism: Durusdinium trenchii; assembly: GCA_963970005.1. Lineage (NCBI taxonomy): Eukaryota > Dinophyceae > Suessiales > Symbiodiniaceae > Durusdinium > Durusdinium trenchii. The sequence continues at coordinate 254,612 of CAXAMN010009557.1, read as the reverse complement.
AGGATGGGGATGGAACCCATCCATTGGGATCGGATATGGGATGGTCCATTTGATAGAAGTTGTCCTGAAACCCAGTATCCAAAAAGTATGATATACAGCTATTTTCGGGGGGGCTAACCCCCTGACCTTCGAGTACTTCTGGCGACCGGATTGACCGCCGATCCACCGATCTGTGATTGATCTGTCCACCCTTCTCTTTGGTGACAACAGCTTCGTGGGTTTTGTTGGAACCGCGGGCAATCTGGGCAGCCTTGTCCAACAATGGTATCACTCACAGCATGACTGTTACAGCTATCAAATGAAACCCTATGAATACAGCGGCCTTGCACGAGTAGAAACGCGCTGCCATCGAACACAAATTTGATTGGACACCATGTCAGACCATGTTATCAATGTATCATATAAATTAATTATATAATCATATTACAATATATTATATATATATTAATATATATATGGGCGGGCGCTGATCAAGGGGCCCCCCTGGGGGAGTGTTCCAAGACCTATTGAACTTCATGTTGCTAGTGCTAATGTCAGAGCCCCCCCACGTGTGGTGACTCGGGAAGAAGGTGAAGAAGAAAGTTAGGGAAGCTGTAAGTGGCATTCATCAATTGAAATTGAACAGGAAGCATATTTCGGTACATGTTTGTTTTGAAGGATAAGGCAAATTTACAAACTTGATGCAGGTATATCAAAGAGATGACGTGCAAAGATGAGATGACGTGCTATGGCTGCTGCAAATGATTAGCCACATCAGAAAACATTGTTTATAAACATTTGCTGTGATTATAAGCTGTGTCTAAAAAACTACTTCTCAAAATCAATGGTTTCCCAACTAGTCCCAACATATATGAGGCTCAAACAAAAAACAATAACAATGTTTTCCAAAACTAGTCCAAACTTTTGTAGGATGAACATAGTTTCCAAATCATGTTTTGTTTTTTTCCTGATGATTTCTGGCTGTAGGATTGGTCATAGTTTCCAGATAATTGGTTTGTTGTTTTTTTTTGGTTTCTAGCTTTAGGATATTGGGCATAGTTTCCAAATCAGTTGTGTTTTTTTTGTTTTCTGGCTTTATGTTTCCAACACATGTTTTTGCTTAATCAGCGAGCACCCACATATATAGTATCTGATTATATATGTAGTCGGTCGTGATTGTTGTTTTCGGCGTCTGGTCAACAAATGTCAAATCGGGGTCTGCCTGTCTGTCCTTTTGGTTGGCTGCTCCCCAGACCGATCTGTGCCAAGCTGCTCTCAGAACTTGCTTCAATCGAAATTGGCAAAGCCAAGCACCTGATTTCGATGACAAGACCGGCCGGTAATTTAAAGTTGGCCACAACGACAATTGTGTGGCAGGTGCGAATTTGATGGAGCTTCCAGAACATGGTCTGGGAAGGGGAAATACGAGGTAGCACCCTTCTGGGCAATACACCATACCAGGACTGGCCAGGGCTTCTGATCGAGACCCCAACCTGTGGACTGGAGCCCAAAAGATCGTCTACAGCTTGGATTTGATGGCAAAAACTTCGGAATCAACACCTCGTGCCTGAGATCCACCATAAACAGTTCTCATGTGTCCGTCTTGAATCTTCGCCTGCCATTGAACACAATGGCACTTGGTTTTTCTTGACATCTCAGGAGTCCTAGACCACTTCATCAGGCCATCCTTTGTTGGATATTCCACAGGGCGGCAATGGAAAGTCCATCGCTGCCGAACACCGCTGCCGCAACCGCCGGCCAGCACCATCGGTGCCCAGTTCGGAGGCACCCACCGGTCAGCGGTTCGGACGCACTGAGATGCCTGGTGCATCACAAACGAGTTACTAGTGGTTTTTGAGAGTAGATGGCACAAACCCAAAGATGTCTTCTACAATGAGGGTCCTTATCAACCACCTTCTGCTGATTGTGCCATCTACTCTGAAGCCCTGTACTGCTCATGGATTATGGCAATGGACCTTCTGTGGACGTTGATAGGATCTATACCCAGCTGGTATATCCTACCGTCGTTTCCCCTGCCTACGGTTGTACACGTGCGGCTGACGGTATGTTGACGGGCCTCTTGTCTCACCAGGTACGTCCAAAAGGAGGACACCGGAAGATGGAGGACTTTGGGCGAACTCAAATGCAGCCGAGGCACATGAAGATAGCGGCCTGCATGATAGGCATCCTGAGTGTGTGGAATCATATCTCTGTTGATTGGAGCATCAATGATATTGTTGATTTTTGGTTGGAACCAATTTGGGATGTCCAAATGCCCAATTGATATTGATTGGTATTGAGACATTCCAAGTGATACTGATTGCCCAATGATGTGACCAGTTTTTTGCTTCGACCGCTGGACCATGTTCTATCACACGATGGACCTGCAACACTGTAAACCCAATAGATTCAATAGATGAAGCACTTCGACTACACCACAGAAGGAAGATCGGGCTAATCAAATCAGGTTGTACGCTTCGCCCTGTAGGAATATGTAGAAGTTTGATGTGGCTCCTCTGAAAAACCGACTGGTTGGAACTCCTCTGCTGGGTGTACAAAGTCTTCTCAACCTGAAAAAATGCTCAAAAGATCTCAAAAGGAATGCTGCATCATAATACTGCTCTTGGGGATGGATATTCTAATGCTCGTTCAAGATAGATAGCCACCCCAGATCCAGCGAACCTCCAAAAACCAGCACCAAAAACCCAGCACTCCACCTTCACATCTTCCATATGGACATCCCATCCAAGGCACGAGAAATAGAGGTGGGGTACGTTCTCAGATGAGGTTTTGAATGAACGTAGAACGGCCATCTTGAGCCGACACAAGCCAAACGCGCATGACTTCATGTGTCTTCTCAACCATGGTCTATAGGGTTTGGGTGCATTAAATCGAAGCCATTTGGCTGTGCTTGGTTTACACAAAGGTCAAATCACAGTCAAGTCCTCAGTCTATGAAACCTTTGGATAAAGAGTGGAAAAGCACCTAGGGGGGTCCAGTGTTGGTGTTCCACAGCTTCCACGTTGAACTAAAGCACACAATATAAGTCTGGTCTTAGTGACTCAACGGTTGAATCACTGATCTTGGAACCCTGACCACCCCACAGATGCCTCCGCCTAACTCACAGCTCACTCCGCACTTGCGGAGCACTCCGCTCGCGGGCCGTGGTCACAGTGTTTGGACGCCCTTCTCCCATTTCGTGCTCCGGGTCAGAACATGTTCGACCCCCTTTGAACCCTCTTGAACTCCCGCAGAAAAAGGGGATCAAAGCCTTTCTGCCCCCAATGGTCTGGTCCGTCCCAGTCACCTTGGCCCGTCGGAGGTGTGCACTGGCCATCACGGCTTGGGAGGCGACCTGAGACGGTGAAGTGTTCGTGGTGAAAACAGATTCGTTTCACCTTCAGGCTTTGAAAACTACATATATAGATATAGAACATTATAGAACTACATTTACTATGTTGTTTGGGAATTTCTTGGGGAGTCAATTGGTGGAATCTGCTACTGCAGGATATCTTCCTCCGACAGTTCCGACACCAAACCCATCCAAACCTCCTTTCTCTCTCTTTGGGTTGACAAATGAGGTGGCCCCAAAACCATGACTGTTCCTAAGTACGAGTACTGTAAAGTTTTGGGATTCAAGGGGGACTTGAATCGGTTGAGTGACCACCAGCTAGGGACAGAAGTCCAACGACAGTGACCAAGTGACCATGAGCGGCGATGGCAGACCTACCTAGTTCTACTAAGTTTGAGGATCCATCCATAACCGTCCAAAGAGGTGTCGGTGATTCCGAGGACAACCGTCGGACTTGATCAGAGAGGTTCACTCACCTCGCAGGGAGTTTTGAACATCCAAGCTCCCGCAGAAGCACATCGTGATGCTGAAGATCCATAGAAAATCCCTGAGGTTCTTCAATTCCCACTTCGTCTTCCACTTCGACAGACCAGCATTTGGCATATCGAAACAATCTACTACCAGATTGGATTTGATGGAGATCACAAAGGTTGAAAACGTACGTTCTTTCTCCATCTGCTCAGCGTCACTTCTCTGCCCCTGGCTGGGCGTTTCTTGTTGCCGCGGCCATCAATGAACCTGGTCGTGCCGTTCGGGAGATCACGCCTCACCTCACGTGGAGGTGGCCCACACACCGGACGGACGCTACACCCAAAGAGTCACTGTATTTTGATGTTGAGACACCAAATGAAACACAGCTGCTAATAATTGGGGTAACCTACCTAATGTCAGTACATGGTCCCAATTCGAAGCATATTTGATGGCAACAACCAACTATGGTTGGCTCAGAGTACTCTAGATGGCACAAAATCCAAGGGATTGGTTTACAATCGGCTCGTGCTTTATAGGGTTGAGTTGAGCCACATAGAAACTGGATACTTGCTGTCGAAGGCGGCAGGTCGCCATTACTTAGTCTTCAAATGTCTTGAAAGGAAGCCTTTCACGGGAACTTGAAATACAAAGAAGCGTTCAGTGCAGATGCGCGTCGAGTCTAGTCCACAGAATCCAAACCCTGCCATTCCTGCTTCGATACCTGCGAACGGATTGTCTAACAAAGCAGGAGCATCGCTCTGCTATCCCAAAATCAGGATTAGGATGGATTAGGTCTCTGGAATAAACTGGTCCCCTCCAATCTATCGGAGCGATCTAAACTCATAAATTCTCAATGTTTGCTATCTCAAACCTCTCCAACCCGACATGCCGAAGCTACTGTTGACTCAGTAGTCTCACGCCACGCGAAGCGTCGCGCGGAGTCGGAGTCGGTCGGCATGTCCACTCTCCCCTGTCGGAGTTTGGTGAATCACCTCCGATCGGTTCAGCTGAGGAACCGGACTTTCGCTTGGACCAGGATGCCTTGTTCACTTGCGCCTTGCGAGTTGGTGACTTCGGCGACCAGGTCAGTCACCAGGTCAGAGCGTGTCTTACTGGTTACTGGTGAAGTCTTCGGCGTGATGGATTAGTTGCTGGTTATGGTTCTAGGCTATAGGATTGATTAGTAGGGTCAAACTTAAAAACATAGGAACGTGATCCTCTAAAATGTATCTGAAAGTCAGCGCGGGTCTCCACATTATGACGGGGCCAGGGGTGAAATCCCTGTCGACAGTCCTAACGACAGTTGCTGAAGAAGCGCATGAACCTATCTTCCGGCAAGATTCAAAGCCTAGCCACGCGCTAGCCACATGGAGAAGAAAGAGGCAGCTCGTAAGTCTTTGGCCTTCAACTCTCTATCTTTTGCTCATCCACATCTTTGGAAGACAGTGGAAACAAAAAAAAACTTACCCCCTTGCTGCCTCGCACACCCAAACTCTTCAGCAATGATCCTAATGACCTCATTCTACTGGACTTGGTCAAACAAGAAGAACTATATATATACTCAAGGCAGTTTAAGAACAAAACATGTTTTTTACATGTTTCTTTACTGGATCATCTAGGGCCAATCCTCTGGGCTTGTTGTCCAAGTTGGGGCCACCGGCATCGTGCAGAGGATCGAAGACCTGGACAGGGCGAGCCACGGGTCTACGGGATGAGGCGAGCCGCGGCTGTGACGTGGGGGGTTCAAGACCATGGACCTGCAAAGAGACATAAGACCAGTTGGGTCTATCTATCCTAATACCTGTAACAGTGGATGATGATGGGTAGGTTGAAGGCCTTGTTCAATAATAGTGTTCTTGTTTACTGACTGTTACAGGTAATAGGACAAACCCAAGCTATATGCAAAGGTCTCATGTTTCTTACTACATCTTACTACCACGGTCTGCATCGGTCCACGTCGATGTCATGCATCTTGGTAACGACCTGCGAGAGCCACCCCCCCTTCAGAGCAGGATGGGGAGTTTTAGCTGCGAGAGCCCTTGCACCAGAAAACAAACAGAAATGGGGGACCAAATAATACCGACTAAACTGATGGGGGGGCCAATAGTCATGGCTTTTGACTATATGCATCCTTTTTCATAGATCAAAAGCCACGACCAGATGGGGGAGACAAAAAGACGGAGGACGGTGCTGAAAGAAACGTGTTCTGGCATGAAGGACCGAAGGCTTGGTATCACAGCTGTGTTTCAGCCGATCTCCAGAGTTCCAAGTCCACACTCCAATATGCCGGATGTTGAGGAGCTTCTCAAGGGATATCCCGGATGTATTGTTTTTTCGGTATAATGGGAAAATATCGGACAGGAAGTCCTCCATGTCGGAAGGATCTTCGATTTATCTCACCTTCTTGCAAGATCCCTCCCTTTTTCAGAACTCTTCTGCTGTCCAACTCCGGCGCAAACCGCCCGGCCGTGTTCACCAGCATTCGCCCACACAAGCGCCACGCCAGTTGTCGACCTGGGAAAGTTGTCGAACTGCAAATGCCGTTCCTTTTTTCGGGGGGGCCTGGGAAGTTCGGGCCTGCGAAAAACATAACTAACAACACAAAACACAACAAAAAGCATTGGTGGGGGGTCGATCCTCCATTGGGAAGCCGAAGGAAAGCCGTGAAATCTGGAAGCCAGGAAATCTCAGATATATCGACGCAACATACGCGAAACAGCAAACGATGGACAAACATCTCCTGCTCCAACACAGCAGTATTTGTTCCATGGCTTTCTATCTGGTCTCCCTATCTTTGTCGATGGGATATGCATATGATATCCCTGAATCACTGATCCCTGGCTTTTGCTTCTCCCAATCACTGGCATGGCAGAAAATACCTGATAGAAAAGGAGACATGACACATCCAGATGGGGTGTAGGTAAAATATGGTAAAATCAGCTCCGGATGTTGGCAAAGAAATCCTCGTGTTTGATGCCAATCCATGATCTTGACAAGCATTTGGTTCATCCTGAGTCCAGGGTTAACCTCCCATTTCGGGAGGCAAGGCAACCTCCTCTCTCTTTGGGACTCTGGGTGGACTCGCTACGCGTCGAAGCTGGACAAACCTCAAGAATATTGTTCCAAGACATTCAAAAGAATGCCGAACTTGATAAGTGTGAGGTGCAATAAACTTCAAGATTACAGCTTGGCCAAGCTAAAAGTTGCTAGTTTAGAACTTGCCGGTGTACCAATGAGAACATCAAAAGGCGCATGCCCATTGTCAAAATCAGGTTCCCTCAAGCTAACCAGTGCAATCCAGAAACTGTGGCACAAACAATGTAAACATGATGCGACCCTAATATATTCCTTGCACATGTCTGTTTGACGTTTTCTGTTGTGTTGAAAGTTGTATGTTCTACAGGGTGTGTTCAACTTTGCATAACTAGGCATGTTACCTTTCTAGCTTGTGATGTTCTACATACAATTACTGTAAGTTGTGTTGATGTTCTAACAGTTTCTAACATGTGACACAATGTGCTCTTGTGTTTGTAAGTCTTCAAACTCTTAACTTAGAACAATAAATGTAAGAACAATAAATGTAACCCATCTAACTAAGTTTTGCCTCACCAATACTCAACATATCTCAAAATCTCACCCAAAAACTTGCAGGTGTTTCTTTTGGTGACATATGGCGCATGGCAAGCATCTATTCGATGGATCCCCGTGGGTCCCCGTTTGGGAGAAACGACGCATCGTTTCATCGACTCCATCAACGCAGAAACTGCAAAATCTCCGAGGACACTACAGGTTTGCCCAATGGGCTGCACGCAGGAGTAGTACCTGGGCTCCAACAAATCATCGGACGTCAAGTGGCTTGCCTGACCTTGATTCAGTTTGGATATGATTGATTCATTCAGTGGAGCATCCAATGGTTTGCCCAAGACAAAATGACCCAATTCAAGCAACGAAAGATCATTTCGATGTTTACAGTATTCCGTATTCTCAGTATTCTCTTAGATCTCATGGGCTTTCCGACTTGATGAACTTCACCGTCTTCACACCGAAAATCGGCTGAGTTGCAAAGCGACCAAACAGGCCCAGAGCATGTCAGGCACATCCGAAATCGTCTCTTCGACCTGCACCGGCAAAGAATGGGCCCAAATGGCAGGGCTTCGGTTGATGTGAACATCCATGAAGTATTTTGTTTCAAAGAATTTGTTGGTCTGAACACAATGCAACCAGCAATTTTCACCTGTGCAAGATTGTGCAAGTCTTCAAGTCTTTGTTTCTACACTCTATAGACCTGTCATGACCTGTTTGAGGGCCAAAACATCTACGCTTCCACCTACAAGTACTTATTGTCTCTTTCTTCTCGTATGGAATCTATTCCCAGAGTTTACCGCTCGCAGATTCCAGGGAAAGCGAACAGGACTTCCTCAACAGTCCTGGAGCATAGTATGCTTAATTCCCCAAGTGCATGGAAGGCAACAAAGCCCTACAAAGCCTTCTGGTTTCATCTCAGTACAACTCACTCGACCCCTTACTAAGCCTACAGTCCATTCCTTGCAGTTCAGAGTCCTCCAGCTTGGAAACAGACCGAGTCCAACGAGCCGATTTCAGATTCCGAGTGGCGCAAGGCGCAAGCACCACACATTCCAAAATGCCACATCCCATTGGTCCCATGGATGGGGCCATATTGGGGGACCCATACGGAGCCCATGACCCTCTACTATTCCTGATCCCAAAGACCTCTACAGCCTCTATGTTACATAGCCTTATTGATGGATCTATATAGGCCAGGGCCATATCTTCTACAAACCCTCACGGACGCAGTTTTTTTTCACGGCTGGGTCGCCCCGGCCGCATGCTTCACGGACAGCACCGCGCGGACGCGGTGACCAAAGCGCTGCTCATAGTTCTCCCAGAGCTGGCCGTGAGAAAAAACCGGCGACACGATGTCGGTCCAGGGTCATGGCCTCTGAAATGGTTCTTTTCAATGCTGTTCATCATGAAAAAGAGCTGTGGCACATGGCTTCGGGGCGCATTTTTGTGTGGTTTTGGTACTATCATAAACTTCTTCATAAGCTTTACAATGGTTTAGGGACAATGAATCAAAGTTTGAGAGATTCGTACGTAGTTGTTCAGTGCTTTGGGATCGCGTTAAGGACGATCCAGAACTCCTTCCTGTCGGTCAAGTATGACTGGGTAGGTCCTGAAAGAAGATTGGAGCTGGTTTGGAAAGCATGTCGAAACCACCCGACGATGTTCCACCAGGAGAACGTGTCTAATTCCATCCAGTCTGCAGGGAACCCTGCCACCCATCCTGTCACCGATCGAACTCGCGGGCCAAGACATGCCAAGGTAGCAAAGTCTTGAATGAAGGATGGTAGCAAGAGCCAAAGCAAATAGAAAGGAAAAAGGGCGATTCGGATGGCCAGCAAGACCACATAGCGTACTACCTTGGAGAGCCCAAACGATCCCGCGGCGTTCCAAGCACGGCTGTTGCCAGCGTATTCATTTGATGGACACATTTGACGTACCAAGCTACGCTTGTGACTTGATGCCAATTTCATGCCTCCACACACTCCCAATTCTTGGACCAGGGAATCAACTCTGTTTGGACGAAACCCGAGATCCACAAGCAGGTTTGCAAATGATTTTGAGACATGAAAGCAATGGATCTCAAACGCTGGTCGCACCCAAGCACCCAGACATCAATCTTCCAACCGTTTTCCCCTCCAACAGCATCTGAAACAAACACACCATCATGGAAATTCCGTGACCCGAGGTCCACGCAATGTAGACATCATTGAGGAGTTGGAAGAACAGCTTCACCTCCGCAATAAGAACAAATCGAACCACGACATAATGAAAAAAACACTTGTGGAGAACCCTTTGAGTGATGAACAAAACTTCTTGGTGCCCCCAATGTCAAATGTACTTTGGGTTGGCCCCAATCAGTTTTCAGTGTTTTGGGCCTGCTCTCTGAACTCCTTGTTCTTGCAAAGGTTTGGGTATCGGGCTGGTATCGCAATCATTTCTCATGTACTTAAGGCAGCCCCTTACTAAAGTGCATCTATTATAGAATGTTTTGGCACTTCAGAGCATTTGCAGCATATGCCTCTCCACTGCTTACCAGGCCACATCGCAAAGAAGAATTCAACGCGCGATGTTTCGATGCAGCGAAGCTACGAGTCTGGAAGTCACAAGAATTTGCCTTTGCCGCCCAAATCATCTGTTGAATAGAGCTTGTCCCCATGGAAGCCCCAATTACTATAGTAAGAACTTCTTTTGGGAGCGACAGCTCCGACATCATCCCATTCCGCGCCAGGCGGAAGGCGGCAAACACCACCAGCAATGCCAAGAGGATCGGAAGCAAACCTTGGGGCAAACCCGTCTCGGCCGAGAGGCGGTGTGGAAGAGTTTGCGCTGAGTGGATGGAAAGGATCTGGTTGGAAGGTCAAATGTTTCAACAAACAACATGGTCAGGAGGAGCAAATGAAATCCTTTGCATCCACCTGTTCAGGTATCAGCAATCAGTTGGCACAGCCATGGCATGCCCACACAAAATCCATCAAACAACCAGTTATCGTGAATGCGACATCTTAGATGACTGGACTTCCGAGCGGTTGGGGATTTCGCGCACATGTCCCATCGCTTTCATGCAGTAAACCATGAAACAGTCAAAAGGCTCACTGCTTTGAAACACAACAGAATCAAGACATGGTGAGCATGGCATGGTCGGCACTGGCCCTGGAAGGGAGCCCAAGACACCAAGACACAGAAGCGCCTGAGGCCCGAGGCATGACAAGAGAAGCGCCTGCAAGCGCTGCCTCGGTACATCATCGGAATGGCTAGCAAGGCATCGGCTCTGCCTCGTAGCTCAGGAAGTGTCCCGACTACACACAGACCGCATCAGTATCAGACTACTAAGAGTAGAGGGAAGAAAAAACATACTGACATTGAGTCTAAAAAGAGATGAGCTTCCTCATAGAAAGACTCCGTACAAGGGCAAAAAGAACAAAGAAAAGAAACGCGCTGGCTTCGAAACCAGCACCGTTCCACCGATCGAAACCAGCAGAAACGACCGACCTCCGCCGAGCGTGTTCGTTCCAAACCGTCGACGACCACCCTCCAGGGTCATCGCAAGGGTCGTCGCCACGACTCCTCCGGAAAGACCTGCCGGTCGCCGACGCAGACGGAGTCTGGCCGGTGGCGGATCCTAAGGACATGAGACGCTTCCGCCGTTCGGTGGCAGATTTGTGTGGATCTCATTCTACACCAAAAGACAGACCACAAAACAAACTGAACATCGAATTTCGTGCTCTAAATGGTATCGAACCGGTAAGAAGATTCATCAAGATCCACTGTTGATCGAAGTCAACACCAGAGTCAGCCGGATGGTGAGTCAACACTTTACCCCCATCATCGCAAAACAAAGAGATACGGAGAGTAATACCCTTCACCAAAACTCACATCGCAACACAACCCCCCAAAGAATGCTGGAGTCAAAGAGTTCCCTCAAAACCTATTGGATCCATAGGGGCCATGTTCGGTAAGAAAACAAAGGCCTCAACATCACTCAACAGCAACAAGGACGCTTCTAGGGGCTCCTGGCATCGCTCCTAGGAGCAAGGACGCTACTAGGGGTGCTCAGAACTGTTAGGAATCGCAAACTGATTCTTTGGATCAGCCACCAGTCAGAAAACACCGGTCCTCACCGATCCTTGAACAACAAATCCTCGATCGCACTACTTTCAGGCATTTGGATCCTTTGAGACGCAGGTTGGAACCTAATCTGCCGTTTGGTCCTAGCCGGCCAACCACATCCATCGGATGTCAAGATGCATCCAATGATCCAAGACGCATGTGTTGTCGTGTTCTTTTTTAATTGCCATATCATATCTTATGGCCCTCAAGAGTTACACAACTCGAATTCCGCCATCTTGAACAGTGCCATCCAAAAGAAAACATGTAGCACTTCCCCCTGACCCCCCGATTCCCGCGCGCGCGCGCGTGCAAGGGCGCTGGTACCGGCACCTGCGCAGCTCCCCGCGTGATCTCGGGCATCTCGTCGTCGTCCGAGTCGTTGCCCCTGGCGGACGCCGCGCGCGTCCGAAAGCAACGGGTGCAGATGTTTCGGGGCGCTGGGGGTATAGGCCGAAGACATCCGATGACCAAGACAGGAAATGGGGTGCCTGGGTAGGAGTCTAGGAGTCTAGAAGACACTGGGAAGGGTGACCTGCGGCGGAACTGGCATGAAACATCGGAGAGGAACCTCATTGTAGCTGTTGGGCAAACTGTCCCATCATCACCGACGGATACAGGAGGACACCTATATGTTACGTTTAGAAGCACTGAACATCTCCATGATTCGTGCAACAACTCTTACGTCTTGTCTCCTCAAGCATGGAGCTTGAAGACCAACGGACGGCCGAGCGTCAGGAGCCATTTCTGTGACCCTTACTAGCACCAGAGTCCAAGGATGTCCAAGGTCAAAATCGACTGGTTGGATCTGTGAAAAACAACCGGACTTATATAATTAAGTAGTGCAACTACATTCAGCGGCAAAAAAACCACCAGCCACGAAAGCTGTAATCGCGGCACCTTCTTTACAGTCTCTCGAAGGAGCAAGGTACAAACAAGCGTGTCGTTTTGAAGAAGGTCAACATAGGTCAACCGTGAAGCTCATCACCATGGAGTTGTAAGCTTCTCTCTGTGAAAATCCCAAGCTGGGGCCGCAGCTCATTGGACACCGAGGAGACCTGAAACCCAAAAAGCCAACTCTACAGTCATCCTCAAGTGTGGAGACAACAGCAAACAGCCAACAGCGGGAAGAAGGTCCAAACGTTCTACTGTATAGTCTAGTAGGAAGACGATACTTCAAAAACAACTACGGCCATATAAAGCAATATACACACCTCAGAATACTTACGAGTCTTATGGTTCATTCTGCAATCATGGGAATTCTTGTGATTGTGAAAGGAAACCGCACTCTTCAACCAAGTCGCAGATCTGATGTCTTCTTCACCATCTTCTTGCTTTCTGTCGTTCTCCTGAGGCTGAACATGACCACGGAACCAGTTGGGGTTGGAAGCAAAACCAAAGGAATTACATCGCCTTGTCCATTGAGGTCCCACCGATGTTTGTCCATGACTCCAAACCACTTGCTGGCATGCAGCAGCTGCAGCCCATCCCTGGAAAGCCCGCGCTGCTCTCCCGGTCCCTTTGGCCCCCCCCCAAAACCTCTGCCTCTCCGTCCAGTTCGTCGTCGGTGCGTTCTTCGGATTCGCCATCCTCTTCAAAGGACAGGGCGCATCCCCTGAGGTTCTATTGAGGTGGAACAAATGATGCTTAAGAAGAAAACGTGTGACACAGAGGCCTAAGACCTCCAGCGCGTGAGAGCCAATAGGTAGGGTATTACAAGAGAAACTCTTGGAGTTTCTTATATGTAAATATAGTCTAGTCCTATATCAACAACCAATTCCGTTCAACCGAGTTAAATGCAGTGAATGAAGCTACAAGGCTCTGTTGTTCTGTTCACGACGAGCGGTTGCATCTTAGCTGGTCCGTTCCCAGTGGCATCCTCCAACCATCCACGCGAACGAACAGCCGTATTAGTATATGTTTTAAATCAATATAGAGGCAAGTCAGTCCTCCTAAAATTCAACCTCCTTCATTCATCAAAGCGGCATAGTGTAGCAATATCAACAGGAGCAAACGCTGCCTTGAGATCATGTTGGTGAATATCATCTGAGGAAAAAAGCCACAACTTAAAGCAGCATACAGAAAATAATGCAACTAGTTGTGACAACTAGACTCCAAGAAGTGTTCAGAAGTACAACTCCTTCCTGCTGTTTTGATCCAAAAGCGCCACTGACCGTCACTGGCCGTCTTGGACCGTCCTCCCCCTCTGACTTGACCTCTTCCGACAGGCCGAAATCCTGGCGACCAGGTCGATCGAACACACCTCTTGGCCAAGGTCGATCGAAATACCATGGTATGTGTATTTAACTATAATCATGGCCATGTCATAAAGTCAACGACGAAACACATGCCATGAAGTTCTATCCCTCCAAACATGAGCTCTGAATCATCCACATAACACTCATCTCGGTAGGATGCTTGGAGCCACACCTCGAACAATGCCTATGTTCAGATCCGAAAATAAACATCTCAACAGGAGAAACGTGGACTCAGCGCCCAAACGAATGGTCACTCCGATGCGGTCCAGACGAAGGATCGGAGTTTCGATGAAGCGATCGAGTGATACGGAAGCGTTTCATCCCAAGTTTACATGGAGCGTCTTTCTTCGCTCGCTCCCAAAAACTGGCCATCCAAATGGGCTCTCCAAAGTCATGCAGATAGAAAGGCGCCTGCCAACCTGTCGATCGCGACCCGGTCCCAGCAACCTGTCGATCGCGACCGCCCAGCTTGGCCGAAGAAAATAGTGGGCAGACCATTCCATGAAGAAGCCGAATGTAGACTCTTGAGAAAAATAGCACCCCATATGAAGAGGCATGTTTAATCTCAATGTGGGGGAGTTATTCATCAAGAGACTACATCAGAGGCTCTTTGACCAAAACAAGGGTCTTGGTCTGAGACCTTCCTGATCCCCGTCACCCAAGCGGGGAGACCTTTCTCGCGCATCGGATGGTCCTCTAGGCCATATTCCTCGTCCAGCTCCATGGAATAGCAGAGATGGGCAAAAGAAACCCGCACAGAGACGGGTTAAGCTGTGGAAAGCTGTGAAAGATTGTAGGATGTAGGTTTTTTGCATCAAAAGTTGAGTGGAAGCGCTTGATGTCACTGCAGTTGACGGTGGACACGCCAACGGTAACGCTTGGAAGACACATTGCAAGACACCAACCTGTCGTTGTTTCTTCCGGTCAATCACCCGGAACGGAGGCCCCCAAATGCGCGGCCCGAAGGGCCCTTCGTCGAAAACGGGCGACCACAAACGCCTATTGAGTGGGATCTCCTTTCGGGCATTACTAGTAGCGATGCCCTTTGTGACTAGTAGCTTCCTGTTCCTCGTAGTAATGCCAGGAGCTACTAGTAGCTTCTAGCTACTCTAGTAGCGATGCCCTTTGTTAGTCCGGAAAGTCCAACCCCTAGGACCAAACCCCCCCTGTAGGACAAGGCACAAAGGTAGCATGCCCTAGCCAATTTTGATTTTGAAAGCACGGAGCGAAGTGATTGCACCTGTGTTTGAGCTGCAGTGGCTTTGGTCCAGGTAAATCCACTGTCCTGCTCCACTGTCCTGCTACATGTTTTGACCCAAATATACAGTACAAGGCCAACTGATGCACACTGCCAGCATTCTGCCAATTTGGGGCGAAAAAAGATAAAGGCAGCCACCACGCGAAACGCTCCACGGAGGCAAATGTTCATGATCATTTGGGGTAATTGAAGGGAGCAAAAATCCTATAAACTAATGCCTTGGCCTTTCAGCACTTCCAAAACCAGCATAGTGCATCGCTACTAGGAACAAGTGCCTTACTAGTAGTAACAAGAAGCTATTAGAAACAAGTGCATCGCTACTAGGAACAAGTGCCTTTCAGCACTTCCAAAACCATAGGTTTACTCACTTCCTCAAACCATTCTATCCTCGAAAGACTCCAATGCTTTGCAGGCTCGCACCTTCAGTGGGCATCTCTTATTTGCGACGGACCCCAGATTCACAGCAATCCAAAATTAGTACTCTACTGATGAACGAAAGGCCTTGCAGATCGAAGACCAGCCCATCCACGTGCGCGATTTAGAAGTATACCCCCCCCCCAATCACTGAGTGAGAAGTATACCCAATGGTCCCATCAACATCAGATGTTGTTCCCCCTAAGGTCCATCAAACTTTGAACCACCCCTGAAGATTCTCGTACGCCGCTTTTCTGCACTGTCACTCCGCACCCCGGGCGGAGAGACGTCACACGAACGACAGTGGTCCGGGAGATCGACGCGTCGCGTCGTCGCGTCATGCAAGGTGAGGTTAGATGAGAAGGCATCATGAAACTGTGGGACCTCATCTAACAAGGTGAGGTTTTACTAACTAACGGAAACTGCAAGGTGAGGTTAGATCACAAGTTTAGTAAAACTTGGGTCAACAAAAAGAGTTCCCGTTCGCCCGATGTGAAAACTAAAATTGTCCCTGTGCTGGAGAGTTCAACAAACCTCAAGTGGGCATGCCGAGAAGCCCTGTTAATTGAAGCTACGAATAGAATACGAAGCCAGGTTGGAAAGCTCCTTTAAGAAAATTAAAACCAGTTCGCAAAAACATAAGAGTTACAAACACACGCCAGTCATTGGTATAGTGACAAATCTATCGTTTCTCCGAAGGCCACTCCTTTCCAACCAGAAACGATCAGCTCGTTGAAAATCTCAAAATCGGAGGCCACCAAATACAGAAAGCTCCAGTGGCCAACTGCCATTGAGATACAGTCAGCCCGGCGAAAAAAATGATGGTTCTTCAGCCATGATTATACATGAATGGCATCATGCATGATGTTGCTCCTGTCCTGGATTTCCTGGCATTTCGAAGTGACGTGATTAAAACAATGTCCATTGAGCTTGTGACCGTCTGTGTTGGTGAACAGGGCCGTCTGAATGTCCATCACATGAGAATCTCATCCGTCATGCGGAAGGAGTGATTCACTGGCTCGATTCAGGCCTTGGGTATCTCAATGAAAAGCTTGAGAGATCAAATCAGCAGCATGCCCAGCATCTTTACCTTAGGAAGAAGCAAGGTAGAAGTGAACATCAAAACGGTACAGCTCTGACCTGACAGGGCAGGGCTAAGAGACGTTTAAAAAAGACTGGCTCTGGCTCTTTCCTCCAGCGTCGGAACATTGGCAGGGTCGCACGAAACCAACGTGGGGTGGTGCCGGGTGCTTGGGAAGAAAGGAAGACGGCGAAATGGGTTCTGGCAGCTTTTGGTCTTGTCGACCACTTAGTTGAGCAAGGGGCTCGCAGAGGTCACCCAGAAAGAAGGCAGTTGACAGACACGTGGGACATGTCTGTTGAACACTAGGTCAATGCCAGTCAAGTGAGTCCCTTGATGGCTGTACCACGTTGTAACCATCTACACAGCAGGCACACACCAAACTCACAAGAACGGGTTCAGATCAGAAACAGCAAGAAGTGGCGCGGCGGGAGGCTTGAAGAACTAGCCACTATAGCCCCTAGCCTGGGATGTCGCAATCCCTCTTGGGCGTGCTGCAAAGGATTTATAAACTTAGTCTGGGGTGTCTGGGGTAGAGAGCTCCTCATTTGCAGTCAGGTTCACGTCGGACTTCAAAGCAAACGGGTTTGTGTATGAATGGTCCGCTCAGAACCGAACCCAATCCCTTTCATCGGATGACTGTATCAACTGGCGGGAATCAAGAACCTGTTCACTGACCCGTCTAAACCCCGATGCCCGCAGGTTCACATAAACCGAAATCATAAATTGATATAGATTGGAGGTTTGACATTGTTTTGACTAGTGACTAGTCAAACACTGACTGGTTCTCTTGGGGTTGGTTGCGCCAATCGCTCGGCCGATCGTGTTCGTCCAACCCCAAGCATCTGGCCCTCCAGAGATTTCCCCCCAATCTCCTGCATTTCCCATCACTTATTAAGGAGATCATTCTCTTGTGGGCCGGGAGGTAAAGGAATTCAATGGACTATTGCCTTATATATGCTTATATGACATGTTGATGGCATTGATGGTCATTTTACAACAAGACTGCTGAAATTCAAAGGAGAATGCATTTACCTTAGAGCCACTGGCCACCAGCACAAATTCAAGTGCCACAGGCAAAGCCCTTCTGGTCAGAAGTCCACAAGCAAATCGGTCGCTCTCCACCATTTGCTTCAACTTTTGGTTTGTCACGGTTGAACGGCTCGCTGGACCAGTCGCTCTGCCCAGGTCGCTCGGCTTGCTTGCGCCAGCCCCGAGTTCGGACGGCAAATCCAGTCGAATCGAGCTCGTTGGTTGACCACGTCTCGTAGTCCATTTTCTTTACTTGTGGTCCACCAAGGTCCCCATGGCCACACCCGTAGATGGGAGGAGGATGAGTTTTGCTCGAGATTCATTCGTCACACCGTATATCGCACCATCACAATATAGGGGGAGTCCATGAGTCTCGGGTTGTGTGATCGATCTTCTAAACCCACAGCACAGTCGTGGTGGTGATCATTGAACCCTCCGGGTCACCGCACATGGCGTCTGTGGGGCCAAAGCAGCATCCTGACCAGCGACAGTGCTCGCAAGACCACCATTGCTTGCGCTTGCATGCACTACTAAACATCAATTAGTTTAAGTGCTGAGTGCTGTTTGTGCACCTGGCAATTTTGGTAAGCTCCACCTGGAACTAAAATGGGAGCATGTTGAGGCTGCAAGGCTTACCATTTTGCACCTCTTCCTTCACCTTGCACCGGATATCCAATATCTTTTATTGGTGTTCTCGTCGTCGTCGTCCTTTCCCGTGCCGCGCTTGGCGCGCTGTGAGACTCGTGTGCCGACGCGGACGCCTCCTTTTTATCCGTCGACGTGGCAGAGGTACTTGCGCTGAGACTCCTCCCCACGCGCGCGGGCGCCCGAAGTAAGGACTGCGCTCGTTCGTCGCCCCCCTGGGGAGATCCCCTGAGGGGGGAATTGGGGAATCGCCTTTAGGAGACCTCTACCTTACTTCAAAACGACATCGCCGGGAAAGTTGCTTATGTCACCAGACCATCATTGTAAAATTAGAAATCAAGTAGGGCAAAACATACTCATGTATATATTATATATTTTAAAAAAGAGAACATTTAGAAACATATAGACACGATATAATATCATAGTGTTTCTATTGCTTTTAAATATGTTGATACAATTTGATACATGTTTTTTCCCACTCGATGTCAATTTTACAATGATGGTATAGTGACTTGAGTACAATTCTTTAGTCACTACCAGTACCATATTAGTCTACGAAAATGCCAAAATACCTGGGTCGCACAGCCCCTCGGCAGGGCATGGGCGACATCAGGTCATGCGGTCGAACTCCTTTTGGTCCTGATGAGCAGTCACGGAAGTCCATCGTTGAGACCCCAAGAGGAATAAGAATGTGATATTCATTGGGATTCTAACTGGTGTATTGGCAAATCTGCTCACAGTACGCACACTGTTCAACTGTTCTTCTCTTAATTGCGAGCTTTGATCATGGCATTTGTCTCACGTCTGTGGCCTCGGAAAATCCTCAAACAGCCGCAGTTACGTATCTATATATAGCCACCAACTAGAGCCAACCCATCAACCCGTCAATGAGTAGCAAGGCATCCATCCTTTTCAAGATACACAAGTATAGGACCAAAACCACTGGCGACTAGTGAGTGCCCCTCTTCCCCTTTCCATCCCTTTCCGTAAGTTCCGTGCCTGGGCAAGCCAGATCGCTCACTGCACGGCAGGGCTGAGTCAGCAACCCTTCGGATAGACTGAATTCACTGAGAAGAACCATGTCTAGGAGAAAAAAACGACAACGCCGAGCCCAAAATGGGCCACTTTCATCCATTTTCTGTGAGAGTCTTGTGAGCCGTGTCTCTGACAATGCGTGTGGCGCAGCATGCCTGGGCCCCCTGAAAATGGAGACCATGTTCGTCCAGAACCCGAACAATGCAATGAGGTGCGAGTAAGAATAGGATAGGAGGTTCGGGAGAGGGTGTTCATCCTGCAGACTCCCCCCAAGCATGCCTAAAGAAGCCTCAATGCCTCAAACACGATTCCGGGTCGAATTTGTCAAAGCTCATTGGAACTCGAAGGGATATATAATTCTATGTTGGACTTGTCTTTTCAACGTGGATGATGCTTAGTAAGGGGCTGCCTACACATAACCGCGATGAATGGCACATGCAACTCATCAGCACGCAAAATCACCCAGTTTGGGCCGTCTGCGCCCAGAACGCCGCCACCCAACCAGAGGACCAAACGGCGCGCGCCGCCGACGCTGACGCGCAAAGACCAATGGGCCACCTCGGACAAAAGTCCTCTACCTCGCCAAAGGACACAGCTGATGATGTGCCAAAAGCATGTGATACAACTAATGTAGAATGTGGTTGATCAAACCCCCACATAGGGAGATGTAGAGCTATTCTGGTAGGACAAGTGATGGTCATTGACGGTCCATGTTCAGGTCTTCTGCTAGTGTTTGCGTGTCTTGAATATAGTTGAATATCAAAGAGTCAGAAATTCCAGTTTGGCATCTGTGCTCTGCAAAGAGGGCATGGCTTACAGCTTGCATGGCACAAAACGAACCTATGCCAAAGGGATGGCACATGTTTTGTCGGCAACACAAAGGTCTATGGAGAACGAAGTCGCTCAGAAATCAACACAGTCTTCCGTGTCCAAACAGGCATCTCCGAACCGAGCCAAAAGGGACTCACAGATTGGGGTCTCGGGGTCCCTTTCTTTCCAAAAGAACTCAACTGAACATCAATGTCTGTTTGGACAGGGTCATTTTGCCTGCTATATAGGGATCTCAAAATATCCAAATCCACCACTCAATTCTTAATCCTGATAGCTGGTATAATAGAACATGTACCAGGACCTGCAAGGGGTGGTTCATCAAAAGCCCAGACCGCCTCAAAAATCGGTCAACCTGGACTTGGTCCGTGTGGATCTCTTCCATATTTGGTGCCAACATGACCTATCTTCGTGCTTTATACGCTTTATAAACCACGTGGACTCCCCTCATTCATATACATTGTTGACACTGCGCAAGCCAGAGAATGTATCTCTTCCGTGGCGGCTGCCGTTTTTCTCTGTGCTTAGGGTGGAGGTCATTGCTAGTAGGGTGGAGGCCATGACTAGTAGGGTGGAGGCCATGACTAGTAGGGTGTTGGCCATTGCTAGTAGGTGGGAGGTCATCGCTAGCCGGGTGGAGACCATCGCTAGTAGGTTGGAGGTCATTGCTCGTAGGGTGGAGGCCATCGCTAGTAGGGTGGAGGCCATGGCTAGTAGGTTGGAGGTCATCGCTAGTAGGGTGGAGGCCATCGCTAGTAGGGTGAAGGCTATCGCTAGTAGGGTGGAGGCCATCGCTAGTAGGGTGGAGGCCATCGCTATTAAGGTTGGAGGCCATCGCTAGTAGGTTGAAGGTCATTGCTAGTAGGGTGGAGGCCATGACTAGTAGGGTGGAGGCCATCGCTATTAGGTTGGAGGTCATCGATAGTAGGTTGGAGGCCATCGCTAGTAGGGTGGAGGCCATCGCTAGTAGGGTAGGGTGAAGGCTATCGCTAGTAGGGTGAGGGCCATCGCTAGTAGGGTGGAGGCCATCGCTAGTAGGGTGGAGGCCATCGCTAGTAGGGTGAAGGCTATCGCTAGTAGGGTGGAGGATCATCGCTAGTAGGTTGGAGGCCATCGCTAGTAGGTTGAAGGTCATTGCTAGTAGGGTGGAGGCCATGACTAGTAGGGTGGAGGCCATCGCTAGTATAGGTTGGAGGCCATCGCTAGTAGGGTGAAGGCTATCGCTAGTAGGGTGGAGGCCATCGCTAGTAGGGTGGAGGCCATGACTAGTAGGGTGGAGGCCATTGCTAGTAGGTTGGAGGTCATCGCTAGTAGGGTGGGGGCCATCGCTAGTAGGTTGGAGGTCATCGCTAGTAGGGTGGAGGCCATCGCTATTAAGGTTGGAGGCCATCGCTAGTAGGTTGAAGGTCATTATCATTGCTAGTAGGGTGGAGGCCATCGCTAGTAGGGTGGAGGCCATCGCTAGTAGGTTGGAGGTCATCGCTAGTAGGGTGGGGGCCATCGCTAGTAGGTTGAAGGTCATTGCTAGTAGGGTGGAGGCCA
>CAXAMN010009557.1:152095-204230 GCA_963970005.1 Durusdinium trenchii | reverse complement strand
AGCTGCTTTCACGTCACGGCCACAGGGGCCACGTCAAGGCTAGGGCCTGTCACAGGAGAGCTGCCAGACCCCAGGTCAGGGCCAGAGGCCACGTCCCAACCTCAAAGCCTGCGCCAGGTCAGGATAACAGCCAGAGCCCACGGGTTCGTGAGGCAGAAAGACAAAAGCAGCAACCCAGAATTCTGTTTCAGAGAAGAGTCCTACGAGGTATAGAAGTCCAGGTCCCCCTACGACGTTAGGACTGGCCCTGGCAGCTGCCAGAGCCCAGGTCAGGGCCAGGGACCACGTCCGAAAGCAGCGGTAGGACTGGCCACGGGCACGCGCGCCACAGCAGCCAGCGTCAGGGGCCAAGGGCACCAACCAGGGTCAGGCATCGAGCTTCTGGCAACGCTGACTGGCTTCTCGCAGTGCTGTGTGTGTTGCGCTGTCGCAAGACCGCGCACATTCACTTCTCAAAGTCCTCACTTTCCTCCGGTTCTTTTTTTGCGGTTAGTTTTTTGTTTGGGACATTCCACGCTTGGTTGGGGCACGGTTTCCCGGAAGGCGATGCGTGCGCAATGCGCAGTCGGCCAAACGCGAGGCTGGACCACACAACGGGTGCGGCAGACTGGGCAACGGTGTGCGTAACGTCGTGTCGCTGCGGCGACCACCCCTTCTTGGACATGAAACTGATTGCCACACACCGTTCGATGGTCCACGCGCCCAGTGTGGATTGCACTAGACACATGGGTTTTGCACCATGGACAACAATATCTATGTTTTTTCATTGCCACTTGACCGTCATGGACATGGAAGCGTTTCCCACAGGTGCCGCGGTGATCCACCCTGCCGGTGCGTACCGTGCTGCGGACATGCGTGTTGCAGCGGGGGCAAACGTAGTGGTAGGCTTGCTTTGGAGTCGACCTTGCGCGTCCGTTGGGACGTCGCGCTGCGTCTGTAGTGGACGGCGCCTCTTCTCGCGCGCGTTTGCGCGACATTCGCGGGGAGATGCCTGTTGCGCGATGTCCTGTCGGTGCGGTGTGTCGGTGGACCTGGCTAGGCATGCGCAACGGCTGTGTGCCCTGCTGTTGCGTTGTCGAAGCTGCTGTGTCGTGCGCCAGACATGGCACTGGCGCTGTGAGGGGTTGGGCGATACGCGCGTCGAGGCTTTCGAGGATAGAGAGCCGAGCACGGAGGCGCGCGAGTCTGAAGTTGGTGCGCGCAGCGAAGCGACAAGCGACGAGCAACCCGATGCAGCGATTGCACGTCTGGTCCCCGTGTGTCTTCGCTCCGTGGTGGCCGAGCCAAAGCCTAAAGTGGGAGCGTGATTGACGGTCTCCGCAGTTTGCGCAACGCCAGAACCCGCGTTCTCTGGCAGCGCACTCGCAACAAATGCGTCGTTCGGCGTGGCGCGTTTTCCACGCTGCTGCGCCAAAAGCGGCTTCCGGCTTGCGCTGGGCGCAGCGCGCGCACGGTTTTTGCGTTTCACACGTGAGACACACACGATAAAACGAACACTGCGGTTGATGGTATTTCAGTGGAAAATTCGCTTCCGCGTGCCAGACCTTGCACACATAGCACTGCCACGGCGTGCCTGCGTCTGCATAGTGTCGGCAGCACTCGCGACATACGCGTTCGGCATCGTCGCGTTTCCACTGCCCTGGGGTAAAGGCAGTCTTTGGCTTCCGTTGGTCGCATACGCTGCAGCGTCTTTCTTCGCAGTATTTCGTCAGAAGCGCCGACCAATCGATCGGTTCACCGCGGAGGTGCTGCAGCAAAAGTTCGCGACCCACACCGACTCCACGTTGGAACGGCTTCGCGTCAAAGGGGCGAAACAGTAAAAGTTTCAGTCGGCCTTCGACCCGCATGAAAGCAACATAAGCCGTAAAGGGGTTTCCCCCGAGGCCAATATTCAAGTCTGTCATAACCCCTTCTACAATGGTTTGCCCCTGCGCAACGTGCGCCGTAATAGCAAACGCCGGTGCCAGCGGAAACTGAGTGCGCCAAACACGCAACTGCGGGTTTTTCTTCTGCCGATCCAGGAACCAAACGCGCTTGCACGGCGCTACTGGATACACGTTCGCGTCCGGCAGCCCGTGTACTTGCCACGCCGTGGCTGTGCAGAACTTGACGTAAACGACCTCCGGCAATGCGTTCCAGAGCACCACGCCATCACCAAGGACCTCCTCCGGCGGCGAGGACCAGCCGACCACTGTGCCCCGGCAGCCTTTCAAAATACCGCGTTGCCGATCCAGATGGTCCGTGGCACGAACGGGTAGACCGACACACAATGGCAAAAGACCATACAGACCACTACACTCCTGGTCATGTCTCTGCAGCCACTGCACCTTTTCCGCGGCTATGTTGGGTTTGTCTTGCAACACGGTCGCAGACGCCACATCCCGGGCCACAGCTATGTACGTTGCGAGTTTGCGTTCCGCAGCCCAGCTGATGGCACGACGCTTGTTCACGTGGTACTTCACGTCATTCGTGGCAAAGATGGCAGTGGCGCCCGCAAAACTACTGCGGAACCGTGGATCTGCAGCGTCGCGTGCTACCAACTGCCTCGAAAGACGGTCTGTGGCGCAGATTGCACACTCGCGCTGTTTGATGTCGTCGGGTCTCTGACCTACCAATGCTGCGCAAGCAGCGTCGCCGCACGCCACGTTTCCCTGCGTCCAGCTGCCTGGCACCGAGGTCAGGTTTCCGTGCAAGAAAGCGTGGTTGTCCTGCGACACAAGTCCCCATGCCGCAGCTGCTCCTGCACTTCTGTGAGCCATGTGTCGCCTGTCCGCATGCAGCGGTGCAGTTCCGTGAGCCCTTGCACGCCAACGGCCGGCCCGCCCCAGAGCAGTGTTTGACCATGCAAGGCGGTCGCCTGCTTCGCGGTTTTTTTCCCGGAGAGGTCCCATGGGACGTCTCCTAAGAAGGTCCCTTTCGGCGGTGGCAGCTGGTACAAATCCCCCGATAAAATGACGTTCAAGCCACCAAAGGGCTCCACGGAACCATCGGCGGCGAACTTCGCTAGGCTGAGATCACGCATGATCTCTCGGCAGCGTTGCTCCAATTGCGCGAGCAGTTCTGCACTGACCATACTGAACTCGTCAAGAATCAACCACCGCCATTGCAAGGTTTCTTGCGTGCGACGCAATGTGCGTAACATATTCTGGTTCCTGTCCCCGGCCCAGTCCAAGCCCAACGCATGATGTATGGTGTCTCCGTCCAAGAGCTCGGCCATAACTGCTTGAAAGCTTACGACTTGAAAGTGTACGCCGTGCGTCCAACCCAACGTCTCCTCAAACAACTCCCGCCGGAGCATTTTCAGTGTATGCGATTTACCAGTGCCGGGACCACCGTGCAGCACCCAGCGCAGCGGTTTGGACCAAGGCTGGCCTGGTTCCAATTGGCGGTCGTGTAGTTCCTGCAAGACCCGCGCGAGCACAGAAACTACGTTGCTCGGCGTTGCAGGCGTCCTTCGTCGCCAGTTCTGCCATCCACGATCGCACAGTGTGGGTCATGCTCTCCGGCGCAGGCCGCACTGCCGCGGCGTGCGTGCGCTGCATTGCCATAGCATCCAGTTTCTTCGCTGGCTGCGCTCGCGTTGCTTTGCGCGCTGCTTCCGACGAAAGGGCAGCGTAGGTGGCCGAAGCCCCGCGTGCACAGGCGTCCGAGCACATGATCGGCGACCACAGGGCATCGGCCTGCCGCATCGCTTCTTCGACGCGATGGGCGCGGTCGTCATTATGAGCAGGCCCCTGTTTCTGCGAAGCCGCCGGCCTTTGCGTGCACAAAGCACCCGAGAGCTGGGCCGTCGTCAAAATCAGAGCTTCGTCGGCCGCATCATCTTCACTGTTTCCGTCTGCGTCGGCACTGGGCCGTACGCGATACACGGAAAGGAAGTTCCCCACGTTGCGCTTTGCTTCTGCGCAGGGCAACCGATGCAGCCAATGTCGTAACGAATCTTCCCAGCAGTTGTGTTGACCAAGCAAATTAAGAACGGAACTGCGTCTGTCGCCTGCGCAAGGTTGAGTGTCCACGCGCGAAAGTATATTTGCGTGAGCCGTGCGTTGGCGTCCGCGTTGTCGGCGAAGCCCTTGGGGACGGGGCAAGCGGCAAAGTGCGGGCATTTCGGTCGCCGGCGACGTTGTAGGTACCAGTTGTGCTGGAGGCTGGCCGTAGCTCCTGCGCGGGGAAAAAGCAGTCGATCCGCGCTGGGCTCCAACCGTAGGGCGTAGTGCACATGCACCGGGCCGCAGCCGCGCTTGGGCATCCCAAGCACTGGCAAGTAACTTGCGGTTACCCGCGGGCGTCAGCCGAACGTCCCAGGCTGTCGCGTCAGCAGCTTCCCACTCTTTGCGGCTATAGGGGACCCGCGTTGGGACGATCTCCCAGTGCATAGTAAACTCATACGGAGACAACCCCAGTTCCCTGCGTCCACGCTTCCACTTCCCTGCCTCCAGTTCCCTGCTTCCAGTTCCCTGCCTCAAGGTCCCCAGAGCCAATTCCCTGCGTCCAGTGTCCTCTGCCCAGTTCACTGCTCAGGTGCCCTGTTTCGCATTTCCCCTGTCGCCAGTTCCATTCCGCCAGTTTCCTGCCACTGACCGCCTCACAGTAAAACAGCCCCCAAAATTCACCCACGCCACACCTCGCATTTCCTCCTCCTCCAGTTAAGTTAACCTTTACACGTTCCCTGCCTCAAATTTCCTTTCCCCTCTCCACTGCCTCACCTCTCTTTTTGCATTTCTCTGCCTCACAAACCTTCACTTGACTAACAATGTCACACGTGTTTCCAAAAAGAATCCTCGCAAAAAAAAATTGGCCCTCTGCCGCTTTCACTTGCTTTCACTATGTTCAAACAAATCCAGACAACCCGCTTCCACCTTCTCTGTGCACTGTTGCCTGTGCGAGTTCACCCAAAGTTCCTTTCTCCGCGCTCGATCCTTTTCCCCACAATAAAGTTATTTACCCTACCTTTCGCCTTCCTGCGTTCTATCTTTCGCCGCAGTATGTTGCCCTTATCTGTGCCATGTGTGTGTTGTGGTTTTGTTCTCGTCACACCTTCTTTCGTTACTAGCAAACACGAAATATTAGAACTTCACTGTCTGTCAGCATGTGTCTTCTACGTAGCTGTTGACACCCTGTGCGTCTGTTTTCTTTCTCTTGGGAGTCAGCAAGCATCAAACATGCAAATTCACAGTAGCAACCAGTCACTCGAACTTACGCATACTCTTACTCCTAATGGGCTAGAGGCCGAGTTTGGCAGGGTCAACTTTCGCCGATCTTCCGCTCAACTTTCGCCACAATTTCGCCTTTTGCGGGGTCCACTTTTGTAGCCAATCCACCCCGACCCAAAACAGGAACAAGAAAAGTTGTCGTCTCTCTCTGCCCTGTTCCCCCTCGACCATCGCGCCTATGTCTGACCCCCTTCCCTGCCTCCTCCTCTCCTACACGCAGCGACCGAACCAGACGCTGCGCCCTCCCTGCTTTCTTCCTCGCCCTGCCCCTGCCTCGCCACAGCGACCGAAACAGACGCTGGGCCCTGTGCCTTCCCCTTTCCCTCTCCTCCTCCCGCTTGCATACACGACCCCCCCTGTCCCTCCCCCTTTCTCCGCCCTTCTCCCACTCCACCCCAACGACCACACCTGACCCCGTCCCTGCCTCCTCCCCTCATACACGCGGCGACCGAACCAGACGCCACGCCCCCCATGCTAGTTTTCCTCCTCGACCTCCCCTGCCTCGCCACAGCGACCGAAGCAGACGCTGGGCCTGTCCCCTCCTCCTCTCCTTCTCCTCCCCCCGCTCGCCTCTCCATATCCCTCCCCCTCTCTGCCCTGCCTCCCCTCGACAACAACGACCACCCTGCTCCCGTCCCTGCTTGTCCTTTTGTAGACGCGGCGACCGAACCAGACGCCGCACCGCCCCGTTCTTTCCTCCTCGACCTCCCCTGCTTCGCCACAGCGACCGAACCAGACGCTGGGCCCTATCCCCTGCTCCTCCCCTTCTCCTCCTCCCGCTCGCGCCTCTCCACATCCCTCCCCCTCTCTACCCTGCCTCCCCTTCACCACAACGACCACCCCTGCTCCCGTCCAAGCCTTCTCCACTCCTACTTCCCGGGGTCGGCGGCACGGGGGCGTAGCCCTTAAATTATATATATGGTCTTCGAATGTGATCGATCTGTCATGTCCTCATGCGGGGATGACTTCCAGGCCCCGTACCCGTGGGACGAGCCTCAAACCACAAAAGGCGCTTCGTAATGGCGCTACGACCGTTTCAAGTTCGATGGAAGACCCACTATCTCGGGGAACTTACTACTCTGAAAGGAACTTTTGAACAATAGACTCCGATTCACTCACATAGAAGTGGAAAGCCCCCTTCGTAGAGGAAAGTAGCCATCCAAGGGACCAGTTTCGACTTCCATGTTAGTGAGTCGCAGAGTATTGATGAGAAGACTCCTGTGCCTCCCCGATTGAACCGCCGAAGATCCGCGATGTCCCTTGCTCAGCCAGCCTGGCGATGCCGGGCATAACATGAGAATTCGCTGCCCTGGTCCGCCCTTCTGATGCAAAGGGATGACGGGATGACCTCTCAGAATGAAAACGCTCATCAAGAAGATGTTTATTTCAAGAACAGTGTTCACGTGTCAGCATCTCAACCATCACCAAGACTTTGAGGAACCCTTTCAGGGGTGTCAGAAAAGCTGCGAAAACTCCCCACTTTCCCTGCCCTAAAAATCCACATACTCTCTGAGGTACAGTAATGTGTTCGCCGTTGTCGGGTCCAGTCGTACCTTCTGAGGTTCGGAACGGAAACGGATCCCAAATGGGCTTCCGGAAAAACCAGAAAGGGCTCCTCAGGTGTGACGCCCATGCAGTGCGCCGATTTGCCGAATCCAACCGTGCCTTTGCTTTGTCCCGAAAATACAGATAGTAAAACAGATTTGGGGTCAGCTCCCTATTTTGATCTCTCTCCAGACTCCAGATATATAGTGTTCCGCAAGAGTGCTTGGAAACGGTTGCACTGAGGATTGAGGATCCCACTGAAATAGCATTAAAGAGCCTCAAATAGACAAAGTTCATCTCCAAATGTCCACTCCCACCTTTCCAATGGCTGGCTTCACGTTCTCCTTCTCCTGCAGCATGGGGGCGACCAGAAATCGGGTTGCACTTGCTCGCCTAGTTCCATGATCAGAAATACGGGTAGGTCTCTCTTCTCGCTTTTGGGAATTCACGTCCAAGTCCAGAAGACATAGATCCTAGAACTGAATGGACAAATGACCTTCCCATTCATCTTTCAACTCTTCCGTTGGCTTGCAGCCCCTCCAAAACTGGCACAGATTTGCAAGGAATCGGCACCAGCTGATCCCAGCAGGAAGATGTGATCCTCATGTACGTGACTTCGCCCGGTTCGGGTGTCGCTTCAGCGTCCCACTCCTCGGGTACCGCTGGCAGGTCCAACCTGCGCAGGCGACCGATGGAAGTGCGGAGACACCTGACAAACGCATAAAGAAAGGACACATCCCACTCTCGTCTAGCGGAGTGTTTCTTTGACACTGGACAACTGTTGACCAAACTGCCAACATTCATTGATGGTTGAACTAGGTCCCAAAGGGATGCTATATCATGTATAACTGTATTATAGTATATATAAGGTGTGTATTACACACACTGGCGCGGGCCCCGACCACTTCCCCACCACCACAGCTGCAAGCGCAGCCACGCGCTGTTTCTTCCTTCTGAGCTTCCTGAGGTCGTCCTCGACCGTGCCTTCGGTGACTGGCCACAGCCCTATGGCGCGACCACACGCCTACCACCAAAGCCCCCTGACTAGAGCCAAAGGAGCATTGGCCATGCATCCCCTATACTCGGCTGAGTTCCCTGTGGCATGTGACGAACGGTCGATGGCTGGTGGCACAAATCAACACTCCTAAAAACTATCTATACTTAATTTTCTGCAATTGGTCAAGTGCATAGGCGGCAGGCATTATGGATGATCTCATCTTCTTCAAGTGTTTTCCCTTTGGTAATCCTAGGGATTACTTCCCACACATGTTTGGCACACTTGAGATTCCTCAGGGGATGATGACTGTATCCAAGCTTGCCTCAGACGCTTGTCTGATCGCTGTTTGAGGACCTCATTTACGTCCCTAAGCATACATCTCCCGTGTTGGAGAAATGTTCGCAAGACCGATGTGTCCATATCCTTTGTCAGCGAATCAGCCATTTGTGCGGCACTATGGACCCACTTGATGATTATTCCTTCCTTAAGACGATCTTTTATCACCAAGGCTTCTAGCAACGTTCTATATTCAGAACATGATGGCACCGCCGTCTTTTGGAGGAGGTCATACAAGCTTTTGCAATCAACCACAGCATAGGCGGATGGAATTCTGGCCAAGGTCTCAGCTGGTGTCCTCCATTCGATTTGAGGATCCAACATCCAGCTCCACTGCAGTCTAATCCAACTTAGCTGGTCGAGAGCTCCTGAGAGTGCGTATGTTTCTGAAGCAAGTGTGCTTGAAACCACTCTTTGGATCTTCTTAGAACTCCATACAAGAGGGCTGACTTTGGAACCTTGGGGTTCTTCGACCTTTTGGGTGGTTGCCAAAATGAATGTGCCTCTCTGTGAATGGGCTCGTTCTCGTGTCGCAAATGCTGCGTCCGAGAATGATATGAACTTAATCTCTTCTGATGGAAGTGACTGGATTCGGATCTGGACGTCGGCATTTCTCTTGGTGTCCTCTAGAAGGCGATTGGCCTCAAGAAGGTCACCAACTGTTGCATTTGGAATCTTTGCTTGGAGCAGGCTGAGACGACATGAGACATCTGGCCTAGTGTTGGTTGCTGCATATTGGAGGCTTCCTATGAGTCCTCTTAGGGACTGTATCTCTTCAGTGGTTGCGGTGGTTTTGCTTTCTTTTCTTCTTTCTCGAGGGATCTCAATGGGTGGGATGTTTCTCACATATTCGGTTTGATTGAGCTTGATGTCTCCGGAAGGCTCTTGATTCACTTGGATTCCTGTGAACACGAAGTTCTTTTGTTTTTTGCTTCCAAAAGGATACTTTCTTTCAAGATCTTCAATGGCTTTCACAAAGACTTCATCCCCTCCACAAATTCCATCATCAACATGTATTCCTAGAACTCCATGGATCTGACATGCTCCCCCCTGTTTTCGCTCGGTCTGGGATTTTGGGAGTATGAATAAACATGGATCTAGTGGAGACACTTGGAAGTTGAGTCCCAATAACGCCTTTCGAAGCTCGGCATACCACAAGAGGGGTGCATTGACTAAACCATAGGCTCCCTTAAGGAGTTCACAAGTTTCATTGCTCTTGAGTCCAAGCTTCTGTCGAAGTTCGGCCGGCGGGTCAATCGCAAGGATGCGGTCATCCTGCTTGCTTCCGCGTAGGAAAGCAGTTGCAATGTCGAACGATCTCAGTGACCACTTCTGGGATGCAATCATTTGCAAAGCAAGCATGCGGCTATCTCTTCCTAAGGTTGGGCTGTCCCGCTGCACGCTGTCTATGTTTGGATCTTCATATCCTAAGACTACTAATCGAGCCTTTGCTTTTCGGGTCTTCCCAGTTTCCGTGGCCGCTTGTTCATCTAATGGCTTCCATGTGAGGATCCATCTAGTTCGGAGGATTTGATGTTCAGGAACTTGGCTTCGCAAGATTCGTCTGATCGTTTCCGTTGAGATCCATTGATTCAACTCCTTATCTTTGGCCTGTTCGAATTCCCGGCGTTCTTCGGGAGTGAGTTCTTTAAGTCTCACTTCTACTTTCTGGCGTTTGGCGGCAGAGGCAATCAGGGCTATTTGATGTTTTGCACTTAGGTGTTGGCATCTAGTCAATTCAGCAGTGGTCAAGAATATTTCACATTCCACCCCAGTAGGTCGGTTCTCTTCACAGGTGGGGCTGGGTTCGAGCTGCTTCATCGCTTGATACTTGTGTGGATTAATTTGGAACACGGTCTTTCCAGTCCACACATCGGCCAAACAACTGTGACTGACGACTGACCCTTTCCATACATCCACCTGTTGGAATTGTTCTCCATGGTGGTGTTTTCCAAGTGTTTTGCGTGTTTCTTCCAATGCTTCGATTGGGATTGGACACTTTGGGTCATCGGTCGGGTGAAAGTATCTCATTCGTGGGTTGTTGTGGTGTCTGATGAGTTGGTTCCCAGTAACCTGCCAATGGTCATGCACCAGATTCAGGGCCATCAGTGAGTCGTCATCTTCTTCAGGGACTGGGATCTGGGATGCATCAGGCATGGATGTGTCCCCTGTGTTCGGGCTTTCCGGACGCGATGGAATTGCATCTGGCTCTTGATCGGGTTGGTCTGATCCTATCGAGTCTGGCCGGTTTTCCGGCTGACGGCTAGGTTGGTCTTCAGTGTCGGGGACCGGGATGAGTTCGGGTATGTTTTCATGAGATCTGGATGGGATTTGATCCCCACTCCCCTGAACTACTCCCTCTGGGATTTGGTCTTGGTATTGGAAGACTCCAGCCCCTTGAATGGGTGTGGTGCCTAGTTCTTGGAGCTCCTTGGCCATGGTTTGCTCATGGGGTGACAGTACTCTAACATGCTCTGGCGCAACTCGGTATAGACGAGTCAGGTGTGACAGCCACACTGCATTATGTTCGACCATCAGTACCCGGGCGGGTCCAAGCCATTTGCCCTCCTCCGTTCGGGAAGACTTCCAGTACATCACCCAATCCCCTACACTATGGATCATTCGGAATGGTCGAGATCGTGCATGGAGTGACTTCCTTAGCACTGAGCAGTGGTCTGCCTTGACATATGCGATTCGGGCGGCCTCTCGCGTGAGGATTTGATGTCTAAACTTACTTCCTTCGGTGTCCATGAACGATGATGCGTCCTGTGGATCATTCTCCATCAGGCTGCCCGGGACTCGTCGGCTTTTTCCTAGTACCAGGAGCTCGGGACTATATCCTACATGCTTCGAAAGAGAATTTTTGGCACTGCAGAGATGGAGAAGTGCTTGACGAAACCCTTCGTGATCTCTTATTGGTCTTTCTGCGTGGTATTTTGTCAACATGGTCTTCAGGATGGCACCGTTTCGTTCAGCCCTCCCCAGTTGCCAATGTGCTCGAGATGGGATTGGATATGCTCTGATGTCATGACCTTGCAGGAACTCCCCAAACTCTTGGCTATTGGCTTCTCCGCAACTGTCGAACATCACCTCTTTGGGTGGGCCGGCCCAGCGAATCCATGCTTCCTCAAAGCATTGTATCAACCCTTGGGACGTCCCTTGATGGTAAGGGGCGGCTACATGAAAGTTGGTGGCTGAGTCGATGAAATGGTAGCACCAAAAACTTTGGCCGTCAGTACTTTTCCATTCAAGAGCATCGAACGATACTAGGTCGTTGAAGTCCCTTGGGGCATTTAGGTGGGCCGGACGGGCGACTTTTGGGGCTTCCTGTTCACGACATGTGTCACATGCGAAGTCCGGCAATGCTTTGATGACTACTTCTGACCATCCTTCACTCTGGAGTGCGGCCTTCATCTGTGGTAGTCAGGGGTGTCCCAGGTTTTTGTGGATCTTGATGATCTGAGTTTGTAGCTTTTCCGGCAATGCTCGAAACATGGGTCCATGGACTGGCTTGAAATCACTTTGCTTTGTGACTTCCGATCCGGTTGGATCATGATCAGCGGTCTTCACAGCTGATTCCAGGTCTGGCGGCGACATCTTGCTTTCTCGGTGGTCCGGTCCAAAATGGTCCGGCTCATATGCGCTGATCACAGGTTTTGGCATTGAGGTCTGCTCGTGTTCCCTAGCGAACATGGTGAGCAACAGCTTCGAAGGAGTTCCGGCACGAATCTGTTGACGATTTGATAAGATTGTCCAATTCTCCCATCCCCCGTCAATCATGATCGTTTGATCATCACGTTTCCGGCCTACTGCTCTCCGCATGGGGCATGTTTGTGGTATCACATGCTTGGGGGGTATTCGAAGTCTGTTGATCCCCCGACAGGCGTCTACTGCTACAATGAGTTTCTCCGGGAACACCTGTTGCAGAGTTTCCAAAATTTTGCCATGGGTGATCCAATTTCGACCGACTCTTGGTGTGATCCGGTCGACTTCTCGGAGAATTTCGGTGACTCGAGCGTGCATATCTGGTGCCCCAGTGGTGCCAGGGGGAGATTTGGTCTCGATGCGACGGCGCTTCACCTCTCTAGGGTTTCCCTCTTCACCTACCAAAATCTCGCTCAAAGTCATTGCGATTGCTTGCTTTTCTTGGTTTTGAGTACACAGCTGGAGAGCCTGACTAATCTTTCTGGCAAATGCACGTGTGTATAGCTCGGTGTACTTTGTGATGGACATTCGGCCTCGGCCCGGAACCTGGCAACTACCGGCAATTGATGTGTGTTTATGCTGACCTACACACTGCCATTGTTCGATCGTGCGATGTAGGACTCGGGATGTTGTCCATATTTGCATACGCTTCTTCAGATACAATTCCGAGTGTTCTGGATGTTGGAGGTTCCCCCCAGTGCACATGTCGAACTTTGCTTGTAGTGCGTAGTGTACTATGAACGAAAGCTCCCCCTGAAAGATCATGTCAGAGTTGACTGGTTGTTCGAGGTGGAAATGACACTCAGGCCGTCTTCTGATCTGAAGTCGGCACAGTGCATCACACATATGGAGGTGGCACCTTCCATGAGACCTGGCTCGAGAGATCCTTTCCGCGAGGACCAGGGACTTTCCGGCGTTGAGATGACTCCAACCTGACCACGGACCACAGTTGGGCGACGTCCATATGTTTCGGGGTCTTGTGATCCAGATCAAATCATACAGTTTGCACCTTCCACCGAATGTCCCAAGATCCCCGTGTTGACGGCAGAAACGAACAGCTTTCATTCCGAGATCCTGAGCCTGTGAGGTCAACTGGCTTTCGGCATCACAATAGATCTCTAAGCAAGTCTATGCCGATTCGATTGAGGTGTCGATCTATTGCTTCGGAAGTTCCATAGTGTTTCCCAAAATATCGCATCATTTCACTATATATTGGGTTTTTGGCTCCACAGTCGAGTTCTTGAAAGTATGCAGGGTCAAGAACAGTTTGAGGTTCTGATTTCAACACATCATGACCAATGCAGTCCATGATCATGGATTTGACCTCACACGGGGCTGTCGGCAGTGTCTCGGATCCGGTCACTCTGCTCACTTGGTCTTGGTCTCGGTGGTGCCCGCCGACGGTTCCAGCTGAGGGAGGGTCGGTGACAAGGCTTGAAGTATTTGTTGCAGAGTGTTCTCCATCTGACTGATGCGCTGATTCTGCTGTTCGATTGCCAGATCTCGGAGGTGGTTCTCGTGCTCTTCCTCCACCATGTCCCACATCCCTTCGTTCATCCAGACTGCACTCTCTTCCGGGGTGGCTGGACGGCTTGCGCTGCCAGCTTTGGCCTTCGGGTATCCCTTG
This sequence comes from Durusdinium trenchii, assembly GCA_963970005.1. Classification (NCBI taxonomy): domain Eukaryota; class Dinophyceae; order Suessiales; family Symbiodiniaceae; genus Durusdinium; species Durusdinium trenchii. The sequence continues at coordinate 190,807 of CAXAMN010009557.1, read as the reverse complement.
GTCGGGCCCCGAGTTTGAGTCACGGTGACTCCCCGGTTGGTCTCCTCGGTTTCGATGCACCGACGGAGATAGCTCACAAACATCTTGTGTGAGTGCTTGGTGCTGTCCTGGTAGCGGCTGAGGAACCAACTCACGTACTTCGGATCGGTTTGCAGGACTTCCTGAAACGTTTGGCCTCTCTTGGCGTCCCCGAAGTTGATCTTCACCATGGACAGCTCCTCGATTGACATCGCTTCTGGATCCTGCTGATCGACCAGAGCTGCTGTCTGCAGGGCCTTGAAACGGTCGGACAAGGTCGTTCCGGTGCTGCTCGACATGGCGATCGGAAACACCTAGATGCACTCCGGGTCTTGGGCACGAATCACGCTGGTCGCTGACCTTCGAATCATTCCCCGAGTTGATCGACGGCTTCCCGAACGAGCTTGCCTCGGTGGAGGGATTCTTGAACAAAGGATTTTCCAGTGCTTCGCCTACCGTGAGGATACTCTCTGATGAGATCTTCTGTGTACCTCGAGCCTGAGGATCATGATTTTTCTGAGCCTGACGAACGAGTTCGGCGAAGTCGAGGAGATACAGCTTCTTTTCAGTCAGCTGCAATGGAAGTCGCAGGTTCAGGCGTCCAAAGAAAATTTCATCGGTGGCTGTGTGGATCGAAGCTTCTAGCTTGCGAAACAAATTGTTGGACAGCAGAAATGGTGTCTTGGATGGGACGATGCACACTTTGACATAATATGGTCCTAACGGTACTAACATTGCTCGATCGCACGCCACTGTGCTGCTGTTGCCAAATCGAAAAACAGTACTGCACGGCACTTCTTGGATCTTCGTGGACTTTGGCAACTGCTGAATGACTTCGGTCACCTGATGTTCTCCTATGACAGTCTGGCTGGCTCCTAAGTCCACAATCCCTAGTGAGCCGTGACTTACGAAATTGGTGGCGGCTTCAACAGGCGGTTCTTCGCCTTTGCTTTCAGTCAGGGGGCTATGGATCAGGCCTAGTTTGGCCTTCAGTGCAGGCAACAGCCTGAGCACGCAGGACTGAGCAGACTTGGTTGGACCTGGTTTCTCATGGATGACCCGGGTTCCTAGAAATCCCCATTTCGAACCCTCATGCAGGTGGTGAACCATGAACACATCATGCCATGACTTCCAAGGAGCTTCAATTGGAATCATATCATCGTCCTGACTTGGGTCTGTATCCAGTTCGTGGAGTGCCAAGCCCGTGAACGTTCCGCCTTCTCTGGGTGCAGTGTTACCAGAGGCTGCATTGCGAAGTGGGCATTCGGCCTTCCAATGACCACGAGCTCCGCAGCGTCTGCAATTGCTTTCCAGAATCCGCTGTGCGAGTGGCTTCCGAGGTCGAAAGTTGGAGCGACCACCCTTTCCTTTTCGATCTTTTCCGAATCCCTTTTTGGAGGGTCCCCAGAACCCCCGTCCTTTTGCTCGATCAGCCAATCGCTTCCGAGCATCGGTGTAGGCGTTGAAACATGCTGCCATGTCAGGGTCCCCTTGCAAGGTGTCCATGACCCCTTCCTCAAATTGCATACACACCACGGCATCAGGGTCACCTTCTTCCGCCCATTGTTCAATGAGGTACTCATCAACATAGTGCTCTCCCAAAACAAACCCTTGCTCTTCTTCCCCAACTGGTGGGGGAGACGAGGTCACCTGGGGTTCATCTTCGGTGAACAGTGCAGTTGTATCGTATGTCTTGGTTCGTGTGGTGTTCGGCTTCCCGGTGTGAACCTCGTGGAAAAACCTGCTACCCAAGAGCTTGAGGTTGTTGACCACGGAACGGTAATCCAAGGAACCTTGGGATTCAACGATCAGGCGCTTCTTGTCATCCGCGCTCATGGAGGAATTCCTCAGCAGGATGTAGGCACGAAACTCCTCAATACCCACTTTCATTCCCATCAATTCCTCAAATTGGTGATCATGTCGTGCCAAGTACGATTCATGCGTCTCATCGGATCGTTGAACTGTTCCGTAAATGGCCTTTTCAAACTTCTCGAATTTGTCTTCCAGGCGGGACTTTCCCCAAATCCCACCCAATGCTTCCACGATGGTCTTCACACCATCCAAACCATTCACACGCAGCTCCTTGGGATCAAGTCGGGAAACTCGTTGAAATGCTGAGCCTTCACACTGGAGCGCAATGCGGGGTGCCAACAATTGGAGGTGTTCTTGCGGCCACAGTTGCGCCAGGAATTCAACTTTCTTCGTCCACTCAGTCAAATCCGTTTCCCCTGGTTTGAACCCAGGGATCTGTCCCCATGGAAGGTGGCTGAGGCTGCCAGTGTTGCTATTTCCAGCATCTTTCGGCGGCATCAAGACAGCTTCCTGGAACCCTTCACAGCTTACGAAATCGAACGATGCCCTCACCTATCGATCTCGGCCGTGATGGGCTCCGCTACCAATGTGTATTACACACACTGGCGCGGGCCCCGACCACTTCCCCACCACCACAGCTGCAAGCGCAGCCACGCGCTGTTTCTTCCTTCTGAGCTTCCTGAGGTCGTCCTCGACCGTGCCTTCGGTGACTGGCCACAGCCCTATGGCGCGACCACACGCCTACCACCAAAGCCCCCTGACTAGAGCCAAAGGAGCATTGGCCATGCATCCCCTATACTCGGCTGAGTTCCCTGTGGCATGTGACGAACGGTCGATGGCTGGTGGCACAAATCAACAATAAGGCTGTATATCTGTATAAGGTCTGACAGTCTGACTGGGTTGCTGTTGAAGGGTCGCAAGTCGTCTGAAGCAACCCACACATTGTATTGTATTGATGCAAGAGCGATACTTGGTCAACCGTGGTCAACTCAATACTTAAGCCTACTAGCCTACAAGCTATAGCAGCTGTTACTGTGGTTTTGGGGCACATTAACAGAACTATTCTGGCGATTCAGGCACCCAAACGCACTTGGTTCTCAAGATGGGTCCCAAACCTTTGTTGAGATCCAACAGAACTTGGGAATCCAACACCCCCTCGCTGGCTCCGTGCGACGCACCGGCGACGCACCTGGGATGTCGTGCTGAGAGCTTTGACTTGCTCCGTTGCCTCGCAGATACCGAAAACGGGGTTGGGAGCCAAGAGAGGAAGCTGCTGCCGTGACGAAGTTGGCCATGGAAGCACGAAGTCTATGGGTTATCATGTTTCATTTGAGACACGGGTTCGTTTGGGTCCTTTGGGGTGTGACATGATTGGAAGTGTGTCCACCACATTCATGGGAAACCTGGAAACTTCCAAATGTTTGGTGAATGCCCATGTTTGATCGCCGCAGTTCCCTCGCTTCGACCTACCTCAACCAAAGGGACCAAAGGCATGTGGTCGGTAGCAGGCGTGTGTCCATGTAGCGGAAAGCTGCCTCATCACGGGAAAGGACTGACATGAAAAGGGCGGAAAGGTGAAGGGCCAAATCTGCAGTCTTGGAAGAACTTGAAGGATGAAGGCCATGGATCGTGGCGCACGGTGTCGTGGCGGTCCCCCCCCCGGTGCCGTCCGCTGCGCAACCGACGTTCTCCGGGATTCCCCAGCAGCATTTCTTCCAAGGACAAAGCGCCACGTGACGCCGCGCCACGTGGCACCTGCGACGGAGATCTCCACTCGGATCGGTGATGTCGGTGAGTTGTGAAAACCCACTCTGATGGTGTGTTGAGACCATGAACCCAAGAGCACTGAAAAGAATAGAACAATGGATACACATGGCCAACGTTGCTGTTCACCTGATTTGCATTCTGGTTCTTGCCTTCCATTAGTTTGTGAGAGGAAAAGAACACAGAAACAACGCCCAGGTCACTGGGTGGTCACAAAAACGACCCGACTCCCAAGGTCGGCGTCCTCTTTCGCCGAGGATTCCAGCTTCTCCACCTGCTATGGAAAACCGCAGTCACCAAGCACGAGACCTTCACCTTCGACACATTTCTACCGCCCTGGCCTGGTCTCAGACCAAAGTTGGATAAAAAAGACCATGGCAAAACCTTACATCCGTGCACAAATGGGTCAATACATGTCAAAACCCACAGCCACCCTGCTTAAATCAGGGTCAAACGAATTTCTGGATCTCAACCTGCGATGGTTTGGTGGGCGAGGTCAACCGACTCACAGCAAAATACCTCCTCAAGGGGCCCTTACATCCCCTCCATCCTCACGAATGCTGATGGTGGTCTCCTGATGGTGACCAACGTGCTCCCAAGGACGCTGTATCGTGCGTCCCAAACGTCCTGGTGCAACACACAACACGCGGACAGGTGGGCCACTACCCGTACCCCAACACTGCACTCAGGAAAAAGATGGAAAAAGAACGGGACCTTGTTCTCCGCAGTCTGGAGAGGAACCATGCTAGGAGATGCTAGGAGGTGAGAACCAGGAACCAGGGTGTCAGTCGCCTGAAGAAGAACCCGTCCGGAAAATACGGTAGCAGTCGCGCCTGTGAATTTGGGCTGGGCTTCTCCTGCGCCTGTGGATTTGGACTGGGCTTCTCCTGCGACGGCTGGGCTTCTCGTTCAGAGGTGCAGTTTTGGGTTCAGAGGTCTCAGGGGTTCGCGGCCCGTCAGCACAGTCTCTGGGGAGTTCATGTTCTCATGTTAGGGGCGTTCTTGGGAGTTGTTCCATCGTTGGACCATGGTGCTCTGGTGCACCTTTAAGGGACCTTAGAAGCAAGAAACAGAATCGCTTCAAAATCCCTTGTTGGACCATCGACTGTATCCAAAGGATCTGTTTGTGGCTGCAAAGGTCATTTAGCTTCAGAGATGACCAAACAAAGTCTTTCTGCGGAAATGCCCGCAAAAATCCGGGGGACCCAGTTGCACCATGTTGCACCCATGAGAATCTTGTGATGTGCTTCGCCCACATCGAAGGTGTGTTTGCTGACCAGAATCAGGAGTTGGTCGCTTGGTCGCGTATGTGCCTGCTGCCTGTGGCATCTCCAAGCAAACCAACAGAAAATGTCAAACAAAACCGAACCTGATCTAATTCAACATAACTCAACCCATCCAAAGCCGGCTTCAGCTTGTCCGCCCACCGACCGCTTGTCCTGGGGTGTCCTGGCAGCAGGGTGGCACTCGATGGGATGATCAAACAGCATCCTCGATGGATAAAACTTATGGAGTTCTATGTTCCAGAGCCACCCCAAGGATAGTTATTGGATATAAAATACTACGTAATGATCTGTCGATTATGAAAAAGATTGCCGACAGAATGGTAACATATAGTAACCATCAAAACCAAATGTCTGTTCAGATATATTATATATCTTTGTTTTGAGTCTGCAGTTCCAAATCAAAACACTACAGCTGCCTTCAATGTTCTGTGAAACTCCGAAGAAGGAGAATCGGGCATGGCCCAATCACCGCAGCAAACTTGTGCTTGAATCCGTTGCTTCAAGGCCTTTTTGGACCAAAGCAATTCCGGTGCTTGACTTATTAAATTGCCTGGCTGTTTGGCTATCAAACGACAGAAAGATTCAAGACGTCAAAGGAATGTGGCACAAGAAATGCTCGACTGATTTACCCACAGGTTTAGATACTACGTACCCATTAGTGGGGGTCTGGATGGTACCCTGCTATTTGTTCTAGTGTTTGTCATGACCATATCATATATATATATAATAAACATATATGTTAAGAATCGTAATTATATATTATATATGGAAATAGCCAACATTAGCCAACTATGCATGTATTGTATGGAGTATGAACTAGCAAGGGCATGACGGCACCCCACTGCCTGGGAACACTTGCAATCGCCGGCAGAATGGGTGCTGACAATGGGTGCTGACAATGCTTGCTGTGCGTGCATGGTGTGATGCTGGTGTTCTGTTTGCGCTGAGATGCACGCCGAACTTCCCTGTGCGCGTTTTCTGGCCTAGGGCCAAACTAAGTAATCTAAAGCTTGGAACGGACAATTGATGGCAATATGATGGCATATGTTTTTTGCGCGTTGTTTGCTCTGCTGCTGGCGGTGCTCCGCTGGCGGTGATGTTGTTAACGTTGCGCGCCTTTAGACCTGGGCATACATACCCTAGGCCTTCAAGACCATTCAAAGAGAAGGTTGACCTGGTTGCGTAGTGTAAAATCCTTAGTAAAACAATGGTGGTTTGGTAAAGACCATTAAAACAATATAAACAATGGTAGCACTGACAGACTTTGAATCATTTTGCAGGTTCACGACCAATGCACCCCGATCACCCCGCGATGCTGCACCTTCCAATGCTCGCTTCTCGGGCCTGTCGATCAAAACGAACCCCGTGAAATTACATTACAGGATCGATGGACATGTTAGAAATTCTCCGGTGCTGTGACTGCTTCTCTTCATTTGACGAGACCAAAAATTGCTGGTCGTTTCATCGGACACCCTCTCGTCTCTCAGCTCTTTGTCAGCCGTGCAAGGGCCCTCACCACAGAAAGCCAGAGGTGCCCTCTAGACCCATGACAGCCCCTTAAGGGAGCATCCTGGGGCTTGTAGTATTCGGAATCACATGGACCCCTTGATGATCCTAGCGTGTTATTTTGCTGAGGAGTCACGGAGTCACTCTGTAATTCACTGTATGTTAATAAATACCACTCCTGTTTTCCAACTAACAGCAGAATTATAATCCCTTCCACCTATTAATAAACACGGCCCCCCCCCCTTCCCTAATAAGAGAAGCTCGGTCGCATTTTTCTAATAGGGGGTCCCTGAAATCGGGGGGTCCAAAACAGCGTCGCCTGGGAAGAGCTTCAAAACCAAAAAGTAATCCAGAACAATTTTATATAGAATCCTTTATTAAACGCGTATCAAAAATTCAAAAAACTGCCAGATCGAAGGGTCTTCCTTTTCCCCTACAAAAACCTTTATTAGAATACTGATTCTTCATTAGACTAACAACCAAAGCTTTCGAAAGGTGATGTCGCTGTGCCATGCGGTTTTGCACGACCGCGGTGGCAAGTGCGTTTGCATGACTCCGTGGCTGGTGTAAACGCGGCGTGTCACGAGGGAGTTTTGGGGGAACCTTATTTAAAAAGAAACTACCCCCAAAATCGACCATGTTGGTAGTTTAGTAGCGGTTTGAAAGGCGGTAATTTAAAACAAATATAAGCCGAATTTAGGGCTTCGGACGTTGTGTTTTTTTAATTGGGGAGTGTTTATTAATAGGTTCTCGGGATTAAACACAAGCAGCACAGTAGAACCTTCAAACCAAGTCACGGTCTGGTGCGGTCACTGAGGATTGGTCCACCCATGAACCCGTCAAAAACAGTTTCAATTCTCACTAGACTACTTGTTCTGTTTCAACGGTCCACACCCTAGCTCATCCCCTTAACTGCAGGTAGTGACCCATGAGGGATGGGCCATAGCCACTATAGACAGTACCGGCCTTCTCTTAGACTACTAAATTGTCTGAGGATCCTCATTTCGTGTTTCTCGTGAAGCTTCATGGGTAAATCCGTGCCTCCAGAGACGGATGCGCCAAGAGCTCGCACAACGAGGGCCGCCTCCTGCGCTGTGCAGAAAGATGTGCTGCGGAGATAACGGTCCAGTCCGGTGGAGACTGGTAGGCATGGCCCAAACCAGCTGCAGGCATGGCCCAAACCCGGACAATCGGGTCTCAAACCTGAATGGATCGCCGGTGTCATGTGGTCCAAACCTGGAAAAATCGGATCAACCTTGCATTGAGGTCATGTCAATGTGCACCAAACCCGGTTCCGAGTTCTTAAAGACTGCTTCCACACAGACAGACACAGAAACACACCGACACCGTCGGAAGCCCTAAATGAAGCGATATCGCGCGCTCCGAAGTGACTGCAGCCGCAACAGAGTCTGAGAGTCCCCACCGCGGATCCCGCTGCAGGCAAGAGCTCAAGACCTCCAGCAAGGCCTGCAGTCGAGCAGGTGGCAGCCATGGTCAGGAAGGACCTGCCCATGTCGGTGCAACCAAAGAAATCGACCCGTAAGTGCGAATGTGACGAGATCTTGAGAAACTGGTGGTAAACTGGAATCATGTGAAGTGCTTTCGATTCCTTCCATATCCCTTCCCTCCAACACTAAACGACCCATATCCAACAAAACTAGACATGTGTAACACCAATGGCTCAAAACGATCGCTAGGATGCTCCAAGACTCAGAGACTCGACTGGAATTTCGAGGATGCTTGGTTGAGCAGTTGGAAAAAACCTGAATCCACTTGAAATCGACAGATGGAGTGGGGCCCGAGGGTTCTAAGTATCTCCTCCATCAACTACTGGCTGACTGGGGACCCTCTGAGCAAGAGCTCTTCAATGCACAAGCGTCATGAAGCCACTCTTCCCATTTTGAGACTTTTTTGGTTCGTTGTTTTTTTATAGGTTTAACCATCTGCATCAGTGGAGGCATGTCAGACAGGTCCAAAACTGACAAGCCCAACAAGTGGCTACAACGGATAGCGTCTTTTCATCACAATATCACATTAACACTGGTGTCACAGCCTTGCAAATGTGTCATCGATTTCGCAACATTGTCTCAACATGCATCGTCGTCGAAGAGCCGCGTGACTAAATTTGGGGTGGGGGGAGAAGGATATCATCGTATGTCACAGGATGATTATCATTATCAAGTCACAACATCATCAGCGATTTACAGTGTCATTACCGCGAGTTCATTCGATTTCACAACATAGTCATAGTCATCGGCATTCGGTGTCATCGAAGAGGCGTGTGATTGAATTCCGTGTAAAAAGAAACACCACTGGGCGTCATACGGGAAAACACGTGTATGGTCATGGTCATTAGAATCCAATAATTAATAATTCTAATTATGTTCAAACTTTGTTCAAACACAGTGAAATGGTATCCCAGGGCCAAAAGAACGCATTTCCTTGCAAACGAAACCGAGGACCATAAACAAGTATGCTACTAGGAACAAGTGCATCGCTACTAGGAACAAGTGCCTTACTATAGTAGTAACAAAGAAGCTATTAGGAACAAGTGCCACGCTAGTAGTAACAGGTGCCTTACTACTAGTAACAAGAAGCTAGTAGTAACAAGTAGCAAACATTGCATGCACCCGGACCATTTCACCTTCGCAGACGGACCGAACGTGACACCCCGTGGCCCCGTCCTGCCCAGCGAGTCCAAAGCGGTGTGCCGGGAACCTCGGCCGACGAGTCCCCCGCGGTCGGTCCAACGAGGGCCAGAGCACTCCCAGGTCCATTCAGTTACTATATACCACTGTACCACATGTTAGCATGATTGGACTACAGTTCACCATGGATTTTGAGGAGTTCAAAATTCAATTGGAACTCTTCCGAACAGCTGTTCGGAAGAAATCCAGTTCCAAGAACCTGAGATCAGGAAAGCCTTGAAGATGCAGTTTTTGTTTTGAAATGGTTTTTGGATGTTTCTGGTCTCCCCAGGTCTGGTATTAGGACTTCTTCCATCAGGAATCGGAAGAAATGGCCATCAGTGGCCCTGGATTCACCACCCCAACCACCTCGGCCATCAGCACTCAGCGCGGTTTTTTCAGTGTCGCGCTTTCAGGGTTTCCATACTACACCCAATTTTGGGACGCCAAAGCTGCACAACCGAAGCTGCGCTCTTGAGGGAATGTCCAAGCCGGCAACAAATGCCACTCACTGCCACTCTCATGTGATGGATCGTTTCTTCCAAAGAACTGATGTATGACCGACCCATGGGATGCAGATGGTATCAGACTCCTTTGGATCAGAATATCACATGCCTTTGCATGTCACCGGTATATTCTCGGAACCTGCAAAGAATGGCCGGGCCTTTTTGTTGGTGAGTTGCGTGCGCGGCTTGGACCCGCTGGGCGTTGCCAGCATGAGGAAATTTTTTTGGAGGCATCAAAAAAGTAATGACAGAACCAGCTGGCAGCCTAGTGTGAAATCTCGTCACCTGCATGACTGCATGGTGAAGGTAGATCCTGATATTTCTAGGACAGGATGCCTGATCCGCTGATATTATTGCTTTGAACAAGGCAAGCAGCGGTGGTTCTTCAAAGCCTCTCCAACATTGTCCGGCACAAGAAGCTGGAACATTTTGCAAGATCGTGATTCGTTCGCACCGCAGCAGCATCTCTTTAAGCAATGAAACATGTTTCCTCAATCTTTGTTCACTCTCTCTCTCTCTCTTTCTCTATATATATATATATATGCAGTGTATGTTTCTGCACGGTACTTATAATGTGACATGTGTGTATATGAGTTATAGAATGGATCCAAAAGCATCGCTTGGGGCCACCTGGATGTCGATTTGCGGGCTTGCGATCGCCACCCGGGCTGTCTGCAGCGCTGAGACCGAGCTGCGCCCCGGTGTCGTGGGGGCTTCGCCGGGCTTTCAATCCGGCACGGTGGGCAAAACGGTCGGAGGGCCTTTAGCAGTTCATGGGAAACCCAAAACCCATGAAATATGGAACCATCCTCCAGTTTGATGATGAACCATCGTGTCTGTGTGTACCCCTCGAAGTCATAGGGATCCTTTCGGATTGATTGTCTTGAAGTGTGTATGTAACCCTTGGAGTCAGAGGGATCCTGATGGACTTGCTTTTGTCTCCTTTCTCAACCTTATGACAGTAGCTACGCAGGGGGCCACCGGGGTCCCAGAGGAGCGGTGGCCAACGAAGACCTCCTCTGGGACGCGTGTAAACGTACTTGCCAAACTGGTTACCTGTTGTTCTCGCTGTGGTTTGCTTTCATGGTGGTTCATGTATGTGGTTCTGTTACTAACCGCAACTCGCGTTTCGTGTTTTACCTTTCACCTGATTTCTTAGGCGTTCATACCTAGGTGGGCGTGTGGGGAGCGGCATTCGAGTCAGCACGCATTTCAATAAGTGTGTTTTTTGTTGTGAGAGCTGAGGGTGAGCCCGTAGAGTGCCCTGTGTGGACCCGTCGAGCGGGGGTTTGTCGTTGTTCCCCTTGCCCGTTAACGTAGGTGTCCGAAGCGGAGAGCAGGAGGCTTATGCCAAAGTTATTTGCCAAGACTTGACGAATTATTGAATTCCAAGCTGGCCGCCATTTTGGCATGCCTTTAGGTGACCACAGCTCAAGTCGCCCGCCATTTTGGCATGGCGCAAGGTGACCAGAGCGGTCAAAGCATTTTCTAGGTTCATTGGAACCTGTCGGGACCTTAACCCCCTTCCTCCCCCTACCCACCCCCTCTTCTCTCTTTGCTTTTGGGGTATTCCTGAATGTAACACTCAGGTACACCCCTCTCCGTGGTATGTCCCTGGACGCTTGCTCGTAGCTGGGAACACCTGTCAACTTCCTTTTCTTTCCTTCTCTTTCCTTTCTTTCCCCTTCCTTCTTGCTTGGGTGTCCCTGGATGCTTTCGTCATAGCTGGGAACCCCTTTCTTCCTTTCTTGGTGTGTCCTTGGACGCTTGTGTCGTAGCTGGGAACACCGTCGTCTTCTCCTTCTTCTCTCTCTTCTCTCCCTACCCGTCCCTTCCTCGCGCACAGTTTACTTACATTCAAACGAGGTCTTTGCAACAGGTTCTCAAACGAGGTCTTTGCAACAGGTTCTCAATGAGGTTTGGCTTTCATCGGTTTCTGTCCCCTTCATTTGGTGTTCCTTTTTCATCGTTTTTCCTCTTCACACACCTTTTTTCTTGTCTTTTCTGTCACGTCTCCCTGTCTTCATGTCCTGGCATTTCATTCCTTCATTCTTTTGCGCACACAGTGGTCCGGCCCTTAGTATGTACGTGCACAACCGACTTTCAACCTAGGTTTCAGGTCGTCCAGGTCTTTACAGTGAGGTGGGTTTTCATCGGTTGTCCCTGTGCACTTGGTTCCCTTTCATCGCAACCACACACACACACACACACCTGTGTCCTGTCTTGTCCTCTTTTCATGTCTTCATCTGTTTGTCCGCGTTGCGCGCACATGTGCACATTCGCCTTAACCTTAGTTTTTTGCCTCCCCTCGGGGGGGCGTGTGTGTGCGTGTACCCCTTAGAATCATAGGGATCCTTTCGGATTGTTTGTCTTGAAGTGTGCATGTAACTGTTGGAGTCAGAGGGATCCTGATGGATTTGCTTTTCTTTCCTTTTTCAACCTTATGACAGTAGCTATGCAGGGGGCCACCGGGGTCCCAGAGGAGCGGTGGCCAACAAAGACCTCCTCTGGGACGCGTGCAAACGTACTTGCCAAACTGGTTACCTGTTGTTCTCGCTGTGGTTTGCTTTCATTCTGGTTCATGTATGTGGTTCTGTTACTAACCGCAACTCGCGTTTCGTGTTTTACCTTTCGTGTGGCGAGCGGCATTCGAGTCAGCACGCATTTCAATAAGTGTTTCACCTACCGTACCCAAGGAGAACGACCATGTCGTCTAGGTAGAGTTCACCTTTAATCCGTTACCGTGTGCAGACCTGCAGGGGGACACAGCATTGCACTGAGACTGTGTCCAAAGAAGCTAACAGTGAAATGGGATATCCAGTTTGGCCAGCTGGATGTACCTGCACGCTTGCTTTCGAATGGTGTTTCTAAGTAGAGCTTAAGCTGTCCCCTCCGTGTTTTGCAGTAAAGTAAAGTGCTACTGCAATAACTAACTTGTGGTTCTAAGTATATAGAGCTTAAGCTGTCTCCTTCCGTGTTTTGCAGTAAAGTGCTAATGCAGTAACTGGCTTCCAGGACTTCTCAAACTGATAGAGCTCTTGCGAGCATGGATCTAAGTGTGTGTTTTTGGTTGATTCCGAAAAAACAGAGCGAACAGCATCCAGCCACCTGGCTGTCGCAAAGGGCATCATTTGTGTGGAGATGGTGAAAACGGCTACTCTCCTCCAGCCAAAATGACTACAGTATGATCATTCTTGGGTTCCTACTCTTCATGGGTCCCAGTGACACATTGCAAATGCGCAAATGCTTGGCCTCCTCTAGTTTGGCCGGGTGAAACCCCCCCTGCTACTGTGATTCCTCGATTGGGCTCAGGTTGATGGCTTTGCACAACCACCACCCTCAGCATCCTGACGGCGTCACAAGCTCCCACAAAACCAGCTCTCGGGGCATGTCTTGGGCTCGCCCTAATTCAAGAGTGGAAAAGCCCCAAAACCTTGCTCAGGGGAAGCCAAAAACAAGTTGACTAAAGTAATCTGAGTTGGAGCCATTCTAAGTCCCACCTTCATACGTTCCCTTGATCGTGCTAGGGGTACCGTGCTGGGGCTGATCGGCACTTGTGAGAAAGGGACCACGGTAGGGCTGTGCACTGCGACGCTTGGGTGGTACATCCGACGCAGCGGCGTCGTGTGGTCGTGTTTGAGGTGACACCGACTCTGATTGAACCTGAACAGATCCGCATGCGGCTTGTCGATTGATGTGTTTTTTAGAGACTTCATTGGAAGGCCTGACCTATCAGGCTTCCAAGGGCCCATCGGCCTTGTGATCCCGCGGATTTTGTTCGAATCTGTTCAAGCCCGGAAGAACCAAGAACCCATGATGAATCAGTGGTGTTTCTCTGTGCCAACTCTTTTGCTAGGGGTCTCCTGAAAAGTTTTGAGAAAAACAACAATCGTGATTTCAGAGGCGGATGATGTCCACGGCCAACTTGCGACTGGACTGAGATCTCATTCGAGTCTCATGGTCTTCATAAAGAGCAGAACTTCTTTCTGGTGTCCAGGATCTTCATGAGAACCTCCCTCTCCACAAATCCCGACCCATTCCTGACCCATCTCGCCCCGAGCTGACGACCAGCCAGGTGAACCACCTCGCTACATCCCCAATGTTTCTCATCTCTCATTCAACCATCCACAAAACCCCGCTGGGGAAAAAGGGCCCAGCTGACCCTCGAGCACCCGCGGGTGCCCTCTTTCCTCCCTCAGGATCAAAATGTAGACTCTTGATTTTTAAAGCATCCCATTTGGATTAAAAAGACCTCTTCTTCATGTGGGGGTATTCTTTATCAAGATTCTACATTACACCGAAACCCTTTCCGACCGATTCCGACCTCACTTCGAAGGCGTGCTGATCTTGTTGACCACATCCCTGTCACACGTGTTCGCTGCGCCCGGAACAGCGGGCTGGTTCGGGTGGTCCGAAAAGGGAGGAACACCCGGGTCGGGAAGTTGGTAAGGTTGTCTTAATCCCTTCTGGTCAACCCTTCTGGTCAAAATAGAACTCTACGGTATTGATGATCCCCTCATGTTGCGCAAACATGTCTCCTCTTGCTTAATATATATATATATATTATATATATTATTATATATATCAGTTTCTGCTACAGAGATTTGTTGAACTATCCTGAACTCATATCCCAGAAGAATCCTTGCTCACAGAGTTCTGTGCGATTTCCTCCGCAAGAACTCCTGTCTCATCTCCAGCCTCCAGAGACTCCAGACATGCACAAACATGCATGGATCCAGCCGTAAAAAAAGGTCCAATGTCTTCCTCTGTTTTCCATCCCTTCCCTTCTTTCTGACTCTCACCCACTCTTGGGTCCAACTACGCGGTGTTTCACTCACCAACGTCAGGTTGACTGAGCACAAGGATTGAAACTGGATGGTGAAACTCCCATATGAGCTGCTTTAGCAAGGCTTGTGGCCAAATTATGGGTTTGGCAATGCATCTATGAACTCGCCCTTACTGACCTTTGAAGGTTGTTTTTTCTTTTTTCTGTTATTGTTTTTCAAGACACTCCACCTGGCTGGTTCATCCATTTCTCTTCCAGCAGAAGTGAAAAAAGAATACACTCCGTGTCAGCTGAAGTATGAGACCCCGAGATCCCCTAGTTATATAAGTCGACTCTAGTAAGCAATGAAACAAAATTCTATCCCACTGGGCCATAGTAATAGGATGTCAAGAATAATATTCACCCCATGACCCCGCTGCGTGGACGAGAATCGCTGCCCTCCCCTCGTTCGCGATTCTCAGGCCGTGAAGACACTCGCAAGTGAAGGCCGCGCCGCCGAGGCGCTTCATCTCTTCCAAAAGTCCATGAATCTCTGAGCCGATGGTCTCCTCTTCTGCCTCCTGCGATCCCAGAGCGCCAGCGTTGGACTTTCGGGGGCCGGAGGGGTCAAACGAAGTCAGCAGCTACTCTAGTTCGCAGCGCGAGGTCTCTGAAAATGCCGGCTGTGAGGTCTTGAGGGAAAGGAGAAGGCCATGTCTTGGGTCTCTCCATCTGTCTAGGGCCCGATGATCGTCAGGTTGGGAGACGCCTGGAGCTCGGTGGGTCCCACCGGCTGGAAGGACCACCGTGGGTTTTTGGGTCGACTCATACCGGTGTTTGTGGTGAAGTTGCGACTCACACCGGTTTGAAGTACTCTGTTCAACACATGAATCCACTGTTGAGGATTGAAATGCTTATGAAACATCCTTGACTATTGATGTTTCAATGTGATGTTTCGCAAATCAATGAAACCTCGAGGGTCATCCCGAAATCATCAAAGAAGAAGTCATGTTCATGAATAAGAAGACCCTATAACATTCTTCTGATGCTTTTCAGTTTTGGACTGAAGTCTTAGGTCAGCACCTACAACATATTCGTGTCTTCAACCTTCAACCAATCGTGTCCCAGGTTCTCACAAGAATCTTTCGGCGGTCAAAACCAGGCGAAATCCAACGACCTAAGGAAAAAGAAAGGCCGCTCCTTCGGCGGTTTTCGGTGATATTTTTGCAAAAAGCAGCAGCAGTGCTCCACAAGTGCTCAGCAAGTCCCAGTCCTTCTGCTTGCAGAACCACAAATAGTGTGGTGGCATGTTTTCGTCCCACTGCTTGCCTCGGATCCGGGAAATGTGGCGGTCATCGTTTTGGGCGGAGAAGCTCTGATCACCTAGCCAATTCAATCATCGCCGTGTGTATTCTAAGAAGGAGACCCAACTACCAATGAATTTGGGTCCATTCCAAGTCTATTTCTCTTCTTCCAGGCTGTCCCTGGGAGGTCTCCCTATTCAAATACACACCCCACCGCAGTTGAAATCTATCCTCGACCTCCTCCGCTTGACCAGGAAAACCAGTGACATCGAGGTCCTGAGCCGTCCGGCGGATCCATGGAGCGTTGGGCTGCTGAAAGCCCATCATCACAATGATCACTTGGCAAAGGAAGAAGGGAACAAAGACCTCAGGTGCAGACATGCGCAGACGCAGTAGTCAGGCCGCGAGGCCGCGAGCTCCGCAGCTCTTCGTGATAGGGACACCCCTGCGACTGGTGAAAGCATCGCGAAAGTGCTGATGTTTCTATCGGGGCCAAGGATATACAGGGCCCAATTAGGGCTTGGGGCAGGGAAACAGAAAAGATCCTCAAAATGGGTTCGGGCTCGCGCAATGAACTTTAAGTCTGATGATCTGATGTAGTTATCCCGTTCTTGGTGTAATCACGAAACTGAAATCTGTTTATCACACCTTTCTGACAAGGCTTTGGTGATAAGTCGTTGTGAGAGACTCAAGTACGTCGGCTGTGGCCGCGGCCATGGCCATCGCCAGACCAGTCGCAAACGACGAGACAGTTTTCACCGGTTGCATTTTCCGGCAAAAGCATCCCCAAGAAGACTAAGAAGGACTCTGAACCATCACTGCAGTGGTCTTCTGGTGGTCACATACAGTATTGTGCACAACTACTATGCCGCATCACGAGCATTCCAGGCTAGGCTGCAAGCAATGTCCTTTTGAGAAGTGTCCTTTTGAGAAGTGAAAACATGTGAAAACACCCTCCGCCGCTGAGGCTTTGCACCCATGCATGGAAAGTGTGGTCAATGAAGCAGTACACCTGGCGGAAGGCTGGACCTCATGGACCTCATTTCAACCGGGCAAGTCCTGATGCCACGGCTCCGTCAACGAACCCAGGCTCCACCCGTCGACCCGTCCCACCTGAAGGAATGTGGAGTGACCAGGTGACCATGTCTGATTCGATTCGTAGTGTCGCGGATGAAAAAAAAGTTGTAGGGCTGGTCCCCGAAGTACAAGGTTGTTCCAAGTACGAATACACATGGCATGGAGACCTGATAGAAAGCTGGCAGAAACTTCTCTTCAATGTTCTTCATGTTTCTAAAGCTGCGGTGTGTATATACAGGTCATGTTTGGGTCATGTTTCAGTCTGATGCGGGGTCGCAGGGACGGGTTCCGACCACTCAAAGCAGGTCTCTCAGTGTCACCACATGTGGCGAAACCCAAAACATCCCAATCGGACGGGTCTTCACGCGAGTCACTTCACTGCGATGCCTGGTGTCACTCCACGTCCACCGGTCGGGGAACCCCTCATGGGCCTTCCAATCGAAAAATGGATGGACTTGGCTTGGGAAGGTGTAAAATATTGTAACATCCTCAAAAAGTATCTGAAAGAGAAAGTATAATCCTTAGATCTTCGAAGTTCACGCTATTCATGGTGCTTCCCACTGAGTGTCACCCCCCAACAAACCCTTCGACCCACATGTGTCGAGGCCGCTTCGCCGTTGCACGAAGCCTGGATGCACAGGGCCACGAGTCCTGGATGTCATGGCGGGCGTTTTCAGGAAGAGGGTGTCCATCCCTGAAGACACATAAGCGAGCCTTGTTCAAAGGGTCCAACGCTGTAAAGTGAAGCGTCTTCTTCTTCTTTCTGCCACTGCTGCCACTCTCATTCTATCCAATTCTAATTTAAAGAATTCTATTCTATCTTCTGTAACAAGCTGTCACTCATCGACCCACTACAAGGGAGATGAGGCCCAGATTGGTACCTGGGCCATTGGAAATATCATGTCTCAAGCTTCCACGACGACCTTTGTCACAACCTCAATGACTGGAGACCACAAAAAGCAACCCACTGGGTGGTGAATGTGGTTTTCCCAAACCTGCGGTGATTGCACAGAAGCAATGCAGCGAACGTCCCGGAGCTGTGAAAACACTATACCTTGGCACCCGAACAGTGAACGCTTGGGCGATGTCCGACCAGGTCTGACCACCCAGGCCTAGGTCACCCAGGCCTAGGTCCTGTGAGCCCTTTGATCCACAGCTTTCACTCGTTTTGCCCACATCCAGCACACAACGAGACTCTCGCCGTCCCAAAATTCGGGTCTTCCGGGTCGATCGAACACCGGGTCGCGCGGGTCCCACAGGGAGGGAGCTGTTCACCCATCAAAATGATGAGATAACCTTGTTTAGTGCGCAATCCAAGCCTGGGTAGGATGAAGTCGTTTTGTGTGCATTCACCAGCCAACCTGCCATGCTCATTCACCAGCCTGCCCCCCCCTTAAACCACCCGTCCTGCAATGAGCATGACCACGCCCGCAGCACCCATCGAGAGCCAGTGACCTCAAATGCGGCATGGGTTGGTCGGTCCATTTCTACACGGCTTGGTGGTCGGTCCAGCTTGCAGTTGTCTTTGGATATATCTCCCCACGGGGTGCTAGAAGAGCTTCTCCATGAGCATCTGATGACGAGCTTTAGTTCCACATAGACTCAGAAGTAGAAGGGAACTCCAACTAACCATGGCTCAATTGACTTTCCGATTTGGAAGCTCCAACTACCAATATGTGATTCACCATCGGGAACAAGCGCCGAAGACGCCCATCGTGCGGCCTTCAGCCTTCGCCCGGACCATTCGGCCGTTGCTGTCAAGTCACATGGCACCACACGCGAGCGTAGCAGGTAAAGCCTCACGGTGGAGAGGCGTAGCAGGAGATTCTACGGTGGCCAGGGAATTCCCGACCTCTTGCTGACTTGAAAAGGATCAAAAACACCGTCCGAGTTGTTCTGTGGGCTTGGATCAACAAACGGAAGCACCAGTGAACAAACTGATGAAGTGAATCGTCTACTTTGGGATGCCCTTTGGCCTTTTGACCCAAGTGGTGCCAGATAGACACATTCTTAAACCTTTATCTAAGATTCCTCAATGTCTTTGATAAATTCTCGAACTCTTGGTTCGGTCCTACCCTGCGTGCTGATTTATCTGATCAGAAAATGTCACTTTCCTATATTGAAAAGCCACAATCCGATGTGTATATCGAGCTTTGATTTGGTATATTGCCACCTATATAGTGAGATCATACAAGGATCTTAGAGTCCAACGTTTAGTCCTTTTCAAAGGGAATTTGAGTTCCAACAAATTCCTGAGGCGAATCTTCCAGTCTCATCAGTCTCATGTTCTGCGACGAACTAGAGAAGACAGAAAGCAGGACTTTTGAAGGCTCTCCACACATGAAACCGCGGAAACAATATAAAGCTGTGACTTCTCTCACAGCCGGTCCCTGGCTGATCCTCTGCCAGGACCCACAAGGGGTGGTTAATGGATACCGCTTAACCTCTAAAAGGGGGGTATTATGGGGTATTGATAGACACCTCTTAGCGGCCCTGGTAAGGAGATGGTCATCCCTAGTCCTTCCCCTTTGGGCGGCCCTGAGACTCCAAGATCATCAGCGCCATGGCACATGCCGCTCTCACAACGCCGTCGCTTGAAGGCCATTCGGGCGTTTTCCTTGGCCGTGTTGTAAAGCTCCTAAGCGCAGCAGTGTGTAGCAGTGAGCTGCGGTAACAAGTGCAGAAATCCTCGAAAATCGGTTATATAATATCATTGATATATTATGAAAGGATGGTGTCCTGTTTTGAGCGGAAAAATCGCATTGAGTCATTTCTACAAAGGTTCATCCAATCCCTGACAATGATAGAACCAAAGTGATTTGAATCCTCAACCAAAGTTCAACGTGAGATAGACTGTGTCATGTGTGTAATATATATATAATAGTTATCTACCAGGACTTTCCAACAGGTCACCACCTGCGACTTTTAAGTCTACAAAAGCCTCCAGAGGAGACCTGTTGGAAGGTGCTGGTACACACAGTGTAAGATTGAAATTTGGCCGTTCCCTATCCCTTTTCCGATATTCTTTTCCGATCGGCAGCACAGCCGATGTATCGTTCAAGCAAATGGTGTTGTTGTGGACATCCCCTATCATGATTCATAAAACGAAATGCTTATTGTACGAAAAGTATGACATAGTCGTGACATGACAAAGCTTTTGAATGCTTCCTCATGTCAGTGCCCAGCCTCGCTTGTGCCGCTCCAGCTGTCACATCCCCAGAAAATCCCCAGCGAGAGCTGGCGGTGCCAAGAGGCACAAATCACGCCAATGAAGACGTTCATAATGAGCACTGAAAAGAATAGCACGGCGACCAACACCAAATAGAACTCCTGCACTGGAAAAGCACTGCCCACACCAGCACATACACATGTGATCCCTGAAGTCTCCTCACAGCTTCTTGTCAAGAACCGAGATGTCCAAAATAAACAGGAACGAAACAGAACACGAAGCTGCTCCACACTCTACCCTCTTCCTCCTCCGATCTCCAAAACAAAACTAAACATAGCTCCGCCACGTCCGAAGCTGCTCCACACTCGACTCCACAACGGAAGAACCGGGCGCTCCATGCGCCCGACATCGGAGGCGCGCTCGGGCAGGGCGGCCGTGATGAGCACGGCGAAGGTGTCCGTGGAGACCTTCGGCCACAGCGCCTGCGCCGCGCCGGTCCTTTTCGGGGAACCGGTGGGAGAGGTTCTGGCGGCTTTTGTTGGGGGGGTGGGGTGATTCACCGGGCAGGTGCTGTGAAAGAGATGGTTGGGTTACGTTGGGTTTGGCTAAAGATGCTAAAGTGGGGTGAAGAAAGAAAGGGATGAGAAGGGAAGGTTGGTTTTGGTGCTTCCAAAAGCAAGTGGCAGCTGATGTCAAGGACTCAGAGATCATCACTTTTTAAGACTTGAGTGGCATGGTTGCGCTCACCATGTCCATGTCCTGCTCGAGTGGTCCTCTCCTCCGTGGTACGGCAAACTCAAGAGCTATAGAGTGGGCCCACATGAGCCCCCCCAAACGCGGGGCTGCAAAGCTGTTCAACATTCATCTTCCCCCATTCTCTCATAATCTCTCATACAAGCCTTCTCCAATTCTTTTACATGGCCTCCCTAGTATGGATGGCCTCCAATAGCGATGGCCTCCACCCCTCGCCCCTTTTGCCTGAGAGCTATTCCTCACCAAGTAAAAGGCGTGGGTGAAGGCGCCGAAGGAAATCGCCGTCACGAAGAGCGATGGGCCCAAGCCATCTGATCGGTCCGACTGGTGCCCACAGCACTGGACGAAAAACAATATAGCGCAGATGTTAGACGATCCACTACTATCTCTCTCTTGTGTGAAATGGGGGTTCCAAGTGTTCTTGGGATTTCTTCTTGAAGACACTAGGGCCGCTAGGGCAAGGCTTAGCTGCCAGCCACTGCTGTGTAGGTGTATAACCTCTCAGCACTGCCACTTTGACATTGATGTGTTAAAACATGTTAAAATGTGTGGGTCTGCATCCTACACCAAGTTCACATGGCCGGTTTTTTTTCTGTTCTTACAACCTCATAGGCCACCAACCAACAGCTTTCACCAAACCAGACATCCGCCCCGCTCAAGGCACTCGCCAAGTCAATGATGGGCAACAACTCTTCTCCGATGTACCTGGCCCATGCATCAGAGGACGAGGTCGTCTCCCACGGATCAAGACTGACCCACAACAGCTTGCAAAGCCCAGAGGCAGCTTCTGAAAAACAAGTGAGCCACCATTCATCCCGACAAAATGATTGACAAGGTTACAGATTTGACAAATGTCACCTTCAGAAGGCCTTTAGGATGAGTCTGTGTCTGGTATCCCAGGTGGTGATGGATGTGTCCATTCGCAGCAATGCTACGGCATGTCTGCGTACAGAGTGACTTCCAAAACGCCTTAAACGCAAAACAAGACCAAGACAGACCAAGTAACTTCAGATTCTGCGCACTCTGAACGCAAGTGGTTGATTGAAAGGAAAAAAACAGCTCGCACCATGCTCCAGCACAAGTTTCAGGGCACTGAGTGAGTGTGTAGGCATTGAGTAGCCGGCCCCAGTAGAGAAAGACTCCACCTGCCCGCGGTGGATTGCGTGCTGAAAAATAAACCACACCAAGACCATCAAAGGCCCACTTGGATCGAGTCTTGTGGAACCGTCCCGCAAAAAACAATGGAAATACCACTGGCAGTCAAAGGGTAACTAGAACTATGCCTGCGCCAGGAGCCGACCGACTTGGGGAATGGGGAATGGGAGCAGCTCAGACCAAGCGCATCCAATCCTGAAAAGCCAAGAACAGTCCACGTGGTTTCCTGAGACGTGCATTGACCAAGTTTGGAGAAGTAGTCTCACTTCGCTATCAAGAGAAGGTCCCAACTTCGCACGGCTGGCAGGCTGCAGCTCTTGCAGGCGCTTCAGCAGGTTGAAAACATTGGGAGCGAAACTCCATGGACCCAACATCGTGGGTGTTCGCGACGGCCAACCACCCCGCATCCTCGATCCCCCCAAGAGCACTCCGAGCGGCAGAGCAAGATGGGCGTGGAAGCGGGCCAAAAGATCCTCAGGGAGCGAAGGCCATCGCTCTTCCGAGTTCGGCTTCGTCCGGCGTGACTCCACTCCTCCCGTCGCAAGGCGTCGCCGGGTCGCTCGTCCTGGTCGCTCGTCCGGTCGATACGGCGACACGGCGCGAATCCCCTGAGGAGCCCTTGGAGGTTGCTGAAAATGGGAGGCCACGGAGTTCACCCCTTCCACGTTTGGGACCGTTCAACTCACGGTGGCTCACAGAACTGGACGGGTGGGCCGGTTCTTTGTTCTGCCTAGTAGCAAAGGACGCTACTAGGAGCAAAGGGCATCGCTACTAGGAGCAAGGACGCTATTAGGGGCTCCTGGCCTTACTACTAGTAGCAAAGTCCAACGAGGTGGCACTGACTTTGCCCAGTGTGCAGAAGTTCGGTGCCAAGCTGCAGCAGCGAAGGAATGCCCGCCAAAATGGCTCGAACCAGATTGTGTGTCTGGAACCTCGGCGTAATGGACATGGCAAGCCCACCACAGGATGGGCTTTCACAAGGGATGAAGATCACTAGAGGTAAGTGTTGTAGTATTAGCACTTGGGTCATGAAGTACCCTTGCAGTGTTTGGTCTAGCCACTCCAGCCTGAATTCATCATCTACCTCAAGGTGAAGGGGGATGACAATCTAAAGCAACATGTGCCGTATTGATGATGTCCTTTTGGGAAGAATAGAGGGGTCCATTGGTACCATATGGACCGGTACAATGCATACCTACAAGGGTTCTTCGACTGGAGGGACCCACTCTATCAATCAACCAGCCAACGCCTAAGGGCTACCTATGCCACTCATTTTACCCATATGATATCATATATGATAGTGGTGGATTATGACCATCAGAGTGATTGGAAGTTCTGGGTACGGTATGGTACGGTATGTGTAATTACTCCATCTCTCATCCCTTCCGGACACGTTGAAGACCTGCGAAGACCCACAGGTAATCGTCAGTCTCCGGTCCACTCGCGCGTGAGTGGAAGCTCCAAGACACCAATCTTCCACGCGGCCGATCTTGTAAAATCCCCGAAGCTCGCAGTACTCCAACCACAGATCCTCAGCAGGTTTTACCCCAAGTCAAACGACTTCATTTTTCTCCGCCGACCAAACCTACGTCGGCACGGTCACCGGATGTCACCGGTCTTCCGCGGAAAAGAGCAAAACATATCACCTCCATCTGTTCACCTCCTTCCAAAATGACAGCAAAATGAACTCCCTGTTGCCCCACGCATCGTGGGTGTTGAAAATCCGCGGACGTTCTCGGCTAACTCTGTTGCGTTCTGGGAGTTCTGGGCAGGACATTCAGTTGAACATGTAGCCCTCCACTATCAGCGATCGATCCAAGAAAGCTGTCCAAGAAAGGCAGAACGAACCGATGAGTTTGCTTCAGCTCAGGAGCCGGAAATGATTTCAGCGACCCCGACACTCAGGGGAACAAAAACAGAAGACTCCTCCAAACAGATCGAGACAGTTGGAGCTGAGGAAGGATCGACCCGACAGCTCCACAATGAATCTTGATGAATGAACCCCCCCATGTGGGTTGAACAGCCTCATCACATAAAAAACGATTGTGGGGGTTATTCATCAAGAGTCTATGACTTACTAACAAGAAGCTAGTAGTAACAAGTGCATCGCTTCTAGTAACAAGTGCCTTACTAGTAGTAACAAGAAGCTATTAGAAACAAGTGCCTTACTAGTAGTAACAAGTGCTTCACATGGGTTTTTCACCCTCCCAGTGACCGCCCAGACGGACTCCAAACGTCCGGAACTCCGGGCGGTAACTGAGAAATGTCGAAGGCGACCAGGAGTGCGGTGGGAATGGCACCGAAGGACAAAGAAATGAACGAAAAGGACCGAAATGAACCTCACTGCTCTTGCTACTAGTAGCTTATTGCTACTAGTAGTGATGCCAGGAGCCCCTAGTAGCATCCTGGCTCCTAGTAGCAAGGCCAGGAGCCCCTAGTAGCTTCTTTTCCAGACGATCCTATTTGCTTTTAAGGTGGAAAACATGGTGAGCCCACCAGGTGTACCTTTTCTAACCTACCCCACCAAACAGAGCGATTTTCTGGGTTCGACTGCAGGGTCGGTGGTGCCAGCCCAGAGGCCACCAAAGATTTCGAGGCCACCCAGGCAAAGGCCACCCAGGAGGAGGCCTGTGGTCCACATGGAGGAGAATTGGCTAAAGACGTCATGGCACCAGGAGACCTATGGAATCCTATGGATACCTTGGTTGCCTGTCCAACGATACTTGCGTTCAACAAAGAGCGCCTTCCAGGACGCTTCAATATCACTGGGTGTCTGTGAGTACCAGTATATCAGACCCTTGATTGACATACCTGGAAGGTCAAGCTACATGGGGTCGGCACTCCAGGTTTTGACCCAGAGCCATTAAGGACTTTGGAGAAAGGAGTTGTTCCATGTTTCTCCACGGACCAATGGACACCATCAAACTGGTTTGTCGAAGAACTAGTTCATGCTTTGCACATGGCCATGGAATGACGTGGGGGTCCAACCACGGAAAAAAAACCTATTTCAGGTGGAACTCATCTAGGCCAATAGAGGCTGGTGGACCCCCTCTTGTTATTTGCGTCCTTTTGAACAACCTTGTCGATACAAGCGGTGTGGATGGTATTTTAAAGAGAGGCGACGGCTTTCTTCAGTATACCCTCCCTAACAAAGTGCAAGTAGCAATAATCATCGATTTTGAGAACAGGTAGCGGGTAGACGTTCTTTTTTGAAGCCAGGCCTCTGTCGTAAGGCTGTCTTCATTGCAGAATCGAACCCAAGACCGCAATACCACGGGTACCTCGGACCTCGACCACGGTCCTGATCAATCGACCAAACCTACCGATTAGTTGGCCATTGCAAATGATCCAAGTTGCCCAGAGCTCGATCTGGTGATGTCGGACTGTCGGACCCCTCCAAAACCATACTGGCGCCCTCGCCTGTGAATCGCTAGGATTCAACGCTCCACCATAGGCGAAATCGATGGACAAGCCTTGGTCTGTTTGATCAACAGGAACGACCAACGGGGGGTGAACATCCCCCTGTGGATTCCAGGGGGGGGTCTAGGGAGCCATTTTATAGCTATAAAACGGTGTGCATTGACCTCGGCACCAGGAGTCTGGCTATAAAATGAAGAGGAGTGACCTCACAGAGAATTTCATAAATTGAGGGGGGCTGACCTCAAAACGCATCTCCAACATACATGAGTAGCACTATAAAATGGCGACACGTTCCTACATAGAAAGAGCAAAGGACATCAAGAAGGACTTCCAAAACTTCAAGGCCCAGGATTACACATGATTGTATTATTTGTGGCACCAAGATACATGAAGCAAAGACTGTCTGCACATGTCTACACTATAGACACATCAAAGAAGCATTTGTTTTGCTTTCTGCTCTTTGCGTTCACTTTGGATTTCTGTTGTCTTTGTATGTCTTTGATCTCCATCTGGGATCAAAAAGCTGGAATCACACTGGTTCAGTGTCATTCACCCTACAAACACCTGGCAACATCATGCGAAATCTGGCAAGCAGGACTATCACCATCCTATATTTCTATGAAATGGCGGGGTGGCAAACATCACTCACCATGCTGGAAACATCTGGAAACAGTCTGTTTTCTATGAAATGAGGGGGTGTAACCCCCAGAAGTTAATACATAGAACGTTTTATACTGAGGGATGACCCACCCCATTTCATAGGGGTTATCCACAGGGGGATGGGTGAACTCTCCTATTGGGTTGCCATGGGTTGGACTGGCTGCTCACGCTGGTCCCCTGAAAGATGGTTGAGTTGGAAAAAAGAAGAACCGACAATGAAGCAAACATACGAGCAAAACATATTTGCGGGTAGCGCCCTGCAGCAACACCCTGAGGTGTCTCAGCACCCACCCTCGAAAAGCGCGCGCTGCCATCAACATCTGGCAACTGGAGTGCTATAACCCTGCAGCGGCACCAGCAACCAGAGCACACGGCCGTACACATCTGGCAGCGGCACCCCCTGCACGTCACGCGCACCGCACACAGGGCACCTCTTCCACTTGAAGTAAGAACCCCAATAGCAATCGCTATCTGGGGAACAACCGTCAACCACACAACCGCATCACACAACCGTTGCTTCATTCCTTGATCCTTCCGCCCAATTGTCCAAGCTCCGCACTGTGCCCCGAATGCGCTCCATGGAAGAGATCACCTGGGTTAACGTCAGGGTCCATGTTCGTCTTCACAAAGAGTAATCTTCACGACTGTTGATCAACATCTGCAATAGAATATAGAAGTCGAACCACCATAAATTAGTAGCCTTTACCGAACAACCATTGTTTTACACTACAAAACGGGATCAACCAATTAAAAAGGGTCTTGACTTCCAGAGTGTTATTCATTGGGTACTTGTTTTTGGCCCCGGAGGGTAGGCCGGTAGAGGTCAGGTGGCTAGTTGCTGGGTAGGTAGCTAGTAGAGACTAGGTAGCTACTAAGCTCACGCTTCTTCAACGAAGCTCCCCCCGCCTGAGGGCGCGGGGGAGCTTCCTTGAAGAAGCGCTCGCACTATTCATTGGGCTCCTAGATTTTTAGGGAAACTTAACCTTGGTGTGGAATTGGGTTTGCAACTTTCGTGGATCTGTCAATTAAGGATGTATCCGCTGGGTCTATCGTTCTTCTCTGCATGGAATGAATCCCCTGTCACACGTGTCACAAATATACTGCTACAGTCTTGAAATGCCACAGCATTCAGAAGTCGCTCCTGGATTCTGAAAATGCTGGCTGTGTTAAATTGACAGAATCCTTTTTCACCCGAGGCTCAATAGAAAAATCATCAGCACTTGCAGTGGTCTCCTGCATTTCCCAAAGATCTACTCAAGTTGACCCAAAATTCCTCCCTGTCCCTGCCTCCAGAAGGAACATGGCCATATGGCCACATGCCAGAAGGATCCCAAAAAATCAGAAAGGGACGTTATATGGGTGTGTTTTCCAGTGTTCTTGAAACCCCTTGTTTTCGTACTTTGCATGTTGAAGGTGTCAAGATGCTGAGGACAAGACCTTGTTGTTGCAGATAGTTTCCACGGCAATGGTTTGGTTAGTTGTTGGTTCAAAAAAACAGGTATCTCCTCCACAGTCTCTGTGGCAACACAAATCCTTAACAACATACCTCTTCTATTCCTTCACAAACATGAACAGCAAACAAACGTGCTCCGCTGCAATCTATTCCAGACGAGCCACGCTCCTTAGCCGCACCCGTTTGGCTGCCCAAGTACTGGTACCTCACCAAGACCTGTGGCACTGGTGAACACTCCAACTCACTAAAGAGACATTTGAACATGGACTTGTTAAAGCATGTTTCCCTCTAAGCCACTGATTTGGGGGTCCATGTATGTCGGTGTAAAACAAGGTGCAAATAACACAAGCAAACACGGCCTCAAAAGGAAGAGAATGGCTAGAAAATTTCACAGTGGTTGTAAAGACCCAGCACCTGGTTCAATAAGAACCTCAATGCATTCAAGCTATCCCTAAACTCACCTATCAGCTCTGCAAACTGCCTTTTGGACTTTTGTCCATGTGAGTTCGGACTGTGCGATATGCACGGTCCCGGCCATGCGGGGTGTCGATCTACACTCCCTAAAATCATCATGGAAGTGATGGCCTCTTGGATGATATTTTTCCGAATACGAATACCAAACAGGTGGTGGTCCACTTCCAGGTGGTGGTCCACTCAAACTGTAAATGGTTCTGTCTCATTCCAGCAAAACGCGCTTCCAAACGTAAATCCAACACTCAGCTGCTTTCGCAAAACCAAGTATAGTTCAAACATGTTCAAAACCCAAATTACATCTCCCTCCTGGCTCCACTTTTCGCGGCCTCTTCAGTGATGAGAATGACCAAGCCCCATAGGGTCAAGAAGACCTCGTGCGTTACTTCTGGGCAGCCATCAACAATGCCACAAGCACCACTCGAAAAGAACCCTTCAGTCAGAGGAGGTTTGCCAAAGTTTAGACCATCTCTGCCTTATTCTTGGAACCTCTTAAGAGCCAAGTGGGGCGGAGGACATCATCAACCCACCAACTTTTGCTGCTAGCGGCATCCTGTAGATTCTGGGCACAAGCTTCAATATTGGTGGAATCTTGATGCATTTGCTACTAGTTGCGAGCATATGGGCGGTGCTGTGCAGCCAACGTCCTTCCTTTCCTTTCCTTCCCTTGCCTTCCCTTCCCTTCCCTCCTTCCTTTCACACCTTCGAAAAGGCCGTCCAGTGCAAGTGGTTTCAGAAAAACTGCATCCAATTGATCAAACACAAGGCTTGGGTCCATATCTCTTGGATGCTGTTGCCACACAAGCATCTGATGTGAAGTGAAGACATGCGGCTCTTTTTCTGAGGATATGCACCCATGTCATGCACAAACAAAACCAGCTTCGTGCGTCCACGTCCACAAAACCGCGGAGATCTCCCAGTCCAAAGCGCTAGAATCAAATCACTCTTGAAGGCACTCTCCCAGAAGAGGTGTTTCGTCATGACCTGTGAGAACCGATCTGTTCAGACCGATCTCTTCAGAGGCAAAAGCCGTTTTCACCTTCCTTTTCGTTCCAGAAAAATGGAATGAATGGGGGGGGGCCTGTGCATATTCAAAGGAGCTTTTTATCTGACTGGTATACGGTATATTTAGTATTGTACTATATACGTGTTCTTCTATATAGGTACCCAGCTGCTGGAACGTGACCTCTGATACGGACAAATGAATTTCATCTGAGAAAAAGAATGGGAAAGTCGCCAGGAACTCCTGACATAGAACCCTGCAGGGCCGAATGTCACTGGTTCCTCCTCTACGGTAGTTCTCATCCTGGTGGCACTCTAAAGTGGACTGAATTCGAACCGAACAGTGTCAGTACAGTGGTGATTCAACAACTTCAACCGCTTCGAAAAAGAAAAAAGAGCGAGACGACATGCTGAGGTTGCATTCACAAACCTCTCGGATGCATTTCTACCTAGCGTTTCCGCGTGTCGAATAGGATCGACCTTCCAGTAGCGTAGGGTCGTCCATTGGTGACCCCGAACTGAAACTGCTGGTAGATACCACGTGAGAGGCAAAGGCCTGGTACACGTTCCATCCGGCCTACCTGAACCGTCCTCCGAAAAAAATCCTACTAGCGATGGCCTCCAACCTACTAGCGATGGCCAACAACCTACTATAGCTACTAGCGATGGCCTCCAACCTAATGGCGACATCATGTGAAATCTAAAAGCAAACAAAAAATGCAAAAAACAAGAACTCCAGTGCCCCTCGGCTGCGAGACATCTCGACGCTGAGATGCATGAACCACATCGTTGTCATACAAGGTGAGGTCAGTGTTGGACTTGTCACACAATGCAGTGAACCTGGGTGTTGGGCGCTGCTGAAAAAATCAATGGAGTTAAGCCGACTTAAGCTGGTGTGTTTCTTGCAGCGAGGGAAACAGCAGGCTTTGGAGATGGCCTGTGGAGCAAATTTCAGCTCCAAAGTCTTCCAAGTCCAACGTCTTTGGACTTCCAAATAAGAACAATACATGATTCATGTTTATATCAATTTATATACAACATTGACATAGGGTGTCCTTTCATATGCTTCCTTTCCAAGTCTCAACATTTCTCAGATATCAAATCAAAAAAGGTCTCCTCCATCTCGCCAGCCAGTCTCCATACAGAGTTCCATGAAAGAATTTGCCTATATACAATTATAATCAATTATAAACAATTATGAATCTACACTCCATCAATGGTCCATCCATCTCCCATCAGACTGACGGGCAGATCCAAGCAGCACTTCGGCGCAAATCAAGTCCGGCACCATCACCACCTTGATGTTGGCGTCCTTGGCATCGCGGCAACAACAATCATAAAAATTATGCAGTCACATCCAACACCCATGGATTCGACCGCGGAGGGACAACCGCCATGATCGAGGTCTGGGTAAAGCAACCATGCATCAAAAGTAGCAACACATAATACAATAAATGAAGACAGTTCATAACATTTCATAACTCATAAGTCTTGAGGCGCTGCTGTTTATCCACTTACAGGTAAAACTAAAAGAAACAATAAACAAACAATGAAAAACTATTCGACGAGCAACACCAACAGCAGGATCTCAAAACCAAATACCTCTTGTCATGAAATGGTCGACCAACAGCGATGAATGAAGGAAGGAACCCGAAAGAATCCTGCACGATTCTGGAGATGTCTCCACCGGCTCAAATGGTGCAAATTCAAGAGTGGAGTGTATTGAATTTGTTATGTGTTGTTATTTGGGTTTATGTTGTATCTTTGTCAATCTTGTTCAGATGGCACTGGCACACAAGGGCATCGGTGTTGCCTGTCTGAAAAAAATATGCTGTCGGGCCTTCACGTCCAGTCGGGCTTCACCTCTGACCCCATCGGTTTCGGCTGCGCCAAGGATCGATGATCGGCTTCCCATAGCTTCGCTCGGTCCAGGCTTTATGCCAAGCTGGCGTGCGCAGTTGGTGCAGGGATGGCGGTAGGTCATCTTGGGGGGATTGCTTTGCTCCTGTCACAAACCGTGGCATTGTAAGGTTTTTTCCATGATCGTTCTTGGCGGGCGTGACCGTGAGATGGGACGCTGGGACGCCTGCTGAGCGTCGCTTCATTCAAAGATTCTGGAGTTTCGAGGGCAAAATAGTGACTTAAGAATCGAGGACGCTACTAGGAGCAAAGGGCATCGCTACTAGGAACAAGGACGCTACGAACGGGGCTCCTGGCCTTACTACTAGGAACCAGGACGCTCCCGTTCGGAGCTTTTTCACGCGGGCCGAAGATGCACATGATATGGATGTGCGACATTCCTCGGGGCCCTCGAGCTAACTGAGATCGATTTTTGGGTCTCTTCCGTCTTTCACATCTGTCGGTCAAAGTGGCGAGGTTAGTACGGTCAGTAGACATTTCATGTCCACCTCTCAATCCACCATGTGAACTCGTTTTCTTTGCCCCCCGGATTCAAAGTTTTCCTCCTTGGGGAGACAAGCAAGGAAAATCCCTGAAGTCACCAAAGAAACATACTCATCTGCTTGCGCTCCACTGCTCCATACAAAGCACCGCCTAAATGAATGCTTGGATTCGGTCACGAACTGTCAGTGTTTCCGACTCAACATCGATCCAAAAGAAAACATGACCAATCCGACCATGGAAGAACTTTTAAATACGTTGAAATACCCTTGAACGCAAGGACCCTAGAAGTTAGCAGAGCGTAAAGCAATGGAGAACCTCAACGTTCTTCCCTTAATGTGACTACTCACGCTGCGACCAAACCTGAATGAGCAACAAAACCGTCCGGTGCCTGGAGACTTCCAGATCTGTCGGTCAAAGTGCCATTTCGTGTCTGATTGATATTCCTTGGTCACCGAACTGCTGGAAGCAACTCTCTCTCGAGAGATGTTTCGAGATGTTTCGAGTCCATTTAAACCCCACGCGCGACCACGCGGCCGCAACAGTTTCGACCGGTCTGGGGGCACGTCACCTCGTCCGATTCGGCTCAGTCCGGGCGGATTGAATCGATTCGAAGCGAAGAAGGACAGAACCATGTGGGAAGCTGTTCAGCTCTTTAGTGGTCAGCTCACCTGCTCACTGAACCCTGGCACAGAAAGCCGGAGCCTTTTCAAGCTCTGTTTCAACACCATCTTCTCACACCGAGGCATAGCAGCGTTGCCAGTCTGACTGGAGGCTTCCCACCTCTTCCTCTCGGACTCGCCAAGAGGCAGTGAGGTATGTCTCTGGTGGGTTGAAGATCATCCGGAGCCGGATTAATCCTCGTTCGCTCCGTGAAGTCCAGTTTGTTGCGGCTTACTTACAGGAAGGCCTATCTTGTGGCCTAAAAATAGGTCTTTTGGGGAATGCGAAAAAGTGTGTCTCAACATAAAGGCCATGCCTATTAGGTCCGAGGCCATCGCTAGTAAGGTTGGAGGCCATTTATATTAGGTTGGAGGCCATTACTACTATAGTAACAAGAAGCTACTAGTAACTTAAAGGAACGTTAAAAGGTGCCGCTTTGAGTCACCCTGACTGCTCCTTTCAGGCGGTGTGACAAAAAGCAAAAAATCTTCGGCAGATTAACCACTAGCCATGTGATTCAGTATCAGCACTCTGCTTCACAGTGCCCAATAATGATATACTGATAACTAACAGCAAATGTTATTTAATGAGTAAGTAGTATATAATAATTAATAAACATAACACGTAGTAAATAACAGAAAAAATAAACACTTGGAAAAGAGTAAATAACAGAAAAAACACTTGGAAAAGAGTAAACAACAGAAACAATAACCATGACAATAGCGCTAATGTTATGCCTTTGCGCGGGCTGAAAGCTCCACATCCACCAAGGCACTGGAGCGAGCCGCGAAGCTCACGCGCGTCGGCAGCGGATGCCACGAGTCTTCCTCGAGGCAGGCGGACGACCCGTGGGGACGACCCAGGTCGACCTGGGCCCCAACTGCCCTGCCCAGTCTGAGCTGAGATCCGGTCCCCCTGGGCTCTTTATCCCCCCAAAAATACGATTAAAGATACGTAACAATGATGTCATTGTTCAGCTGTTGTCGAACACACAGTTAAATCCGAGCTGTTTTTGGTCCTGGGGGTCATAATCTAACAGCATCCAACAGCCAAACCTCCCACGAATCGGCCCAAGGTTCGCCGTTGCGTGGCCTTTGCCAATGGAGGCTGCTGCGGTCGCAGCAGAAGATAACAAGTTCAAAAACCACTCAAAACAATATAATAGTTTTGTAAGACTCAGACCTTCATAGCAATCTTGTCAGGATAAAACGCTAAGTTGGGTTACCGTAGTACCAAGTAAGTAACTGCCACCCCCCCCCGGTGACCGAGTGGTCTCACCGTGGTCTCACGCGCGGTGTCCACCGAGCCACGCATTCCGGTGTCATGGTGCCATACGCCAGCAGAGCAGTGGCGGCCTGGGGCGCCTCTCGTAGCACCTGAAGGGAAAGAACGACAGCGGTAGATTCGGGTAGATAAGAACAGATCGATATACTGCTGCAATATATCGAGCATATGGAATACCTGCCATAGAAGCTCATCAATGAAGAAACGAGCAGCAATATATCGAGCATATGGAATGAAATCCTGCTTTGAGCAAGACGTTGGGGCAGTGGACTTCGAATGGCTGTTTATATCATGTTTGGCGCTCTATGAGATTCTCCAATTTCCACCGTTGGCAATCCAAAAGCAAGACATGTCCTTGACCTGGCAAAGAACCGTTTAGCCGTTTAGGGAACTGGATGTATCTGCCATGCCTCCTGTCTGAACGCCTTGCAAGCGATTTGGGTGCAGTCCAAACAAGAGGTCTTGAAGCCTCCGTTGACACACTATCAGCGTGGCACCCCAGCAACTTGGCACATCACCACAACAGCAGTATGAACAACCTCCGGTACGTGAAGCCTCCGGTGCTTGGTATGTGAAAAACAAAGACGGCGAGGTGACCACCATGTCCTCTTCACATTCAGCATCGTTTGGGGGCCAAGCCACCACACGCGGGCATTACTTGTTTGATCGGTGCTTACAGTTGTTGCCTGGTGGTCCAAGCTTCTTGAATGTTCTCAAGTGGAACCCACCCAAACCATAAACAACCCTCTGGCAGGGAGAAGGAAGAACCAAGAAGAAAGATCCGAAAGTCCCCTTTCATGATATGGCTCACCGTGAAGCACCAACTCATCTGGGACCCCCAGAACCTGCAAAGCATCAAACAGCTATGATGGCAGTTGTCAAACTATCTCCCTGTTTAGGATCCTCTCGACCTTCACGTCACCTCCTTTTCGCGCGTGGACCCGTGTCGCTGACCCCGTGTCGACCGCGGTCCGCTCCTTGGCGATGCTCTTTTCGGTCAAGTTCTTGGCCACTTCCCCGACGATGGGGTTTTCACGCGCATCCTGCGTGAAGGACCGGTGAGACATTCGGAGCGACCGGTGTTCAAATGGTCGGGGTGCCTGATCAACGATAGACTGTTTATACAAATATATTTGACAAGCATATAATAAAAAATATACTAGCATATATAAATATATAAGCTTAGATAATATATGATAATATAATAAGATATATGCAAATTTGACTGTGATGAAATTAGGCATTCTCAGTTTGACTCGTTTTCCATTGGCTTCCATTCCTAGCAGTGAAGAATTATAGCGCTTGCCAATCGGTGATTTCGCCATAAAGAATTGGAATCTCCACTTCCGGTGACCCTGAGGGGCCTGACCCTTTTGTGGGACCTTTCTTTGTCGAGGACTGAGGCCATTCATGGCCATGCCAAGCTGCTAAACACTTGAGATACGATTGAATCCTCAGGAAAGTAGCCGTCAAAACAGAAAGTAGGCCAAAATGATCAGCTCTCATGTTTGTTGAAATGGGAAGTGGGTGTCCAATGACATCAACTGCGGAAACATATGGATGGACCCCCCCAAACCCCCTGTGCAAATGAACTTCCCCAATATCTGCAAACTGTAGCATCTGTAGATTGGCTAGGATCCCTTGCTTCCGGCCACACGAAGACGATCTTAGCCTTCTGGTCATCATTTCTTCACCCAGAACCCACCAATCGCCTTGGATCGAAAAGACCTGTAGCTCCATATCAAGGCAATCTAGAACTAAGATTTTGCACAAAACATTTGGATATATTTCCCAAAGGGTTAGCAAAATCATTGCTACCAGAGATGATGGGCTCCTGGGCTGTTGTTCTTGGAATCTTCCAACAGTGTCTTCTAGTTTTCTTCTCCTGGGGCTTCTGGAAGCCCGGCCAAACCTCTCCCCGTCCCAATGGCTGCACAGAAATGACTGCACGCAGCCATGCAGGTCTCCTGCGAAACGGTGCGCCCCGGCTTGGAGGTCCGGCGGCCCGCAGCAATGGCCGCTTCCTTGCGCAAGCGCCGGAGGAAGAGAGGGATACATTGCGGGCCTCAGATGCGATGTCGACGACTGTCGTACCCAGAGAAGTCCCAGCTGCAAACGTGTGTGGGTACAGATGAGACATGTCCTTCGGGTGAAGGTGTCGAACTGACCCCAGTCTTTGAGCACACGGTATGACTATGGTTGGTCCTAACATGGCAGAGAGCTTCCAACATCCAAGGCCCAAAGCTGAAACTATCTTCTTCTGTTAATCTGGGACCTCAAGATGTGACAATCCAGGTCATTTAAACAACAACAACTACTGGTTTACCTTGGAAAGCAACCGTTTGCGCTCGCCTATGTCTCTCTCTCTCTCTCTCTTTCTAACAACGAGTCGATGTGTCAAAATCGGACATGGCACATTCATCGATGAAGATGTTCATAGACAGCTTGGTCACCTGCCAATCACCACAAGAGTCTGTTCTCTCCCCACATCAAGCCCCCAAAAGCACCACTCCACTGAGCCAGACCCCAAAAAAGCATGGTCCTTCACTCGGAGAAAGACGTGGTCCGAGATCCAAGGAGGTGACCCCACCGGCCCACCGGTGTTCCCTTGCCCACGCATGCCCACGCTTCAAAGCCCTAGCAAAAACCTCTGCACTTTGGGGCAAGTCATCTGACTGCGTCAAAGAGAATTTTCTCCAAAGACTTGCGAATCTGCACCACTTCGATCTGCACAGTATCCCCCCAGATCTGCAACAAATTTCACCAATCTGCCCCGGTCAAACAGTGAAACCGCAAAGAACTCGATGCGGTTTCAGACAGGTCAAGAAAGAGTTTGTTGCACAAACAGGTTATGCTTCAGAATGACTGATGATGTGTATAGTTCTCATGATCGCAGGCAGGGTTTCTCGACGTTAGTTCTCTCCTGTCTCGGCGTGTGTCGCCCCAAAACCAAAACCAAATCTCAGCAATTACAAGACGGTCATGGTTGGGGGAGAACCTGTTTGTAGAGACCCATCATCTTCCAAGTGGCAATGTTCCACTTTCATGACACTCTTGTTCTTCCTTTGGAGCCTCAATATAAAGACTAAATTTGATCTATAATTTGATCTAGGTGCTTATAGGTGCTTGGCTTTGCATGTTACTTGCGCAGCTTTGCATGTTACTTGATCACCTTTATGGTGGGTCTAGGCCTCCGGTGCCCGGATCCTCAACTCACTC
Source organism: Durusdinium trenchii (assembly GCA_963970005.1). NCBI lineage: Eukaryota > Dinophyceae > Suessiales > Symbiodiniaceae > Durusdinium > Durusdinium trenchii. The sequence continues at coordinate 154,433 of CAXAMN010009557.1, read as the reverse complement.
GTGGTCGGTCTAGGTCGAATGCAAAACCAATCAAAACCATTTCCAGACACTCCATGTATATTTACCTACATTGGGGGTGGTTTGAGGGGTCAACGCAGGCATACATGACAGACATGGAGTGTTTGGGATTGACCTGGCTGAAAGATCCTCTTTCCATCGCGAACAACAAATAACAAATGACTGACTTGAACGTCAAATGAGTGTTTGATCTCGTTTTATCTACAAACCAGAGGTTCTGGATGGTTCTGGTGCCACATGTCTGTGCAGGTGTAGCACTGCTCTGGGCTTCTGTGTGGGCTTCTGTGTTGCCCGCCTCTGCTGCATCACAGAGTTCCTGCTCTGACATCTTGCCACCTGCCCGTGGAAGTAAACGGAGGCTGGTGACATCTGATGAGGGACTTCGCAATGGCCTCCAACCTAATAGCAAGGGAGTCAGCCATGAATATGATTTTGAAGGCCTTTGTTATTGAACTTCGGAATATCTTTGATCTGTCTCAAAATAGGGGATCCTCTATTTACGCCACCAACACATGGATGAAACCTTGCTGGCATGTGACGTGCATTGCGTCTACCCTTTCTCTCCCATCTTGCCTTTGGAGAAGTCAGGTCATTGACTTGAAAACCAGTGTTGATTTTCATGGAAAGTCCATATGACTCCTGATGGTGAGACTTTCTCTCCCCTCCTGTTGATGGATTCGGAAAATTGGAAAACCCACATGGAACGAACAGTTATGTGTCATGACACTGAACTCCTCTTCACATCGGATGCCCACCGTTCTTTGCCCACCTCGGATGCCCATCTCGAGCGGCTTTGGGACCTTCTCTTCCTGCCACGTGTCAAGTCTGTGTGCAAGAGTTTGATGCAAAATTCATGACCAAAATGCAGATTCTTTTAAAAAAAAAAAAACTTGGGAGCTTCATAAAACAAATGGAACATGAGACAGGTGGTCTGACCACCCCCAATCGGTCCCCATTTTTCCAGCTAAAGGAGGTGTCTTTGTCAACCAAAACATCCAACAGCAACTCATTATTGTCATTCACAGCGGAATCGTCCGGTCTCGGCCTCAAAAATCCGATTGCAACGCGCATGATTCAGGATTTTTGAGGCCTCAACCCTCCTGTAGCTGAGCCAATCCCGTCGCCAATCCCGAAGTCAAGATCTCCACTGAATGCTTCGCTGTCGCGCCGACGGGACGATCGCAGGCCTTGTAGTCCCCGTCCGAGACATTGGCTTCTTTCATGTAGGTTCGAAGCAAGTTGATGGCTGGGACATTGCCTGAGCAAAAAAGAAAAGCAACAGCACCACAGTGTAGCTCAAATGGAGACTCTGCCGCTGGTTTGACTGGCACATCAAGATCGCCAAGGCTCCGGCACTCGGCGATTCTGTGTCACCAACCCACCCTCATCTCATTCTTGTCCCTTGAGTTTGTCAAAGTCCTCAAACTCCCCCAACCATGAAAAAATGATACATATTCTAGTAGATGTATGCGTATATAGTACTTGTCAATGTATTATTCTAGTTTTCCGGACCGGCATTTTGGTGTTAAATTTGTCCCATCCTCACGCCTGCTCCTTTCGCAACAGAACCCGTTTTTTTGTGTTTGGTCCTCCTCGCCTGTCTGGAAGGCAACGTGGATTGGCCACCGTCCATCCAGGTTCCTGGCCGGACCGAGGGTGAAGTGGGGTGTGAAGGTTCGTCCTCAGTGGCAAAACGAACCTGGAGCAGTACTGAGAAAATGGTGGTTTGCTTCCATCGGTCTTTCTTGTTGAGTGACCTTTCTGGACCAAGGGCAAGCCTGCAATTGGGGAGGACGGCAAAAATGTGATGACTTCGGTTCGTCGGGACAACAACATAACTTGAGAGGAGGGAGACACGAAAGGTAGGACAGCGGGAAGAGAAGAGAACGCGAGAGGCAGGAACAAAAATGCAATGTTCGACATGGTGATTTATCCCCTCGGAGGCGACCTTTCGTAAATATATTGTCATATGCACTTTAAATGTTCAAACATATGCTCTCGAAATGTTCAAAAAGATTCTTAGGAAAACAAACTTGCCCCATGGCTCAGATCATCGGTGAGCATTGAATCGGAACATCATAGGATTTGAATTATCCTGAAACCATAAGAGGCTCACGAAGACGCTCCCCAGGAGAGAATTGACGTGCTTCACAAAACAAACTCTAGGTATGTATCCCCTCGGGGAACACCTTTCGTGATTAGAATTTCATATTCACTCTTTCTGAATGTTCAAGAGGGTTTCAACTATCCTGAAATCATGAGAGGCTCACGAAGACGATCTCCAGGAGAGAATTGATTTTAGAGGGGGGGAGGGGGGGGG
>CAXAMN010009557.1:129728-151995 GCA_963970005.1 Durusdinium trenchii | reverse complement strand
GGGGGGGGGGTGGGGGGGGGGTCTGAATTGAGCGATCAATTATTAGACCCGGACGTCCCAACACTTGCTTCGCAAGACAAACTCAAGGTATCCCCTAAAGGGCTACCTTTCGTGATATGGCACTCGTGACTACGTACCCCTCCTCTCGCGTGACCTAGACTGATTAGAGAAATGTTGCACTTAAGCTTACTTTGCTTGCCTAAACAACCATGCAACCATATGCAACCCCTTCAGTGTGTTCGGAAACTACTTGGTCCCATAAAAACATGGACGACAGTCAGGAGTAGAAACTTGACACCAAAGCCCCATGGCCTTGGAGAAAGTTTAAAAGACAATCCGAATCCACTATATATAATTAGAACACCAACCAAACAATTAGACAAGTAGAAGCCCACAAAAAAAAGGTTTTGGAAACCGTATATCTATCTATATCTATCTATCTATCTATCTATCTATCTATCTATCTACCTTACCTTACCTTACTTTACCTTACCTATTCTATTCTATTCTATTATATTATATTATATTATATTCTAATCTATCAAATCTATCAAATCTATCAATCAATCAATCAATCAATCAACCAATCAACCAACCAACCAACCAAGCAAGCAAGCAAGCAATCAAGCAATCAAGCAATCAATTCTATCTATCTATCTATCTATCTATCTATCTATCTCTCATTATCAATCAATCAATCAATCAATCAATCAATCAATCAATCAATCAATCAATCTATCTATCTATCTATCTATCTACTATCTATCATTATCAATCAATCAATCAATCAATCAATCTATCTATCTATCTATCTATCTATCTATACAGTGCCCGAATTGGTCCCTCCTCACCTGGTCATCTGCGCTCCAGCTGTGAAGAGATATCTAATCATCTCCTGGGCGACACAGTGCCTTTTGAAAGCATGAGATCAACTGCCCTTCGTTTTGACAGGCTCAGAACTGGGCGTGTTCTGGGCCAGTTCTGGGTCACTTTGAACTTCTTTCACCCGCCACAAACCAACAATCAATACATGACCCCTGCCAAAGTCTTGATAGGCATTGAAAGTATATGGGGCAAAGCCAGTTCCTTGTGGATTGAGTGAGACCGTGTCCCCCCTCCCCGTGTGCGGCATCTTGTGAGTGTACAAGTAGCACCTGAGCTGATGACCAACATGGGGCGGTGTGTCTCTCTTTCACAAAAATAAACAGCCGCCTTTGGGGGTGTTCTCTACAAGCACCAGCCTCTCTAGCGAAGCAGCGAATGTCGACATGGACGTCAGATTGACTTTTAGATTTAGGGAAACAATTGATTGGGATTCTCGTGAACATGATTTGTTCAAGTCATTCCCCACAAAGCAACCAGGTAATTTTTTAGTCATCTCTGGAACACATGCACCACCCGGTGAATCTGAGGTACATAGTCGCCCCCGCGGCCCTCCGCAAACATGGCAGCCTGGGCCGGCGAAAAGGTCAGGTCGAGACTGCGGGGTGTCATGGAGCCTCTTGGGAGCTCTCAAAAGACACAAGTCGAAGAAAAACACTCTGGTGGTCCCCTGTTCTGAGTTTTTTTAGTGCAAAAACATACACCACGGATGAAAGCGACTGGGCTGTTGGGATGATACGATAGACTATCATGTTGTGATGTGTATATATATATATAATCATATATTATGATTATGATTGATTATGTATGAACACACCATATGGACACACAAAATGCACATGCAGCAGCCACGTCGTCCCTGCACCACGGAGCAGTGACGACGTGGTTTGGCTCCGAAAAGAAAGGAACACAAAACGTCGACGGAAGCTGAAACGGTAACGAGTGCATCGGTACTTACTAGTAATAAGGGCATTACTACTACGAGTAGTAACAAGAAGCTACTAGTAGCAAAGGGCATCGCTACTAGGGGCTCCTGGCCTTACTACTAGTAACAAGAAGCTACTAGTAGCGATCCACTTGTTGCTAGTCTCACCCAGCTCCCAGCTCCCAAAAAACCAACGTCTCCCAGAAGCGTGAAGCACGTCGTAGTGGGGCTTGTGGTCACCTGCCAAATCGCAGCAGGTGTGCCGTGTGGTGCTTCCAATTGCAGTGGTCATGGTCTTAGAAGTCTGAAATCCCGGTCACCACCCAGAAGAATACTGAAAATATGGTATTTGATGGTTCTATAAATAATATCTATTAGATGGTTCTGGGGAGGCTCGCAACTTCTTCACCGACCCCTCGCGCAAACCGTCCGCAGTTGGATTCGTGTCCCTTCGTTGCAGGGTAGGCCCGGAGATCCCAACCACCCAAAATCTCTGGCGCCAGAGAAACCGAAGACTACGTGAGTCGTTGGAAGTTGCAATCGGATCTTCAGCCCACAAGAAAGGGCTTTACCCGCTTCTAGAGTTCTCTTGAGCAAACATTTGGGTATCTTGGAGCTCAAATTCTCGGAGCTGGTGATGCACCGTAAATCCCATGTATCGCTGGTTCCTTTCTCAAAGCCAATGGGCATCAGCATCCTTCCAGCATGCAGCCAAGTCTCGTGTGACGGTCGAGGTGAGCAAAGCTCTGCTCTCAAGGAGGATCCTGAGATGGGGGGCTGGCATAAAGAACCTAATAGCAATGGCCTCCACCCTAAGATCCAACCTAGAAGCGATGGCCTTCCTTCAAGCGATGGACTCCAACCTAGAAGCGATGGCCTCGTGGAGAACACTGCATTTCAGGGCAGCTTGCTAGGGGCAGCTTGCTGGGGTCAGCTTGCCGGTGACCACAAACAGTCAATCGCAGTTTCTTTACTTTGGTCTTTTGAAATGACTGAGTTCTTGCTAATCACAGCTACACGAAAGAAAACAACAATGGTCCATGGCTGTTGTTTAGTCTGGTGTCCTCTCGCTAGCCGGCTCCACATACTTGGTCCAGGGTGTTGCTTCTAGCTTCACCCAAAAACAAATGATGATCATGCAAGGCAGCAAATGGCGATGCGCATTTGGATGTGAATGCTTTCACATGAGGAAACCGCAGCCGGTGACCGAACACTCCCTGCAGGTTTCACCCCGGGCAGCCGGGAACAGGTTCACCCCACGTGGCCTGGAAAGGAAGGGCCTGGAAGGGCCGGTCATGACATTGAGTCTTCTGAGAAGCTGGAACTGCCTGAAAAATAGTTGAAGAAACTGTCCATTTCAAGGATCATCGACGGGCCCATCGGCCCTCATCAACCCTCGTCCGATCAGCCAGGTCTCTTCATGACATTCACATGGCCACGCGAAGCAGCCAAGTGGACGGCTTCTCCACTACCTTCCTGCCGGCCAAATGAACAGTGATTTTTGGAATTTGGGTGTTGCCATAAACTGCTTCGGGCCATGAGCCGTGCTACTCAGCAGAAGAAGGATTCGCTACTAGCGTCCTTGCTACAAGTAGCGATGCCCAAGTTCCTAGTAGCGATGCCAGGAGCTACTAGTAGCTTCTTGTTCCTAGTAGCAAAGCCCTTTGTTACTAGTAGCTTCTTGTTGCAAACAAGGACTTTTCAGTTCTGTTTCTATAGGACTTTTCAGGAGACTTCGAGACGAGATCATTGGACTCAAGTCTAAAGGGGCTTTGGGGCGCGCAAGTGGAGATCGCCGCCAAGGATTCTTTGGATTTGGAATTTGGAATGGAACTAACCAGAACTGACTAAGAATGAAAGCAATGATTAGCCCATCCCTTTGCTCTTGTGCATTGGCGAACAAGAAATGGACAGATCGATGAATAACCATACCAAAAAGGGAGGTGCCCAACTACCTGGTGCCCGACTAGATCCCCACAGCAACAGTCTGACCAAGTCATACCCACATGGATATACAATGGAGGCAGATCCTTCTCCACCCGAATCCCCAGCTCCCCTCAGCCGCAAAGCGTGACATCTCACCATCTCGGCCTGGGCTTTACCCATGAAGACTGTCTCGTAGGTAAATCCTCGGTCAAACGTGAGGGGTTTAGGTCGGTCAATCCGTTTTCAGGTGAAAAAGGAGTTCGTCCATCCCACCAGAACCAAGAAGAAAACACATCAGCGGCCTTTTCGGTTCCCGCGGATCCTGGCGGCGCCTGGCTGATCCTGGCGACGTGCGGTTCAACCTCTACCTCCCCATCTTCACCCACCGGCCACGGCGATCCGCCACGGTCCGGGCTGAGGCACTAGAGTTCACCTGCTCCCCGGCTGCCAGCGCCGCCTGAAGGAAGCTGTGAAAGAAATTCAACTAATCTGATAAATATATATCAGAACAGACATTCCGTACAGTAGGATTTGATCTGCGTGATGGGGGGGGTCTTTCTCAGAGTTCCTGTGCCTTCTGAGCACAACTCTCTCTCTCTCTATTTGCAAGGAAGCTTGAAAATGATATGACAAAGGATGCTCTTCTGATGGGTTCCTTTGGATTCATGTTCGAAGTCCGTCAAATCTTAGATTGTTTCTGTTTGGGTATAGGGGCAGGAGGGCTTTAAGTTTGGAAGGACCAAAGGCCTTTGAAAGTTGAGATAACAACTGTTTCTGCATGGTTTGCGGATCATCCAATAGGCTGGAAGAGACGCAAACCAAACAAAATTCAACAGTCCTCAAGGGGTATGCCAAACGGGTGGTCAAGTGAAGCCAGCCAAGTGTATGGCAAGCACGCCCGGGAATGGGTCTGGAGGGATCCCCAAGGACCCATAGCATGAGCCTGGAGGGCAGAAACACACTTGTTGATCAACCGAAAAGTGATACAGGCAATATGATGTTTATTTTTTTTGTTTTACGGGCTGCGTCTGGCCTGGAAACATAGTTGGTTGGTCTTTCGGGTTGTACATGTATGCTGGCTTAAAATGTTACTTTGAAGTTTTGGAACCTTGATGCTCACTTTTGGCAGACCATGCAACTCATGTTGGCAGGTCTGCGCAACACTTTTCAGCTGCAAAGGTTCATGAACATAACAGAAAACATATACAAACACAGGGGTTGCTGAAATTGCCCTAGAGTTTCTGGACCGATGTGGTTGTTTTGCACCGTCTATGACATTGAACATCTGTTTCCAATTCTTTCGGTTGAGAAACAAACGGGCTAGCTTGCGCTCCATTTTCCTCGAGCGAAACAGCTGTCCCTGCGAGCAAGACCGTGGTGGAGCACGTGGCATTCATGCTGGGCAACAAGACTCCTTATAATCTCCAACTTCAAATCTTCTAGGAATCCTGAGGTTTCCACTTCAGCAATCTATCCACCAACCGTGAGCCTATTCACGGTGACTTGAAGCTTCTTCGAGCGGACGTGCCAGGGATCATCTCTCCACGGACCAAGGCACTGTGGGAATTCTCCATCTCATGGCGTCGCATGAACGACGTAAGATCTTTCAGCTCACCACCTGCCGTGCTCTGTCTGGAGGAACACCATTTCACATATCCACGCATGTCCTCGCTGGTGGAGGAAAGGAGCTCAATGTATGAAATGTTCTTTCCCTTGTATTTGCCGAAGTTGATGATCGATCGGCCCCACTGCTCTGTATTGATCACTCCTGGAGGGAGAGGAGGAAGACTCGAGTTCGGCAGTGGCAGCTCGGAGGAAGAAGGATATGGCAAATTGGCAGCACTGGAAGCATAGCAGCCATCCTGCTTGTCGGCACCTTCACTGGTTGAGGGCATGGGCATTGACAACTTACGATTGGCTTTCGAATGAACTGGATATTGACCATCGGATTGACGCTTTGCGGCATCCGACATGGTGCCCACCAGTTCAAAGTCGTCCACATGTGGAAAGCCTCCCAAGGCTTCCACCGGCTCAATGCCATGTTGCGTGGCCTTGCGAAACAAGGCGCGAAGCTGATTAGCTTCTTCCTGAGTCCAGGACATGTCGGTCGGTCGAAGGTCAGTGAAGCGGTGACCACTTGAACAGGAAAGGACTCTGGTTTTCCAACACTTGCATACTAGGCTTCGCATTAACAAAACTGGTCGGCTCGTGACGGCTGGCACATGAAACACGCAAAAACATGCATCTAAGACACTTGTTCGAATAGCTTCAAAGAATGTTAACCCTTTTGAGAAAAATTCAAACATTGCTTTTCCTATTTCTTCTCAAGTGATCAACTATCCAAATTCTCGGTCGGATCAGCTTGCTCACTGGGCGGCTTCTTTTCCTTGGTGGACTGATTCCGTCTTAGCAATCGAAGCTCTCGTTCTTTAGCCTGTTGTGCCAACACATGTTCTTCCGGGGAAATTTGGTAGGTGGCACTACGTAGACAAGAACGAAGCAAATCTACTGGATCCATCTTATCTTTGGTAAGGGCATCAGCTAGCATGCTATTGGTTGGCAACCAACGGATGGATGCATGGGTGGCTTTTATTGATTCCCTGATGATCACTATATCAATACTCGTGCGTCTATCATCCACTGCTGTCGGGGATGATGGGGATGTCAGGTGATCATACAAAGATTTGCAGTCTGTTGCCAGGATGGGTGGTCTAAGGCCTAGGCGCTGTCGGCACAAGCGAGGCTCGAACTTTCCATCAAGGGCTTCGCTCAAAATTAGACAGGCCCATTCCACCGTTCCGGTGGCAGTTGAAAGCGCTTGGCTCTCTCCAGCTAGGGTTGAGGAAACAGCTCTCGGAAGCTTGTAGCTTTTCCAGGTCATTGGGGTCCAAGAACTAACTTCACCTTGGTCCAGCTTTTGGTCCACAAAGGCTATCACATATCCTGCTTGGGTGTGAGAGCCAACATTGGCAAAAGCAGCGTCTGAGTGACAGCATAGGCGAAGATTTTCAGGTGGAATTGCACGGAACTGTATCTTCACATCTTTGTGTTGCTTGGCTCTACGTACTGCGTTGTTCACATCTCGAAGATGGCGAATCTGGGGATGTGGAAAAGCTTGTTGACTCAAGCTTGTTTGCACTGCCAAGTCAGGTCTTGATTGGGAGGCGATCCAATTTAAGCTACCGTTGATGGCTCTAAGAACTCTGATCTGCGAATCTTGGAGATACTGTTCGTTATCCGCCCCTTTTGCAATGTGTGCAGGTCGAATGTTTTCTGCGAATGTCTGTTGAGACATTGAGATACTTTTTGACTGCGGGTCTTGGGTATAGAAGGCACCACAGAACTCTCCTGATTGGATTCGCCATTTTCGGTATGGAAATCGTTCTTTCAATCTTTTTACGGTTTCATCAAAGTAGGGACCATGACCTCCTAAGGCCGTGTCATCCACATGAACGCCCATGGCACCGCACAGTTTGCCTGAAGTATCACGAAGAAAATACAGGCAGGCATCGAAAAGCGAACGTTCCCAGCCGAATTCGACTGCTGCTGTATCGAATGCCTTGTGCCACGCCGCTGGGGCGTCGTTCTGTCCGTAGACATTTCCAATAATCTCCAGCACAGCATCATCCGAAACGGATGGGATGCCACCAGCAGGCAGACGAGCGTAAAGCGGACGAAAACCGATCAGGAAGGGGACCTGCCTCTAAGAATGCCCCCTTGATATCCCCTAGCTGCAAATCCCATTGAAATGATGAGATAAGTTGCATTAGGATCATTCGGCCGATTTGGCTGAGGGTTGGACTTTGCAAGAGGCCTTCATGTAACTTAGTATCCAAATCTGGGTCGAGATGGCCCTGCAAACACCATCGGCTTTTGACTCGATATGTGGCGGCATTGTTCACATCTAGATGCAAATTCTCTTCAAGGGGTTTGCGAACAATTACGAATCGGCTTCCCATGAAACGATCGGCGCGATTTTCTTTCAACCATTGAGCATGTTTCCCGGTATGCACACGAATTGCCCTTTTCTTCAACAAGGTATTCCACTCAACGAGTTTTGACTCATCTACTAGTTCTTGAAGTACTGGTTCATTACCGGAAGCTGGAATCTCTTTTGCAGCTCTCTTTTGGAGATATGCGGCGACAAGCACTTCGATGTCTTGTGAGGCTTGCCACAGCTGACACAGTTCGTGACAGTCTTGCACGGACAGCACTTCTTGACATGAACCGGACTCCACGAGCAGGTGTTCATCAACTCTTGGCTTTTGAGCAGGAGACTCCGAAGTGGGCGATGGAGGTGAATCAGCAGAACGTTTGACACCGCTTGCACTACTGGCTTCCGAAGATGACGGTTGCACCGATTGCTCAATCAGTTGTGGAACCACTTCTCGCATGATCTCAACAAAATCATCTTGATTCATTGGAGAGGGACGGTACAAACGTGATGGCTGACTCTTACATTCTAGCCTATGTCTGGTTCGAACTGGACCATAAGAAGGTTCCATCCAGGACTTGTCGGGACGGTCTTCACCATGAGGATCAGTCTCGGGCATCAGATCAGTCTTCATTTCTGAAGCATCAGGTGCTTCTGGAGTATCCGGCTTGTCGAGGCTATCCATGCGACTCTGGTTTTCTGGCAGGATCTGCGGAATCTCGGCACTGTTCGGCTCTTGACCAGGCATATCAACATCTGGTGGATCAGGGCTTGGTTGATTTGGTGGATAATGTCCCGGCACAAGGTCGATGAAGTTGTGACTCCGAAAGGTGCCCCCTTCAATAAGGTCCTTGATTCCCAATAGTTCAGCCTGTGGGGTCATAACCGTGGCTTTTTCTTCCGAGGTGGCAGGACGCAGTTGTTCTGGGGCAACTCTGAAAACTTGGCGTCGATGGGCAACAACATAGTTTCTACCAATACTGCCGATGACCACAGCTATACCAAACCATTTACCCCCGGTGACCACACCTTGACCAGCCTGAAACTTTTGGTTCCTCCAGTAGGCCACTAGTTCACCAGGAGCAAACTGTAGATCCACACGTGGCCTAGCGAACAGTGCTCTGCGCAAGGATTTGCTGTCTTGCATCTCGATCACCGCTCTTCGTGCTGCGGATCGAATTGCTTGTGTCTTAGCCATCTGCTCATCACTGAGACTTGCCGTGGCCGGAACGACACTCAAGGGCTCGTCCAACAGGTCAGACGGCACTCTCGGGTTCTGTCCAAACACATGCTGGTGAGGTGTGTGTCCATAGTACTGAATCATACTGTTTTTCACATGAGCATGGATCACACATTCTTCCCATTGAAGGACATTTTCAGGGCAATGTTCACTAATTACCTTGGACAGGATTCGAGCAAACCATCCTCCGTGATTTTCAGTCCGTCCGAGTTGCCAGTGAGCTTCCCCAGGGATCTGCTTGACTTCAGTGCCTTGGAGATCTAAAAAATTCTGAAAGGCCTCACCCATGTTCGTTTGAGCTTGATCTATCAGAATCACACGTGGTGGACCGAACACACGAACCCAGTTCTCTGCAAACAACTTACGAATGACAGAGGACGTTTCGGTTTCGTGAAAAGGCAACACCAACTGATAACAGCTCCCATGGCAAACAATGTTCAGTGCTTTGATTTTCTGATTTGTTTTCCAACCGGGCAAGAATTTTACATCTATGCCTATGGTGTGATTGAACTCTGAAACACGACTGGTCTTGGCTGGAAGAGCAGCATGGGGTCGCATGTGTTTCTTGCACAAATCACACTCATGCTTTCGTGCTAGAGCAATAGCGCGTTCACTGGCTTGGGCATGCTTTAGTATCCTGACCATGTCATGGCCTGGAGGGTGTCCTAGATTACGATGTAGTTTATCCACCACTTGAAGCAACTGCGAGTCTGTAGCATGCTCATCATCAAGATCGGCCTTAGACATGAGGATCTCTTGACATGCAGGTTCGGACGTGAGGTCGCACTCAACCACACTGGCGGCTGCACACTGCTTGAAGGCAGGAATCGTTTCCAAAACAGCATTGACAAACTGAGGAGTGTACACTCCAGCAAAGGTACTAATCGATCCTACCCCAGGAGCCGAGCCAGCGATAGGCTGATGACACTGGTGTTTCGGATGCTGATGACCTGGACATTCCCTAGCTAATGATGACATACTCTCATCGCTTACCAGAAGCTTGGTGGTTTTCCTGATCAATTTGTCTGATCCAGGCAGGCGCAAGCCGAAACGACACATGTGACACTTCAGGATGTGTCCGCTTTGTGAAAGCTTGCAAACCTCAGGATAGGTCCACAGCCTGGAGCCGTGGGGATGTTCCATGAGGGCTTTCTTACCTAGGCTGACTTGTTGCTCATACAGTTGAACACAAAACTTGATGTACATACGACTCTGAGCTATCCTATGCGCGCGCTCAACAGGAGACATGTGCATAGAGTTCAGGTGGAACCACCCTCCTTCATCGGCGCACGGTGGGCAAAGGATCAACAGCTCTGGTGGTGCTTGTCGGAGTTCCGAACACACTTGATCACGATCAGATTTTCTTCGGAAATCATACCCGGTCTTCAAATCATATGAGCGAGCGGCAAATCCAAGCTGTTCGGCTACCGGAGCACATCGTGGTGGTGAGAACACTTCAGCTACCAGAAATGGTTTACCTCCTAGATATGACACTTGGGACTTGCCGGCCGATCGAACCTGACTCTCCAGTTGTCGGAGATGGCGTACAGGCAGTGTCTCAACGGCCATGCTGAGTTCCTGAGGCACAAACCAAAATTCCGTACAGATGTGCATGACATGCTTGGGCAAAGGATGACTATATTTACTCTTACCTTCTTGCGGATTGATACGCTCATCAAACAGGATTGCATTTGTGTCCAAATCAGTGACTACCCTACGACGAATGGAGCTCCACAACGGGCCTTGCTTTCCTAGGGATGGCACATGACTGAGAAAATGATCGTCACGTTTCCAAACATGTAACTCTTCCGTGCCTGGCACAGGATCTTGAGGGTGCAAGGCAGGCTCAACGGAGTCAGATGAACCCTGATCAGCCGGTTCATCCGGCAGTGGAACACTAGCATCGGGCTTGAGAGAGGTCTGAAGCGTCATGACCTCTGCAAATGGTTCCAGGGCAACATCCTGATCACCCAAAAGGTCGACTGTAAACTGTCCCGCTTGGTTTGTCAACAAGGGGACCTTGATGCGCTCGTCGAAAACGATCAACTCACTGGCCGAGAAATCAATCACCGCCTTCAGGGTCCTCAAGGCATTTCGGGAAATCAACAACGGAGCGGACCCTTGAACAATGGCTGCTTTGATTGTACCTGGTCGGCCACCAAGGTGAACTGGAACTCGAACTGACAGCTGTGTGGTCTCTTTCTGGCCATTGCCGAACTTGAAGTGGTTGGTTTCAGAAAAGGGAACTGGGACGTTCCATCCACGAGCTTGCCAAAGAGGCTCAAACTCTTTCAACGTCAAGGCGCCCACAATAGAGCGACCACAACCACTGTCTAAAACACCATAGCCAGGAGAGCTGACCAACAATTGCTCAATGTTCAATGTTGGGGAGGTGACAGGTGCAGTGTTTACTGTCTTGAGAACCTCCCTGCGCTCACGCAACAATTGCAGCGAAAGCCAAGAACTTTGAGAATCGACCATAGCCACGAAATCCTCTACCAAGGCAGCACCATTCTCACCCCCTCTCCCTGATGGATAGCCAGAAGAGGAGGAAGTTGTTGGACCCTTTGCAGATTTGCCACCTCCTTTCGGCTGTTTGCATTCCCGGGCCCAATGTCCAACCTGTCCACAGCGATTGCAGCGAGTTCGACGTTTCATTTCTTCGATCTCAACCTTGAAGCTTCTCTTGGAGTCACCCGCTTGGGTGAATTTGCGAGCACGCTTCAAGTTCACCATTTCTTTCCGGCGTTCTCGCCAGGACACAGCGAGTGCTTCAGCCACTTCTTGCTCATCAAAAATCTCATCTGGATCAACTGGGGCGTCCTGTTGATGCTCTGCAAGAAACTGTTCCAAATCAGCAATCGTCGCATCCGCTTCATCCCAATTGGGAGGAAGCTCATCTTCTTCATCCACCATGGCGACAGCAGCTGCGGCACGTTTCTTGCCGATGATCAACTCCGGATAACAGGATCGCATCGCCCTGCCGATCTCCTCACGCTTGAGCACTCCGAGTGATCGGGAAAGGATGACTGCCTTCTGTTCATCTGTTAGTCCAGCCCGGTGAAGAATGATCCATCCACGGGCCTCCTCGGGGAAAGCCACGTTGACTTTCCTCTGCACCCGATCAAACAGCTCGGTGGCGCGGGAGATCCACGCCTTCAGCGACTCTCCTTCATGGGCACGCAACTGAAACACCTCAGTCAAGGCTTCGGACATCTCGTCCGACTGATCTTTTTGAGGGAAACATTGATCAAGTAGTTCAAAAATGATCTTTTCACCTCCAGCTTTTTGGTATGCTGACTGCTCAAGATGCTCGACACATTCCAGCGCTTTTCCAGAAAGTAAGGTGTACACATATGCACCTTTGGCGTTGTCGGGGATCTTGTCGCCAAGAGTGAGGATTTTGTTTGTGACCCATGTACGCCAGCGTTTGTACTCTTTGGCGTCTTCGGTGTCGCCACTGAACGTTCGCAGGCCTGAGGTTTCGTTCGACGAGCTCATGGCATTCATGCTAACCTGTCCAAGGAATCCTATCCTATGGAGCCCCGGTCTTCGGGGCTCCGCTACCAATATCGAAACCGCGAGTTCGGATCCTACCGAAACAAACGGGCTAGCTTGCGCTCCATTTTCCTCGAGCGAAACAGCTGTCCCTGCGAGCAAGACCGTGGTGGAGCACGTGGCATTCATGCTGGGCAACAAGATATATATATATATATAATAGACTAGATTGATCACAAAGGAGTTTCACAACTTGTATAAATATCTTAAAACTCCGTGGTACCGTCGGGTAGTGTTCATCAGGGTTGAAAGCCCAAAAGGAGATACATCTGCTGGAGAATGAATAACACCTGAAGAAAGGCCTTGCTTGGGCTAGCGGCTAGCCATGCTTGTGTCTGATGAGCAACACGTCGCTCGTTAGAGGGCTTACACGATTGGCTTCTCCGCAAGCGAATGCACACTGTGCAGGAAAACTCCGTTGAAAGATCCAATGTGCTACGGAATTTGACATGATCGTCCAGTCACAAGAGTGCTGCATTGGGAAGCAGAACCTGACTGGAATCACAACCCCAAAATGCCAATGACTCCAATCACGTTTGAGGGACAGGCCTTTGCGTCGTCTGGTCTCCCATTCAACGCCGCCAAGTGCAACTGTCCTGTCAGCGAAAAGCAAGACACCAATCAAGACGGTTGTCCAGTATCGTTGACGGTTGATCAATCAAATTCCCCAAGACTGGAGATGCGTCATGCTCGACCTTGTCGGGGTCATCCACCAATGATGCTCATCACGAAACAAACAAATCAGCCCATGCGTAGCGTGAAGTGCCTAGTTCTGAACTTCATGCTGAACATCTGTAAACAATCTCCGAACCTTCCTGTCGGGTCGACCTGGAGACAATGAGAAAAACATGAAAAACCAATCAGAAGGGTTGCTTCACCTGCTTCACCTCTCTGAGGTCCCGGAAACATCTGGTGGGTCTGACAAGCATGTCACCGGTATGAGGTTTCTCGAAATCCTGCCTTAAGCCATGTCATTATACTAATGGTTACTATGGGGACGGGTCAAAACCTGGAGCCCCACCATGTAGCTTGGCCTTGCAGGTAGGTCGAAGTATCTTGGTAGCACTTTGGCCCAAACCTACGGCCTTTCATTGCGGTGTCGCTGTCGCTCCCACCCAGTGTCTGGGCCATGCCATGCTCAGTGAGCAATACAGGGTGTGATCAAGCAATACGAGGTTGCTACGCACGCGATTCTGTGGAATCTTATGGATACACGCACATTCTGTGCAATACATCACCCTCTGTGAGTCCTTTGCATGCCACATGGTCAGCTTCGCCCTTGCGAGTCCCTCATCAAGAGAGTACATGCCAATTATCCATGTTACTAGGAACAAGGGCATCGGCATCGCTACTAGTAACAAGTGCCTTACTAGTAGTAACAAGAAGCTACAGCAGCTACTAGGAACAAGGGCATCGCTACTAGGAACAAGAAGCTACTAGGGCTCCTGGAACAGTCAGGCATTTTTCCATACGGACCTTTGCCTGTTCAATCCGGCTGCAAGGGAAACTTGCCTGCGAGCTTGGTCTTTGGCACCGCCGATCGGCTCACTTTGACCACTTGACATCGCAACGAGGTGTACAGCTGTGTCACAACTGTAGGCTTTCCACTGTGACCAAAGGCTACAAAGCCGAGCTGATCTTGGCTCCATGGCAATCCTCTTCTCAATGTTGGCATCACGTCACGTGTGAGAATCGCACATGGAGCCAACCGGGTGCCCCACCATCCGCGCATGGGAGTGTTGCTACGGCACGCCGCAACCGTCCGGGTCCTCCGTGGCAGGGCCGGGAGTTCCACCTGGAGGCATTCGTCCGGGTCCGTCGCGCGCGGTCCCACCGTGGTTCTCCAGCGGAGTAACTCGCCAGAGGTGAACCAACCAGGACCTTGAAGAGTGGTTTTCGCGCTTTCATGCAATAAGTTCGGTGGATGGAAGTTATATCTGAGCCCGGATGCTGTATTGTAAATATATATATAGATATAGCGAACGCACACGTGGGCCCGAAAACTAGACCTCTGGACTCTGGACTATCTTATCTAATCAAATCTGATCTAGATATTTGTCCTTCGAGAACAAGTGATGGAATGTGTCCATATTATATTGTACGTATGCATTGTATATATCGTTTAGATGTCAATCGTGACGCTGACACCCCGGCCGCACCTGAACTCTTCTGGTCCACCGCGGTTCACCTGAGCACAGCTGGTGAAGCACCGATGGCTGCGCTGGGAGCAACGAGTTGAGCTCGACATGTCGACGGTCCTCGACCTGCGTCGCCTGTTCCGGCAGGTCGGAGACTCCGACTCTCCAGCGAACAGCAACGAACGGGAAGAGAACCGAACACCACTTCGACTACTATCGCTCCTATCGGAACACGTGAAGCCACATGTCTCATGATGTCTGTTTCTGGTGCCAAAGTAACAGCG
The DNA here is from genome assembly GCA_963970005.1 of Durusdinium trenchii. NCBI lineage: Eukaryota > Dinophyceae > Suessiales > Symbiodiniaceae > Durusdinium > Durusdinium trenchii. The sequence continues at coordinate 137,108 of CAXAMN010009557.1, read as the reverse complement.
TATGAAACAAGGCTTGCAGATAAAGACAGAAGACACACAAGAGTAATGGATTCGCCCATGGTTTGGAAGGCCAAATCCTCAACTCTAAACTCTAAAGCACCCTTTTCTTGGCATGGCAACGCTTCCTCACTCTTGATTCAAGTCACGAAATATGTGTGTTCACCCTCCAAATGCTCATGAAAGATATGTGTTCGCATAACAACTGCGAGGATCCGACCTTTTGGACACCGGTCACTCCTCACTCCAAACCCCATCTCTCTGGGTGCCCGAACCGCGTCTCCCCTGGGTCGGTCGGTGGATGGGTCGACGACCCGAGACCGTTTGGTCAACCGGTCGGTGGAACCGGTCGGTCTCCTGGTTTGGACAAGCATATTGGCGGTGTCCGATGTTTGTTCCAGGTGAAGATGCTTTGGGGCTTGGCGAATTCGCCTGGCTTGCGAAAAGGATCACCAAGAACTCGGGGAGCAAGCGGCTCTGTTGGACAAACTGTCAGATGTTCACCACTAGATTAAAAACATGACATCAAAAGCATGTTACTGTACTTGGTAGAGCATCATGCTGGTGGAGCCTGACAAAAAGTTGTAAGGGTGAAGTACATCAAAGATGCCAGATCCCATAGACTTTCACATGGAACCTAAGGACTCCACTCTCAACATCCCCAGAACCTACAGGGTCTGCAGCCCCTGAGCCGGCTGAGTGTCCCAAACTCCAGCAGCGGCTGGGTGCTGCTTTCAACACCTGGAGTGCGATCGGAGATGAAACCACCCAAGCACCCCTGGTGGAGTAGCTGTGAGAAGTGGTTTTCAACCATGAAGGGTGAAGTATTAAAGCGAACTCCACACATCCTGAAAGACGTATGCTTGGGACTGTGTTCCAAACAAATCAAAACAGTAACAGCACCCTGGATGCTCATTATATATATATATAGAGGATTAAACCGGAAACACCACTAGGGGCCTCAGAACAAACTTGAGCAACTCTTCAATGATGGCACCTACAGTGCCCAATCAGGTTTGGTCCTACAAAAGCTGTGCCATCTACAGTGGTATCAGAGTATCATGTAGACGATATCATGATATATCATGTATCTGTATCATCTCTTTTTCATTGTTTCTGTCGGCTTCCTCTACCGTCGGTGATTGTGATCGTCTGGGAAATCGGAGTCACTAACATGCCAGGAAGCTGGATATCGAAGCCACCTGCTTGGTATCTGGATTTCATGGTCATCCTTTCAGGGCCATCCACGTTGAACCCATGATTGTGTGGAGTGTAACCCAGATGTCCAAAAAGTGATGTCAGGGTGTGAAGTCACTTCATTCCGGCTGAAACTGGAGATGGAATGAGATTTAATTTAAGGATATGTCTCCCCAATGCAATGCCCAAAATTGGACCTATGATGACCGATGCAACCGATGGGACCAGAACATGGGGCTCTTCCCCAAGATAACGTGCTGCCAGGGCACTCGCATTTGACTTGCTATCTATCGGCATGGCGTCAAGGCACTCACGCTTCCGGTGTGACTGGAGAGACTCGGGCTCTGCTTGAGACTGGCCCAGTTGTTGCAAGCTAATGAGTTGTAAGCCAGCGAAAAACACGACCATGGAAATCAAACGCCTTCGCGTGCTTTTTCCTGAAATTGTATCATTGTCTGGTACATGTGCACAACTCAAGCTGCTCTTGATCCTGACGTACGCAAGACTCGCAGTGCTCTAAAACATCTAAAGTTTAAAGGATGCCAACCAAATGGGATTTCCCAGTCAAACTGGGGTTGTTTTTCTCATAGCGATGGCCCAATGCTACTAGGTTGGAGGCCATCGCACCGGATTGTGGGACCACGGCGTTGGGTCGACCCGGAGGCCATCGCATCGGGCAAGAAGCGACGATGTAGAAGACAAGGTGCAGAAGGCCTTCCAATCGAGTTGATGGAGCAAAAATGAGCCAAAGAAGACCTGTGCACATCCCCCAAAATCTTAGGTTGCTCATTCCCTTTCTGCCGCCCCACTACCAAAAAAAGGATCCGGCTGAGAATGGCCACCCACCACATGCTCCTCTAGCCACCACAATGCTACGACCAGTCCATCACGTCCGGGGGGCTCGATCCGGAGCCCTGGATCGTTCAGCCGCAACAAGCGTTGCATCGGCTCCAAGTGCGCCTCGGCCACGCGGTTCGCGGTTCTTCGCGGTGTTTCAAGAGGCTCAAGGCACGGGGAAAGGGAGAAAGATGGTCTTCCAACATCTGCGATCGTAGCTTGCCATGTTAGTGTGGAGGACGATCGTGTCCGGGAAGCTTGTCAAAGCATGAAAAGGACGCGAGGAAGGTTTCACGAGCTTGATGTGTATAATCTATCACTGCCATCTTTTTATACAATCACAGCCGCTCAACTGGCTTCAGTTTGATTGACTTCAGGAGGACACAACCAGGAACCCGTGTCCAACAACTTTAGGCTCCGGCGAAGGGAGGATGCCCGTAGACCATCTGATACAAGATGATGCCTAAAGACCTCACAACGGGCACCATCGCTCACCCATAAAAAAGAAACACAGTCTCACAGTCTCACACAGTGTTTCCCAGAAGGGCAATTCCTTCATTGTGGCACATTGTTTGGGTGATTCTGCAGGATTGACAGATATTGACAGGATTGACAGGAGATCGGGTGTTAGGCATTGGGGCTTAGTGTACCTAAACTGGACAAATTCACCAGTGTCAAGTTCTCGTCAGGTTCTGACATCCCTGAGTCACCAGGAGGAGGACTTCTTAATCCACACATCTACACATCTAACCCTTCCAAGTGTGAATGGTTCCACAGTTTTTGGGGAGCTTTCTGTCAAAACTTATTGCTGTTGGACACTGATCGACGGACGGTCCACAGACTCCACCTAACACAGCTTCGGTGCCTTGTCAATTGTCGACAGATTGAACTTCTGAAGAAACCCCACAGAAAAGGGATCGGCAAAGGTCCAAATGGTCCAGTGAGGTCCAGGGTGCCACATCGTGCCGCATTGAACGTGGCGAGGACATGCGACGACCAAAAGAAGGGACTGGGGAAAACATATACTCTATAATATCTATAAGCTTCTCTGCTGGTGAGAACAATAACAACGATGCTGCGCTCTCTTTCTGAAAAGAAGAGAACTCCATGGCCCTTGCCATGTGTTGTGTTGACTACGAGGCCGGCTGCATATGGATCTGCCTCAAAAGGATACAATATCACAAAAAAGGAGTTTGTTGGTCAATGTCCTCAACCTCCTTGCGCCCATTTCAAGACACATCCACGGAAAAGCAAACCGCCTCAGGCTTTCCTGCCTCACTCGTCAGAGCGGCCCTCGCTTTGAGCCCCTTGGCAAAAGCCTGGCCACTCCCTGCTTCTCAGCGTGACGGATGAAACGGGTTTGGACCGCCCTCGCTTTCGCTTCAAAAATTACACCAAGCAGAACAAAACAGGTGCTATCAGGTGCTTCAACATGATGTAAGGTCTTTCTTTCACGGACCGGTCCATGGGTTCAAGCTGTTCAAACTGTTCAACGACCCCAAAGAAGCCATGCCCTGCGCCGCCTCTGCGCAGTGTGTCACTGATCCCGAACTTGAAACGTCCCGAGACGCTCCGGAAAAGCCGTGGACTGAACGAAGTCGGAAAGCTCGGAAAGGAGCACGTTCTGTGTTGGATTGGACGTTCAATTACTGGTTGCTCGATTTGGGATCATGTTGTGATCCAGAAAATGAATTGTTGTGATATGCAAATCACTGGTGTGTTCAAGCCACAGACTTTGGTGCATTCAATGCTCCCAAGCGGGACCTTGGTCACCCTGCTGGGAGAAGGTGCCAAGGGCGTCAAGTACCACGCGACCTCACTTTCACCCGATCGCTTTCGATCAGTGTCTCATGCTGTGGACAGCACGGGTGCACGGTCAGGACCTCATCAAAGTCGTGGCGCGTTCCTAGCAAAAGCGTGTTCCTAACGCCACCACAACATGGACCAGTCGGAGATGAGGGGACCTGTAGCAAATGCAACAACTCACATGTGGGACCACCTAAAACATGACCCGCAACAGGGTTTTCCTCCTACGAACTCACTGCTTTCTTCGCTTCCAGCTTCCTTTTCCCTGGACTTTCAGACGACGACAAGATCAAGAAAATTCCGAAAACCATGTCTCGACAAGCTCGACAGCCATTAGTCATATTGGTCGTTCTCTGATTGACCTCAGACCTCCAAGATCATCTTCGAACTCCCGGTCCTGGGGGGGTCTCTGGCTCCGTGAGAAGGGCGTCCTCTTCGGTGTCTTCCCGGAGCTCCAAGATCCGCTCCAAGCGAGCTGAGGCGCTACCTCAGAGTGATCGGCTCCGGTGTAGGTGCTTTTTGGGGGTGAGCAAAGGGTTGCATTGGGATGAAGATGAAGTCATTTGAACTCTCTTTTTGGTCATGAAGATTGGTGAATGACCATGGTGACCATGGGATGCCTTAGGTGAGCTCCAGCATGTGCATTCATAGACTAGAGTCTTGACTAGAGCTGTTTGGGTGGGGGAGAGAGAGAGAGAGAGAGAAAAAAAAAAAAAAGAGAAAAAAAGGAGGAAACCCGTTTTTTTTGGCAGGAGAGTCAATGAGAGTCAGTTCTGTTTGGCTTGGGAACCCCCAAACCAAACATGAACACCCGGAAAAGTTGGACGTTTCGCTGGAACCCGACCTCCTGAGGTGGTGTTTCAGGTCTTTGGGCCTTTGGAATGGTGAGGGCGGAGGGATGCAGATGTATCTGGAGAAGGGGTCCAAATGAAGACGACTTGGTGAAGTAGCAAGTGAAGTCTTTCTTCTCTCACAGAGACTACTCAATCCATCTCAATCCGTTGATCCTTACAAATGACCTTCAGTTGAGCCCGATGCTTCACCGGTCGCGCCCCAGCACCGGCCGGTTCGGTGCGACGCGAGCGGCTGATGCGGTCGGAGACTGGCGCCACAGTCGGCATCTGATCCAAGTCAGCCTGGATCTCAGACCGCTTGCCTCTCAGGGAAAAGCAAAACTTCGACATGTCAAACATGAGAAACAATATAGACATGGAGAAATCGGGACCAAAGTCGCCTGGGATTCGAAGTTTAGTTCATGACTGGAATCCTTACCAATGCACGATGTGGCGGCCCACTCAGCACATCTTGACAGGAGAATCCAACTATATAACCGAAAGGGGGTCCACCCATAATTGATGTGATCGATTGCTGGATTGATTGATGGGTTGGTTGGTTGGTTGGCTGGTTGGTTGGTTGGTTGATTGCTTGGTTGATTGTTTGGTCGATCAAGACCCAGATTCGAATTATACCAAAACGGCTTCTTCTCATGTCCCTTGTGATCTCTGTTTTCCGCCCGCGAAGATTGCCTGACTTTTTCTTGCCTGACTGCCTCTTCAGTTGCATCTGTCCTGCGAGAGCTTGCACTGCGAATGGATGCTGACGAACCAAAACCAAGCAAATTGATAGTCCTTTTTGGGACTAATAAGGGTCAGTGCCAGGCACCATTGGCCTATTGTTTGGACAAAATCCATGGTTATACAGTGTACCCGGAACAAAAGAAAGAACGTCCTCAACCATCCTCAACCAAGAAAAATCCACCGATCAAGGACGTGTGATTGAGGACCATCAAATGGCTTTGGCGGCTTGGCGGCCTCTCCACTCGGATCGATCGATCGAAGCATGGGCTTCACCGAGCTAAGCCGAACCGGAAGATCGGACCCTCCGAATCTTGAGATGGAGGCCTTCGGATGAATCGAGCTTTACTTGGGTTTTTCCACAAAAGGAGGTTTTAAGAGGACACTTTCAAAGGAAGAGGGCTTGGACAAGGTGTGAAACAGAACTTGGGACCGTTCTAGGATGCCAAAAGAGAAGTTGGTCTTCTGGAAAGGATGCAGCATTGATCGATGCTTCGGATACCTAGATCCTCCATGGGATTCGGTCCACACAAAAATCCAAGCATGCCAGCACAGTGCCAGGAATCTTGAAAGTCTGTTAATAACATCAGGTTGTCTTCTGGTAAGGGGGGGGCCCAAATCTTGAAACCAAAAATTCCAGCTGAGAATTACTCATTAATCATCAAAAAATCAAAAAACATTTAAACGTTAACACGTGATTCTTGGTTCTCCTTGGGTCTAAGACCGACGGCCTAAATGAATGCCTCGTTCAGTCCAACCGCTGTTGCAGTCCTAGACTTGCTCCACACCCCATGCTAGTCGCATCGGGCGCACCACACGCCGGTTCTCGAGCCAAGCCAGTCTGGTCGAGACCGTGAAGGCCGTGAAGGCCGTGGAAACGGCTGTGAGTCAAAACCTCCCACGACAAAGCATGGTAGATTGACATCGACTTATGACAGACGAATTGGTTCATTTGACCGTCCGGGTCGACCAGGATGTCCGGGTGCCATGACCCACTGACCTTTCGAGACTGAAATCCATCGTTCCATGGCAAGAATCCTTGATGGTCTGAGCGTCTGGAGAACAAGAGAGGAGAGGACGAGATACGGAAAACCAGAGTGACCAGCGATACAACAGCGCAATGTGGCGCATCATGACCCAAAGCCCTAAAGGGTGGTGTTTTGCTTTGTCTGTCCCAGATCCATCCCAAAGATTCCCACAGTGCTACCAGGTGTGTTCATCAACCCGCCCTCCGAGCCCCATTCGTTCGGCTCCCACCAAACCACCCTCTAAAACTGGCCTGTGTATTTGGGACTAGAGCTGTGCCACAAAACTGTTGTGAAAATGTTTCCGTCCAAAAAAGGTCTGGCTAGTACTGTACTACCCACCGCTTCCCTTTGCCGCGTAGCCGCGTAGACCCACTCCTTCTTCCGAGTCCGAGTCGTTCTTCGTCCGAACTGCGGGCCCCCGGACCAAATGTCCGATGCACGACCCAGTTTCAACCTCGGTTCTGGTGCTCCGCGGTCGTCTCCGTGCTTCTGCCGATCAGACCAGGGCGGGTTTGGAAGACCTTGGGGGCGGACAGCGAGGTGTTGGGGTCAACGGTTCGGTTCAACGGTTGGGTTTGCTGTTGTCCACGAGGGATTTGGAAACGTTCAACCGAATTGGCAAGAATGGTTGGTCTGAAACACGTGCTCAAACATTTCTAAGTCGACGCCCCACCAGGCTGATGGGACCACTGGTTGTGGTCTTTTCCGCTCGGTGTCAAATTCTGAAAACTCCCACTTGCCTTCGCGGACATGGCAACTTTTGGCAGGTGCAAAAACAGGCTGGATTCATGGCTTTCAGGAAGACACACTCATTTCCAAGGTCTCTTTCTGGCAGAATCAGCAACAAACTAAAGGTTTCGTCGTCATGCTTCGTCCAAAACATGAGGTGTTGATTGCCAATTTTCACAACCTAGGGTTTTTAGGTTTGAGTTCATCCCATT
>CAXAMN010009557.1:59409-94728 GCA_963970005.1 Durusdinium trenchii | reverse complement strand
ATGTTCCCATTTTCACCTGAACCGACCCTGAGTTGTGAAAATTGCCAGTGTTGATGCATAGTTCTTCCGCCATGGCACCTAAGAAGTGTGACCAGTGCAGAACACTCGAGACTCAGGCACCTCTGAACCCGAAGACCACGGGCCGCGCCAACCTCCCGCGTCGCGCCAGTCCCCCTCCCTCGCCAACCTCGACCAGGTGGACTGATCCGTCTGAGGGTCCAGCTGACCTTGTTTCACAGCTTCAGGAGCCATGTAGCTCAAGGTACCCACCTGGAAGGTAGAAGTGGGCTCGCGAAAGAGGCTTGATCTGTCCAGAGAGGGAAGCGGGAAGCGGGTTTTGGCATGAAAAGCGGAAAAGCAGCTTCACTCCCTCACGGGAAATGGTGGTTTTCTTTTGTGGGGTGGTGTTCATGAACACCCCCGACCGGAGGAGCCAAACTTGGATCTGCAAAGTATAGCCACTCTAAAGCCGACTTGAGCCCAACTTGGCACTTTAAATGGATGCAGGGTGCTGAAATTTGAAGCAGAGCTCTGTTCTGTAGCCTGCTTGAGCCTGTACTCACTGTACTCATCCTATGACACTCCACCTGCTTCAGAACCAACATCATTTATATATATATATATAGATATAATATCATGATAGATTGTCCGGGGCCTCATGACTGTTTCCAGCCATCTTAATATATCTTAATACTTCTCCAATGCCAGACTTATCAGTCTTCAAGGCACCAGGTCCACCATGTTCATGTCCCAAAAGCGTCCACGTCTTCCCAGGTTAGGGCCACATCCACCCACCCGCGCCAGGCGTCCCCAGCCGAGGCATCGCGATGGATGTTCGTGGTGTCGTTGGAGATGCGTTTGGCAATCCCAAAGTCGATCACCTGGTGCCGACTAGGTGTTGTTGTCGTTGTTGTTGTAGTACTGTTTCGGCGATCGAACAGTGTCAACCAGGCAGAGATGAGGGGATCTTTTCTTGGGAGGGAGGAAAGGACCATCCGGTCAGAGTCGATTTCAAGCAAATTCAAGGGTTTGTTGGGTTGGGGAAGCCACCCAAAAGCAGTGTGTTCACGGTCGGACAGCTGGCCGTAGCTGGCGGGCGTCTTCGACTGCTTGTTCCCCAAAGAACCAGTCGAAGAACCAACGGAGAGGCCAACAGCTGAAACCACCCCCTAGTTTGGGGGGACCTGTTTTGGGAAAATATCATGCTCAATGTGATCTGTGTTGATGTCAGAACTGAAAACATCAAAAAGGCATGCTTGATGTGCACTTGAAAGAGACGTCCGGTCAAGTTTGGAAGGAAACGTCAGAACGGCCGCTGCAGTCGACCCAACCAGCAAACCATTGACCAGGGGCAAAGTCTCTGACAGACCAACATCCATCACTGACATTTCACAGCACTGCAGCAGTTGGTGTTGGGCTGTCCCTCCCCTCCTCCGCCAATCGGGCAAGTCTTGGTCCTAAGAATCGTGGTGTCCCGGTGGTGACCGCTGCGGTCCCCGGTGTGCCTTCAAGCGCCCGTTGATGAGCAGGAAGTTTCCAGGCTTCAAGTCCTTAGCACGAACTCTGCGTAGAGGAACCAAAAGTGACTGCGATTGAAGAAAACAACTCAACTCTGCAGTACACGTATGCAGTGTGTATATTTGTATATTTATATAGACCATAGACATCATTCATGATCATGATACGTCTACGTTTTCTCACCCTGCCACTCCCTCCCTCTCTCGAATCATGCACTCCCCGGGCCCTGTGGACGTCCCATCTCGGCCTCCACCGTGCACCCCTTTTTGATCCCGAAGCCTCGCGAGTGACGTTGTCTTCGCGAGTCATGACGTGTCGAATGCACCAGGGAGAAGCTCCAAAAAAGTCGGGCCAGCCGCATCTGTTCCGTCGGGCCAGCAGCTTACTGCTTGGGAATGCCGCGTCGGTTCAGGACCTCCACCTCAACTTCCTGGAGGTCACGAAGCTTCCGAGGGGATGCCACGAAGCAAGTCAGGACTTGCTGGTCAATGAAATTACTTGCTGGTTAATAAACAGCAGGGGATGCCACTTGCATGTAATTTATACAGGAGGTTTCATGACGTTACCGCCAGGTCTCAATGAAAAAGGACATCATCCAAACCACCCAACCTTCCAAATACATCCATTGTGCTTCCACTTAATATATCAATATAATATATATATATATAGCCGATCAAGAGAATTTCTCCGGTGATTTGTGTCTGTGCTTCTGAGTCGAAGCACCAACGGGGCAACTTCGCCTCAGTTGTAAAAGGGGACGTGCCTCGTTTGAGCGATGGAAGTAAGCTTTTGATTCCCGTTTCAAGTGAGGAAGACTTCAGCAAATAGAAGGGATGGCCAAACTCAATACGGTTCCCCAACAAACCTTGGATGTTTGGTGAGCAACCATAGAAGTTGGAAGCTCGCGTCCTCATGTCAGTCTCCGATCAACACAATCTATCAGATATTTGATATTCCTCCGCATGTTTTGGCCACTGGCAATGAAGTTGTCTCTAGGGCTCCTTTGCGACTCTATTTGCAAAACTGTTTCTTGGGCACGTTTTGGATCAAACGCAGCTTCAAAGGCCAGAGCAGAAACACAACCAGACACATTTTCTTGTTGCTTTTGGGGAGGGCGACATGCTAATTGAAAAGTCACACACCCACTTTAAGAAGTGTTGGATGGCCGGGTCTTCAACGTGTTCCATATCCGTTCGTCTGTCCACCAATCTGTCGAAAGCCCTTGCCGATGACTGGTCGTGCTCCCGTGCTCGCCTTGCCCACAAATGTTCCAACCTTAGGTGGGATCTTCGCGATGGGGACGTTGTACCTTGGTGAAGCCGCAGCTGCGAAGTCAGAATGCGCATGTCACACACATGTGTGGCCCAGACCTGTAAGGCCTCCCCAGAAGATATGGCAAACTTGGGTAGTTTGAAGGAAAAAAACAAACATCCACCAGTTGGAGAGATGGATCTTCCGCTGCACCAACAGTGTTGAATCAATCCATGTCATAGATCCTCTTTCGCTAGACATGGACCAGACCCGGAGACCATCTTCCTCTCTCTACATGCAGACCATCCTCCATAAGTTATGCCTAATTAAACCATCAACGATATTCCATGGAACTCCATGGTACTCCTGTCTTGTGATACTCCAACCGTCTTCTTTCCATCGTCTTCCACCAGCGTCCCTCGGGTGACCACTCATCTCCCAACCATCTTCACTGAGCGTATAGCTAGTAGTAGCTTCTTGTTACTAGTATATAGCAATGCCAGGAGCTACTAGTGGCTTCTTGCTCCTAGTAGCGATGCCCTTTGTTACTAGTAGCTTCTTGTGCCTCTCCCAAAAAACAAGACTGCACCACAAAGGCTCGGAAGAACCCGCGTCGCTTGGATGACGGAAGCCGCAAGTTCCAACCCAAACCCGCCAGTTCGTGTTCTGATCGAACTGCTATATGATAACGTCACAGCACCAACCTTTGGGACCTTCAGCGGCTTCAGCCGACCTTCAGCTGCAAGGAAAAGGCTACATAAAACTTAACGCTTCTTCACCCCCCCAAAAAAAGGTGCACCACATCATCCTTTCAGGCCACTTCTGTGCCGCGTTCTTCACCACCGCGCCATAGTAGACGATGACGAAGCCACAGAAGGCCCACGCCAACGGCTCGATGCCTGGGCTCGTTCTTCCACCGAGTCCGTCGTTGCTTGGGGCGAAAAGGAGATCATTGATCATCCTAAAGGTCTAACAAGGATCGAACCAAGGCAGGGGGAAGTGATCGAACTATTTAAAAAGGTGGTGAGGATCTGTGTTTGTTTGGATCTTCCTGCAAGTGTGCGGACAACTCAAATACTCGCCGGAGGGGTCATTCGACCAGGTTGTTGAAGCCTGGCACAAACAGAAAGGATTGCAGGCCCAAAGTTGTTGATGCAAAAGGCTCAGAGTGGGATAGGCATGAGCATATCCTCACAAGAACAAAGTTTGGGGTCTTTGTCACAAAACCCGTCCCGCAACAGACCAGTTTAGCTCGACGGTTTTCCCGGCTCGTTGAGGCTGCAAGAATAAACAATATCGGAATCCAAAAAGGGTGTCCCTTCTGGTGAGTAAGCACATTTGAAACACGTGCTTGTCCAATATTTTTTCTTGAGAAGGTACCTATATGTATATACCTATTCATCCAATTGCCATGTCTTTATGTTAATGACCGGTAGTGTGTGTGTGTGTGTGTGCACGCCACTAGTGGAGGAAACTTCCCTGTCCAAGCTCACCTCCTCCGGATTTGCTGATGCCCTCGAGATGGCGGTGTGTTGAGGAAAAAGCAACGACCATCTCTTGCGAGGTTGGTGGTCCGTTGCTTTCAACGCGCTGTGGTGATTGAAGAGATGGTGATGGTTCTTTGTTGTGGATGATCCATTTGCCGTGTGTGCGAAGAACAGTGATTTCTAGCTCCAAGATGCCATAGAAGACATCAAAGTACTCCTTGCCTCAGAGGGAACGGCAAAGTCAGAGGGTCACAGTGAAGTTGACTCCCTTCCAGAAAAATACTCAGGTCGTCGCAATACTGCTCAAGCTATTTGTAATTTATAGTTCCCGGTTTGAGAAAAAAAATAAAAGAAACGAACCACTTTGAGATCTGCACCTACAGATTCGGAATGCGTGGCTGGATCAAATCGTGAGTGGTCGTAGTTGTCCGGGGTGAACGATGGTACCATGCCAAAGAAGAGTGCAATCGATCCCCGTAATCATGTTCAGTTAAAGCAAACAGGAGACAGTGTTTAGCAGCTGAACCCGCTATATTCACAATCATTTGCACTCTTCATTGTCTCATCTCCTGCTCAGTCGGGTGGGCGTCCACGGTCCAAATGCGACATAATTGGCGGCTCCTATCAAGTGGCTTTAGAGTAGGATGAGCAGAACTCCGCAGGAACAAGGCATCCCCATCATCCCCCTAGGGAGGGGAGTAGCCAAGTCAGCCGGCTTCCAAGTACTTGAGACCTTTGTCATCGTCCCCATCTCAATCTTGTAGACTTATAGATGTCCCTTTTCAAGGTCTCGGTGCGTCTCAAGGTGACAGGAAATCAACAAAACTCATCAACTACCCAGTAATCCAAAGACAGTTCTCCTTTCAACCAATCAGAGCCAAAAACGCATGCAATCTCACTTGCTTTTCATCCGTCTCCCTGTTCTAGTCCCTAATATCCCTGTCCTTTCCATCTCCAAGTGGCCCTTGAAGACAAACGCTTCGGCGCTCATCGGAGCAGTCGCAACCACCACCGCACCTGCCGCCACTGCGGGATCGACGGAAGCGCTTCGCGCGGGGGCCGGGACAAAGGCCATGTTGCGGAGGAAGCACAGGGCCTTGGCCGCAGGCGAAACGACCCACGTGGTGTTCTTCGACTGCAAGGAGAAGAAAGGAACTTAGTTTCAATTAGTTTTAGGCTTCTTGTGACAAATGTACAGTGGCCATGACCCCAAACATGATAAAGTAAATCCCCTGTGAAAATGTATTGGAAACCATTTTCTATCTATATGGGGGCCTCAACAAAAAGGAGATCGCTTGGAGGACTCGATTGATTTCTCTGTTGAACCAACATACTGGTAGCAAGGCTCAGAAAGATCCTGCTCAATGGAATGACCAGAGATATAAATCCGCCTAGAAGAGGCTGAATTCTCCCTTCAGAACACTTCAGCTTGAAGCTGATCTTGGTTGAATCTTCACAACTTCGCATAGTCCCACCAACCATAGCAAGTCCATTCCACTTGGAGCCATTGCTCCATGCATGTTTCCATCTCCCATGCATGTTGCACCCCCTTTCGCCCTGTGGCGCCAAAGGGCCACTGCCAGGATGCACAAGGCTGCGACGCGGGCCATGATGCGGATGACGAACGCGGATCTGTCTCCGTTGAGATCGAAACGCGGACGGACTGGGCTGGGCCAAACAGTGCGGTCCGTTCGAGGTGAAAACCGTGCGCATGATGCGGAATGTGCGGCACAGAAAGGCGTGTTGAGTGGATGATCCGGCGTGACCCAGAAAAGAAGAACATCTTGGCATGCTGGGAAGGCAAACTGGGGATGCCAGTCCCAAAATCCCACCAACACACGACCAAAACCCTTGTCTCGCAAGCTGGAGATTTTGCACGGCGAACCCCCAAAAAGCATAGGTTTTCCTCTAGACTCTAGAAACCAAGTTCTCTGGACAGAGGGCAATAGAGGATACCCATGGATTCCCATTCACACACCTTTTGGGGAGGTGTTCTTGAACTAACCTGGCATGACTCCCTGCTCGGCCCTGCTCGGCCCCCTCACTGAGTGCACGATGCGTTCTTGGTGAATGACCTGACCGGTCACCGGGGACCCAGCGGACCCGCAGCTTGCGCTGGTGTGGGGGGTCGACGCGCTCTAAGCAGCGCGCGGGGCCAGACCTGCTGAGAGCCAAGTCGGTGGCTGCAATGCAAGTGGCCCTTTTGAAAAGGCATGAAAAGGCATATATACCATTCTGGCAAAAAAGGGAGCATGCCCACCACCCTCTTCAGCCAAACCAATGCAGGGTCTTTTCAACCCATCCACCCAAAACCCTCCCTCGTTATGGACTTCTGTCGCACAGCGTGTCACGACTCCCAAAAGGAACTTGTGAAATCATCGGCAAACTGTGCGTCGCCTGAACTGCTTCCAGCATCTGCTTCCAGAGGTGTTGGATCTGCATCATGTTCAGCCTCCGACACGCCGTCACAGCGCCATAACAGCGCCATTGGTGAGCTGCGACCGTGGGTCGAACGTTCAGTCATGCTGGTTTGAAAGTGCAGCTGCTGAAAAGAAGATACCCGCGGAAAATGCACAAACAAACTAAAGACACCACAGTAGAGATCAGAAAGCCTAAGAATGAAACTGCATGTAGTGGAAGAAGGGAAACGTCTGCACATTTCAGCACTTGTGGAGGCACCCTATTTCGAGGCACCCCTACAAGCCTACAACCACACCATCTGTCCAACCTCGCCGACCGTGGCTCAACCGTTTTGTTTTTTCGTTTTTTCTCGCCTCGGTTGGGACTGCAGAAAACGGCCGAGGTCCATGTCCCCCGCCTGCCAAAACCAAAAACAGCAAGGATCAGTGACGGCAGCCGGGGATCTGTTGTGATCCCTTTCATGGGAAACAGGCCATCTAATCCCAATGTAACTGAAAAATTGGCGTGTGTCTCCATGAACTTGGACATTGAGATCAGCTGGCCTTCTTTGGTGGAGGTTAAGAGGGTTGAGATGTTTGGTCTGCTGGCAAGTTGGCAAGATTTCAGGTTCCATACATAGGTCAAAACATCAAGGGCGTTTAGCAAAGTGAAACATGGCTGCAAACCCTTCCAGAATATTAGTGTATGAGTCTATCGGATCACCTCAATCTTGTAGAGGGAACAGCTACCGATGCTGCTTTTGACAGTGTCATGAAGACTTGCCGAATCAGGATCAAGGAGGAATCCCTTCCTTCAAAACACACAACCCCACAAACGAAAAGATCTCTAGCAGCCCTAGCAAACTAATCCCGAGACCCTCGTTTTAAAACGTTGCCCACAAATTTCATGTCGGAGACCCCTAAATACGGTTTATATTTGTTAAGACTATAGTCAACGAACATTGCCGCTTTTGGTGGAGTTGTTTTTATTAGGGTCGGAACCTGGTCGGAGCCACAACAGCAAGGGAATGCAGTTTCTTGCGCGTCTTAGATTTATACAGATGGATGGCAAGTAGAATGTCCTGAAGTCAATTCATGTATATATCTAGTCCTTGGAATCCTGAACAACCTTATACTGATACAGTCCACCTCTGTCCACCCTGTCCGAGCACCATGACACACCGCATTTACAGTACACCAGCATGTTTTCCTTCTGCAATGGCATGGACTCACGCAATCGCACTTTCCACCGAGGCCGCGCAAAACCGCATGGCACAGCGACATCACCTTTCGACAGTTTTACTGTAGTTGTTCGTCTAATGAAGAATCACTGTCACTATTATATAAAAGGGTTTCTGCAAAGGGGAAAAGAAAGAAGACCGAAGACCCTTCGGCCCGGAGAGTTTTTAATTGTTGAAACGAGTTAATGAAGGATGTCAATGTCTATATAACACGTTCCGATGCGACTTTTCGGGTTTAAGATCTCCCCAAGTTTCCATCTTTGCGGGTGCCCTCTTTCTGAGGACCCCGTCCCCAGAAAGGTGGACCTCGTGTCTTATTGTCTTTAAATAGGTGGTCCACCAAAGGTCCAACCCACTTCGGCGCGAATTTTCCAACCCGCGCTGAGAATGAGCGGGAACCTTTAATGGGGCACCCTTGCAGGCACTCTTGTCGCACAATCTTGGGAGATGCTCTCGTCGGACCCTTTCGTATATACGACACTCTTGCACGACAGAGACACGCAAACCCATGCACGTTCCACCAAGGTCGCACCAAGCCGCATGGCACGCCGATATCAGGGACAAAATTTCGCTGCAACGGACTAAAAGCAGCCATGTGACGCCGGCCCATTGACGCCACCAATCATCCCGCTCACCAGCGCGCACCGCATTTACACACGAGTTTCCCGTCGCACGGAGCCACGCAACGCACTTTCCACCAAGCCACATGAGCACAAATCCTTGCCACCATCTTCGATCCGACCGAGGTAAATAGTAATTCCTCTCCATGTGTTGGGATTGCGTCGATCCCCTTTCTTTTGCCACTAGTCAGTGCGTGCACTCGACCAGGTCCGAAGCACAACTGATACACAAGGGCCCAGACAACCCGTTTCAGCGAAAGCGTTCAGCTGACGGAGCCCTGCTTGGCCATAAACGAGCTAAGCTTGGCGCCTCCTCGCAAACTGAGCTCCCGACAAAGAAGACAAACAGCGAAAGCGTTCAGCTGACGGAGCCCTGCTTGGCCATAAACGAGCTAAGCTTGGCGCCTCCTCGCAAACTGAGCTCCCGACAAAGAAGACAAACTTTGTTGCAAACATGCCCCTCTTTGGGTTGCCGGTGAGATGCTCTACCTAAGACTCTTTTCCATTCCGAAGTTTGCAATCCGGCTTCAAAAAGAAAGACTTCAGCACGTTTGCTCCAAATCATGAAAAGTCGGTCAAAATCCCGAGTGAGAAGTGCCTGTGAATATTCTGCTGCTTGAATTAACTTCACAGGTTCTACTTTGGTCACTCATGCGCGAGTGGGAGTGGCACAAGGGACATACCGAATTAGGCAGTCAATGTTTAAAGCTGCATAAAGAAGTCTGCGTGTCTGACCTGGCAATCCAGTGTGACCTGGCAACAAACCACCATCAGCAAAAAGCAGAAGAGGCTTCACGGTTGGCCATAAAATTGTCAAGCCGATTTTGGGAAAGGCTCCACTCCCTTGAAAGGACGTTCTGTCGCCGCACCGCATACCACTTCTGGGCCCAGATCTCCCACAGCCCCCAGGCGTCAACTCTCGCAAACAAGCGTTTCGTACGGACTTCCCCCCCACAAGTCACGCATCAAGTATCCAAACGAGCACTTCGAGCGAGACTTCCTCCCAAATTCACGCGTCAAAGCTTTGAAAACGAGCACTTCGTAATATTTCATCCTCCACAAGTGAAGCGGGAAGCCTCATCAGAGAGAACACATCAAGCAGCCGTACCAAGCAGTTTCGCAATCCCAGCCCCTCAAAGCCGCACTCCCCCAAACGTCAAAACCTGACGACTCCCGACGTCTGCCACAAAAATTCAACTTGGACACGTCACGAAAAGTGACGACATGACACCTTCATGTCTTCAGCAAAACTTGCACTACACCACACGCTTGGAATAATTTCGACACTTTCTGAGCACATGAACCAAAATTGCAATGATTTAAATTTTAGCTGAGACCTGTCACAAAAACACAGCTTCGAGGCACGGGCACGACAAGCAAATCCGGCACAGCGAAAGAAACTGATCTCTGACGAAACGTCGCACCTGCGCAACAAAATCATCCTTCACACTTCAACATGTTACGTTTCTATGTATTTCACACGAATCTGACACTTCAGGTTTCCATCCAACGGCACGGCCTTATCAATCACATTCAAACGGTTGCGGACGGTTGCGAACACGAAAGCAACGTCACGCGAACTCTTCGCTCTACCACTTGCCCCTCCCCCTTTGGGCCCTTTTGGACGAAAACTTCTCCTCTCCGCCTCCATCACGATGTTGATGCGGCCCCTCTCCCGGTCCACCTCTGCGTCGACCACCTGTGGCGAGGACACGAGCCGGCGCACCATGTCGCGCGCGATGTACCTCCGCCCAGTGAAGAGTCGCAGGTGAAGGGTGAAGAAATCTCTTGAGGGGATTCTGGTTCTGGGTGAAGTCGTTCATCAGGTAGCATCAAGTAGGTAATTATAGATTATGGGCCAATCCAAACAAACGATTTGTGTGCTGCACTTCCTCGATTCTGCAAAGTTCCATATTCTGTCCATTAGAGGACATTGCTAAAACGATGTGTAAGACATCGCTTTAGGGCATGTTACATACATGTTCAGATCCCTCTCATTCATTGATAATCAAGAGTCTGCATTATCTCATCCATCTCCAAACACCTGGATCACCGGGTTGCACCTGGATCACTGAGTCGCAATCCCGCAGCTGACGGAGGAGGACCACCTCGTTCTGAAAGGCCTCACTGTCGGTCGGACCACTGGCCGTTCGTTGAGCGGGGGACGGAGGAAAATGGGTTTGCGTCTTCCAGCGGCCATGGGTTGGTGAGAGAAACCTGGAAAATGAGTTGCGGCTCTTGAAGTCATTGAAGTGTCCTGGATTCTTGGATGTGTTTATTTAAAAAAAGAAAAAATAAAATCATGAACGCAAGTGGAATTCATACCGTGCGTTGGCTCATTGCTTCCATGCTCTGGAAGGTCAGGCTTCCCTGAACAAACCAGGTGATGCCAGGTGTTCATTCTTCTGCAGTCAATATATGAGGCAGTTCAAGAAAACAAACAATCGAAAAATTGCAAGGATGATGATACTTATTTGCACCAGTGGGCAGACATTCAATAATAGTATAGTACTTTTCGCATACAATGGATCACTTCTGAATCTAAGAAGTAAGGTTTAACATCTTCCAAATGTGGAGATCTTCAGATCTTCCGCTGGCTTTTCAACCCCCTGGCTGCCCAAAGAATCACTCGATACTATCCGTCCCATGACCTTCGTCTTCGTGCGAATCATCGGCCGGACAAACGTCCACAGCGTTCCACCCGTGTTTCTCTCGTCACATTCGCATCGAACACCGTGTTCCTCTGCGCCTCCAGCTGCTTGGAGTTCTCGGTCCTGGGTGAGAGAACTCGCAGGACCGGTCGGGACTTGGAGTTCCGGTGGAGACGCCGACCGCAAAAACACCGGCGTTTTTGGGTGTGAAGTTTGAAGCTTTTTGGAGAGCTTTTCGGGTCGGAGCTTGGGTGAAAAGAGATGAAAGCAATGTGGTTTTGGGGGGAGGGGTCCATGGAGGTTTCATGCTGGTTCCATCTGGCTTTGGGGGGTTGTACCCTGCTGTCCTAGAAAGGGTCGGCATGGAAACTCCGGTACATTGTACATTCTCATCAAAGTAGAGTTAGAATGCAATCCAAGCCCTGGACCTCCCCAAGCCCTCCAAAAATTAGCAATAACACAGGGTTTCGTGACCAGGTGGTTGGCGCCTGTTCACACTCGCACTTGCATTCCCGTGCTGAACCAGTCGGCAACTTTATCATCTCACATTGCTTTCCTTTGCACTTCTTCATGCTGCCATGCTGCTACCTTCGGCAGAGCAGAGCCACAACCCAAGCTGCTTGGGACGAAAAACTACCTCGCTCCTCCAGAGCGAGGCCTATACAAAACAAGACCGGACCAGCTTCTGAAAAGCATCGGCTGCTGTTCCTTTTCACGGAGTCAACAAGCAGCACTGCTGGTGCTCCATCCGCCCGGACCCATCGACTCCTCTAATCCCGTCCGCATCTCTACAGCTTCAACGCCATAAGACCTTCTCGGCCAAGGCCGCTCCAAAGGGCGCACCGAGGCAGGGGCCCACGATGTAGATCCAAAAGCCATTGCCTGTGAGCTCCGAAGGACGAGAAAAATGCCGAAACACAATGGCCAAAAGACACTAGACAGGAGTTGGGGCAACGGTCCCAACAGAACACCTCAAAGGAGCTCCCCAAAAGGTTCTCGGAGCTAGAAACGCTACTTAAACGACCGCCCCGCGTCGCCGAGTGACGTGGCCCGGGAATGGCCACCGAGCCCCACCCGCCGAGGGCGGCAATGATGCGGGGCCCAAAGTCGCGCGCGGGGTTCCAGCCTGCCTGGCCGTCCGTGCGGTTGGTGGAGACTGAAAAAAGAGCAGAATCAGCTGTGTCCAAAAGGAGCCAAGATAGTTGTTCATGGGTCACTGAGTCATGATGTCGCAAGACTAAATGAATGATGCCACTTTGTCGAGGTACACCTGGGGTTTGCCCTCCCCCACCCGACCACAGGGACTCTTTTTTGGCAAAGAGATGTATACTTAGATCTTATGCATTTTCGTGTGATGTTTGGTCGTGAAGAAGTCACCCGGCCATCTGTGCCAACTGTCCTTTGCCGTGCCTGGGTGATTGGCGCATAGAGGGGAAGCAGCACAGCCACCTGCCGCTCAATCGGTTCAACTAGGGAAACCTGGTGGCAGTTCCAGCAAGTGATGAATAAGTCAGGCCACTTCTACAATATCTGATCTGAAGCGAATACATCTGATGTGAATAAACTGTAAGGGCCGCAATCAGAGCAGGCCTGATGTTCACAACAACTTTT
This sequence comes from Durusdinium trenchii, assembly GCA_963970005.1. NCBI lineage: Eukaryota > Dinophyceae > Suessiales > Symbiodiniaceae > Durusdinium > Durusdinium trenchii. The sequence goes on along the minus strand of CAXAMN010009557.1, from coordinate 81,950 downwards.
ACCATTTAGCTCATCAACTCTCCTCGTTCCAAGGCAACAGCCGTCTTTTGAAGAAAGGCCCTTCCTTAGACCTGTTTGAAGGGATATATTTCTGGGTCAGTTCGCCAAGGCACCGTCATGCCAATGGTGAAAGGCACTCCCACTCGCTCCATGCTGCCTCAGATGAGAGTCATCCGGCATCCAGCAGATAACAGGGGCGTGAAAAGCACAGAGGGAGATATCTCAAATGCCCAAAACAACGATTGGAACAGGAACCATAGTCAATCTGGTTTTCTTGAAGATCCCTTTTTTCTCCTCATCATGTGTCTATAGAAATGTAAACAGTAATGTAATGAAATGTAGAATTGGTGCCATGCATTGGGTTTACATCTTTACATCAATCAAGCAAAGAAGGGCGCAGCGGTCAGGCTCGACCAACTGTGCGGTGTTCATCCACTCCTGTTCTCCCAGGCACGCTGTGCGGGTCTTGGGTCTTTGATCGTGGCCAGGACGCTGTGCGATCACAACGAACCCAACAAAATTCAAAGACCACACATGACCACCCAATTTTGCAAGATGTTGGGGTACCAAGACACACAGCGTTCATGGCTCCGTTCGTTCATTCGTTTGTTCGTGTTCCAATACGTGTCGTTCGTTCTTCGCTTCGATGTCCCAGCTGCCCAAGACCTTGTTGCTGCTGTTGGTGATGCCGAAGATCACGAAGGCCAAAATGAAGGTCCCCCAGGCTTCGGTGAAGAGAGCGTGTACCACCGACACATCCTCGCTTTCCAGGCATGTGGGAGGAGGACATGCTCTCAACATGCCGGTTCGACGTGGTTCGACTAGGAGGCTGTATTCCTATTGAAGGCATATTGGAAGTTGAAATGAAATAGCTGCTTCGACTACAGTAAGAGATTTCTATTTTTGGAGTTTCATAAAGTCAGCACAGATCCATGTCCTCCTGTGCGTGTGGCCCGCTGCCATATTCCTTGCTGAGTCCTGGCAGAGTCATATGGATGAAGACATTCTTCCTTCACAATGATTCGGATGCTCTTCGCTTCAGCCCTTGACCTCCACTCCAGCCTCCCTTCATGTCTCTTCGCTGAAAGGCGATTGGGTTTGGGGGCATATCATCATCTTTGGGGCTGCCAATGATGAGGAACTATGCATCCAAGAAGTTGTGCTCACGGCATGTTGCAAAAATACATGAGCAAGTGCAGTGGATGTGACGAGTGAAAAATGACAACCCTATTATTAGGAAAACTTAGGAATCAAAGTCTTTTATGTGGCCATTTAGGGTTCCCCTTCACCACGCAAGCCACACTATCACACGTCCCATCTTCAGCACGAAGGTTTGCGAACGGCCATCCAACATCAAAACCTGATGTCTTCAACCTCACTAGGGACCTCATGTCTTCAATCTCATTTGTCAGTCATGTCACCCACCACCTCTCGTCTCACCTCTATCCGCTCGCAGGCTCCTGGGTTGGGGAAATACTCCCCAAAGGCCGAAGCAGACAAAATGGAGCGCGGCTCGCCGCGGACGATGCCCTGCTCGCGCTCGAAGGCTGCGATCGTGCCACTGTAGATCAGCAAGTTCAGGGCGCCTGCGAGATCGGCCACGGCGGTGGAGAGAGGTGAAGATGATGGAACTTGTGAGTGAAGTGATGTGAAGTGCTTCAGTGTTGTGGCTTCAGGATGTCCTCCAAATCTGAGAAAGGCTATGGAAGGAGGGAATCTCCTTCACCCAGACAGAGGATGTTCTACAGACCTTGTGAGGAAGATTCCAGTGACTGGTCGGTGATGTTCTTTTTTGTAGGGTGAAGAAGGTGTGGCAGCACTGGATTTTCAAAGGAAGAGCAATCCTTTCAGGTGAGATGGACAACTCAAATCCAATCCCTTCACCTTGGCCTTGGTCGCCGTCTTGGCCACCCCTTGGCCACCACCTGGCCATCCACAACCCACCCAAAACCTCCTCCGGTCCCCCCCCACCGCCCTCGCTGGATCGCCCAAAAAAACGGCGCCACTGGCTCGGCGATCCCGGCGCCTGCCAACATGGCGCCCAACATCTGCGCCAGGACGTATTGCGCCGACTTCAACCAGGTCATGCCATGAGCCTTCGGCCTCACCTCGGGGTGTTGTTCAGGTTCCACGAAAAACACTGAGAGGTGAAATGGATGAAAAGACATGGAAAGACTGGAGAATGGTGAGAAACGGTTCTTCTGATCATGAGGAATCATGCACAAAGACCTTTCAGATTCTACCAGCGCTTTCTGGAGCAAGAGCACAATCAAAGTACCTCACCAGTGGGCACCTCCGGGTGAGAAACTGTCAGACCGAATCTCAAACGCATGTCAAACCTATCCAAGCCAAACCGGCCCCGTGTTCACGCACAAGCAAAGTCAGGACGCTGTTCGGTGAGTGCAGCAAAAGAAAGTCCAAAAAAAGGAGAACACCGAACTGGTAATCACCGCATGTTCTTCTCCAATCAGTTCAACAATCCAAACGAATCCAAACCGATCCAAACCTCCATCTCCCGAAACCGGAGTGGTTCCTCCATCCTCCGGGTGGCCAGCTGAAAGGCCAAGGTGATGGCGGGGTTCAAGTGCGCACCACTGGCCCCGGCAGTGGCGTAGATGGCCAAGGAGACACCCAAGCCCCAGACCTGGGCGGCGCCGGTGCGGATCGGGGCGGGATGGGGGACGGGATGGGCCCTGGGCAGATGGCGGGTGGAGCAGTACAGATCATAGATTATATAGAATGCAGACTGTATAATTGGAAAAGCAGATGGGATGCTTACTGTCCAGATGAACAGATACATGGAGCAGTCGTTTGAGGAGCAGCAATTATGTTCCTTTGACATAACTTAACTACTCAAGGGATCTCAAGGGATCAGACATCTGCAGTTTGGTGCTGGAATCCGAGTAATATCTCGACACGCCCCCCAACAACCACTATGCCAACTAGTGTCTCTTCCACCCAGTGGTGCTGAGCCTGCAGAGCCCACGCCCTTCAACAGCCGAGCAACTGCCGCCACCTGCCAGACTCCTTGATACGCCCCTGACAAAGACGCGCAGACAGAGCCACAGCCAAAAATTACCTGGCTAGGCGGCTACGCCACGTCGATGTGGTGGTTTCAATCTGGACAGTTCTTGGATGTTATTGGTGTGCTCTAACGAGACTCTAATGGAGTCCAAAGCGTCTGGCTTTGTGTGAACAGCATCCATGGCCCTCTGGCCAGCTTCCAAGCCCAACACAAACACAACACGAAGCACCCATCGGTGTGTATTGCTCAGTTTGTGATTTGACGAGATGAAACATCTTGGAAGAACCTCAGTTTCTCAGCACACTTTCAATCCTTCATTTCTGGCATGGGTGGGGGCATCCAACGGGGACCCCTTAGCCTCGGCCCATCTGTCTGGCCAATCCCCGGCTCGGGGGCGACTGGTGCGGAGAAGGATCAACGACCCGCCCAAGAACGGCCTGGTCGACGGAAGTGGATGCTATGGCCCCAATGGCCCAAACAGGCGGGGCCATCCGCGTCACCATGATTCCACAGGGGTGTACTTAGTGATCATGTGAGTCGGGTGGGTGTCAGCCCCGTTTGACTCACCGTCACTCGCGAGTCTCAGCCACCATTCCGTGGTTGGCAACCATTCCGTGTCCGTCAATGGAAAATAAAGAAACGAAAGAAGAAAAAGCGGAAAAAGGAAAAACATCTCATAGCGATGGCCTCCAACCTACTAGCGATGGCCTCATATTACAAAACTCAAATCAGTAATGTCGAACATCCGGAGTATTCGCCATCCAAGAGACGATCATACCTGTCCCAATTGCTTCAGCTAAAAGCGCGCGGAGCAACTCCTGCAGCAACGAAGACTGTGAATGAAAATTTGTCTTGTTTAATGTCAATCTGCTACCCTCTTCCAAACCAAGAGGCTTCTTTCCCAGATTTGGGCTTCTCTTCGGGCTTAAGCTGGTTCTTGAGTGCCTGATATTCCTGGGCGAGTTACCCAGGAGTGGCATGGCTGATGAGTAGTACGGGCATTGAGCAATGGTCCTTTTTCTGGGGTTTGGGTAGTGCTCCAAGTTTGATCCAAAGCCATCTGGCTTTGTGCCCCATGCATCACACCCAACTACAAAGTGCAGACGACCCAAAAAAAAACTCCAACGATCTTCGATCCGCGACCGCGGACACCTTCGATCTGCACCACCCTCTTCGCCTGACCAAGACCGATGGCCGGAGTTCGATGCGTGCAGTTCCCAAGCCGCCTCGATTGAACCAAGCCTAGTTGCGTTGACGAACTTCTCGATGTCCGCCGTGGGAAGGCACACCTCATTGACCTTCACGCACTGTCCTGGCGGTCGAAGATCGGTCGTAGTGGTCAGAAAGCTGGGGAGCAGCCGGTGCTAAGCCACTGGAAACAGGTTGTGGTAACACCAGGGCAGAGCCACCAACATCCAGAATGACCGGAAAGAATGAGAGCTTGGCTTCGCATGGTTGCTTCGTCCACCAGTGGGGGATCATGAGTGAACGGCCATGTGAGTCATACCCACTGCCCCCCCGGATTGAAAACACATAGAAAGGCATCTTGCCTGATGCACCTCTCAATATCACTTGGGTTGCCAGCCTCATGGTACGCATGCATCTTACGTGGACTCTCCTGGAGTTGGCTTCGTGTTCTCAATGCCCAACTGCTCATCCGCCACGACATCCGACGGGGTTTCCACTGTGACTTTCACAGTAGCTGCCATCGGAGTAAATCGACGCTCAGAGCAGAAGCTAACAACTGTAGAGAAGCGGCTGCGAGGCACTGACCACTCAACACTCGTGCATCCTTCCTTTCCCACACAGGTGAACACAGTGCAGTCAACCAAAACTTGCAGCAGGATGTCATTTCAACAAATGGACTTGTACCCAGATCCGTAATTTGGAAGCAAGTGTGGCTGTTCAAAAACAGGTACACATGCCGCATCGGAAAAACATCGGAAAAAACACATGCCGCATGACCTGGTATAGCCACCGGTTCGAGCTGCGTCCGGTTCGATCCGGCGTCCCCTCCACCGACAGCTTTTCCCAGGTCTGGTGGGAGCCACAAGGCGCGCGCCCCCCCCAGGCGACCTCAAGGGACCCCAACGTGACGCGTTTCAGCGCCAGGATCTCTCCGGTGGGATCCTGGACCAAGTAGACCTGGCGCCAGATCGCAGATCCTCTTTTCTTGATGCTGAACAAAGGCTTTGGTATGCTTTGGTCACTGTCCCTATTCGAGTGATTTGCATCTAAAATCTCAACGGTGGATGCACCTAGATGGCCAAGCGAGGTCAAAACTGGGTCCCAGCGTGTTCTTCCAACATTCAAAGGCGTGGTCTGTGGATCAGGAGTGGTGCTGTTCCGAAGAAGTGAGGCAGTTCTCATCGTGAGTGCCAAGCGATCGTTCACCAGGCGATACAACAACCATTCTGGAGGTTCCTCCTCCTCCCATGTTCAGCTCAGAACGCTTGGAACTCACAAGATTGAAGCAATTCTTCTAAAGACCTTTGGTGGCATGGTTTGGTTGCTAGACTCTTGGACACTATATAACAGTAACTCCATAGCTTTTGATATAGCTTTTCTAGGTGCTTGTTCTCTCACATTGACTCGTTAGGCCCACATTTCTTCGAAGCCGAGTCGGAGCACCGAGTTGGAAGCGCCGCCCAAGCCCAGTTGGAAGCGACAGCCTTCGAGCTTCCACCACGTCCAATGGTGTTGAGCTGGGTATACCTCAGACATTTGGAAGTCCACCGTAAGGATGTCCTATCAAATGAAAAAGAGACGCAAACGGAGATACGTCAAGTCTCCAAAAGCTGTGCATATCCTCGCTGAGATGTGGCAATCTTCGGATTCAAGGTTTTGAGGGATGGTTTTAGAAAAGTGTTGAAATGAACTGGACCCCGTGTCAAAGATTCTGCAAGTCATGTGTCACGTGGAAATCGGGAGTGGTGGATCCCTCGTGCATATTGAAATTGGGAGACCACCAGGCAAAATGCTCCTTCTTCTGGTGGGTCTTGTCAAGCACACTAAAATTATACATATCTAAGGTACTCTCACACATCACCGGACCGGTACATCTGTCAAGCATACCTTCGTGAGCCAACACAAACCTGGCGGAGAGCAAAAGGAACGCAGAAACCACCCTCAAGCCACCCAGGCCCACCCAGTCAACCTGTGGATGACGAGTATCTTTTCCAGTGGATTTCGGTGCTCTCATCTCAGGCAATCTTCAAAACCGCTGGAGTGATTTGAAGAGACATCGAGTGTGAAAACAAGGCAACCCCTCCACCAACACCGAGCTCCGGCTGGTTTCTATCGAGCTCCGGGCGCAATGCCGTTCACCAGCACCACCTCATCAACTCTGCGACGAATATGAGTCCAATGGACCTCCAGGTCCAAATGCGTCCTTGCAAGGAGACCTGGAAGGGATTTTGACCTCAAATTCCATGCATACGAAACGCATGTTTGCCACCATCACCGTCTAGGCAAAGCACTCCGGACCTAAGTTCTTGCCTCTGACCTGCTCTCAGTGTCGTGCGGATCACAGCAAGACATTCCAGGCCTTCACCCTAAAACAAGAGCAACAAAGAAGGAAAGGGGCTCTACAGTCTCTACAGTATGTATGGTTTTGTGCCGTTTGGGGTTCGTCATGTCACTCACAGCTTCTCCCTGCCTTGGAGCTCTTTCCGTGCTCGGGACCTCAGCCAATCATGCAAGGTGAGAGGGAAACTATTCCTTTGACCGACCAAAAATCTTATGTTGGAAGCCCACACAAGCCCAAGACCTGCACTAGACATGTGGGGATTGCAGCGCCCGTCGCCCAGAAAACCCAATGGCTTTGCGGCAGGGCCATGCTTCCAACGTTTCACGATGGTCGTTTCGGCCTCATCCCACTCCGTGACACTCCACCGAGCCCCAGACCCTTTCCATCGTTCTCCGCTTCCACGGAGACGTCCAACTGAGGGTGATCGAGTTGAGAGGTTCAAAATGCGAGGTCTGCTTGGACACGAAAACAAAACAGGTTCAAAGATGTTCAAAGAAGAAGACCTGCGCCGACGACGCCAAAATCCCAATATTAAAATTACGCTGTGTCTGCTGGTCTCCAGCTTTGTCTAGAAAAACTGAGGATATGAAAGTATCAGCAAAGTTTTCAGAGGAGCGGTTTTCAGTCCTCCCTCTTTTGGAGTTTCCATGTCAAAGCAAAGTAAGCTGTACAAAACCAGCGGGAAGAAGAAAAACTTGGAATGCGGCTTTCCACCACGTACTGGCAAGGACGTCCAGGTTTGTAGAATGCACTGTAAGTCCATGTAAATATAAGTCCTTTGCAATTCGCTCATCTCCGCTTCCCGGTTACCCGCTGGGCCCTCCAGCTTGCGGCGTATGGCATGGTGACGACCTTGAGGATTCACCAGAGGTGAGACGGCCAACGCTATGTGGCTAAGGCTTAGCGGCTAAGGGTTGAAACTTTGAACATGATGAAGATTCTATCCAAGAATCATCCCCAGCAGCAGGCCATGAATCCGCCGTTGGACAATTGGCAACATCACGTGCCCACATGACATCTGCATGATTGCATTATATAGCCGGACGCGCTTGGCCATGATGCTCAGAGCGTCTACAAGCGACAATGGGGAAATCAAGTTTGAGAGATTTGAGAGCTTAAATAATGTGGGCGTGTATTCGTGTATTGAAATAAGGTGACCGCCCGAAGATCCTCTTGTGAAGGAAGAATAGACTTGATCCCATTGCTTGGGGTCCCTATTCCAAGACACCCCCATGCAAAAAAGGAGCTCTCACTCCGTGGCTGAGTCAAGAATGTCTGTCTGTCTTATGGAACCCAAACACATTGCCTACTTCTTCTTGGGTTTCTGCAAGTATGAGGATGTTAGATATACAATTGCAAAATACATTAGTTATACACATGTAAACTCCATAACACGTATTCCATTTCGTCATCATTTGTACCGATACCATTCTCCTCTTCAGTTTCCTCGCTGATGGAATCCAACTCCTTGACCCCAAAAAGATTTGGATATCCACCAAAAGGTTAGGCAAACTGCCAGTGCTCCTTCGTCACTTTCAAACTCACGTGTTTCCCCAAGTGACATGAGGGAACTGTCACACCAGACCCCGAAAGGACATGGGAATCTGGAGGAGTGGCCATATTGGGTTTGTCCATCCTGAACTCACCACAAATGACACAAATATCAAATATCACAAATTATGTTTAAAAACATCATCTAACCCGAAACACTTCACAAAAACAAACATTTAGTAAGTTCTACAATCGACATCGATCTCTTTTTGTCTTCAGCAACTCGACCCGAACGACCGACTCCTGCCACCCCACGGCGCCCCCGACTCGTTCCGCGGCGAGGCGGTCTTCGCGGCGGCCACCGCCGCCGCCAGGGTGGCCACGGGGTCCGGGTCTGGGCGGACGGGCGGGAGCCAAGGGGCGATGGATTTTGCGGTTTGATGTGATTTTTCCTGTTTCTGTTTGGAAATGAACAGCTACACAAGCTATCATTGTTGGGTGTTGATGCACAGGGGCTGCGAGTCCAATTTCTGGGTGACAAGTAGGCCTGGGAATGCGAGGTGTTTCAGGTGATTCCTTACTCGGCATCTGATCCAGCTGGCCCAATGGTTTGAGACAAACATTGGACCTCTATATATATATATAGTCCTATTGTACAATATTTATCGTTTGATTCTGAAAAGCACAACCTCCTGGTGGGAACGTTTTCAGATCTTCGTTGGCTCTCCAAATTTTTGCACAGCAGCTTGCTGCTGGCCATTTTGGTAACACCTCGTCCATCCTGAAGCGTCTGGCAGAGTCCACTTCTGGCAGGCAGAGGTTGTTCCCCTCAAGTGCTGGAGGTCTGCCAAAGCTGCAGAACTGCCTGGTGACAATCTCCTGCACGATCAATGGCAGCGCCTCATCACCTATACACTGTGATCAAGAACGCTTCTCCTTTGCACCATGGATCCAAAGCAGAGCACCTGCGGCTGTTGCTACTTGTCTAGCCAGGTTATATTTGCGATGCATTCCAGATGGCGACATTCGGGGAAAAATGATGAACACAAATCCCTTGGTCAGGAGCACCTGATGTTCAAAAACAAAGCCATATGGTCCATCTGGCCATATATCATCTGTGAATCTAGGGCCATCCAGGATCAATGTGCATGTGCCAGTCATTCTTCCTTGGACGAGTCCGGCTCAGAAAGGACGTATGGAAACTTCATGTCCACGCAGGTTTTAAGGGCAAAAGCTTCACTTGGGTCTTTTTTTCCTCATGTATCCTTATTAAAACCATGGAAGTCCAACATGACCTTTTAGATGACCAAACCAAACTCTGCAAACGGGTGGATGTCCACGTCCATGACTATGTATTAGTAGTGAAATCTCCATCCCTCCCTGCTTGGGCCACCCGAACCAAAGGACTTGGAAACACTCGCGCCCTGCCAGGAGTGGTGAAAGAAGCCCAACCGGTCGCTGGGAGGGTGGTGCGACCTTGATGCACCTAGGGTACTAGGGTCACCAAAGAGTATGCCATATCCAGGATACATATGGTCCATGATGCATAATAATCAACCACGTGACGAACACTTAGACGGTGGATGGCCTTCATGTCCATGATTCAGAATGTCGCACTTGTGAACCTGTAACCTGTCCCTTTGGATTCCAACAAAAAGGTGTCCGTCCGTCTTCTTTTTTTCTCTCTCTCTCTCTCTCTCTCGTCACATGTGCGAGGACAGAAGGTGCCCAGTTCCGCTGCTGAGGCCACGGGCGGAGCCACGCCGCGGAGACTCCACCTCCTTGATGGGAGACCTGGGCGAGGCGACCGACAGGCGAGGCGTGGTGGGTGAACATCTGACAATACCCATGTGGTAGGCAATGAAAACGAGAGATTCATGATACCATATGATACCGAACACAACAAAAACAGTTGTTTAAGATGCAGATCGCAGATTCTGAGAGCCTACCAGACAAAAGGTCCTGTTGTGAAGATCATCGAATCCATGTCATTCCATTTCTATCATCTAAAATGTACAGAAAAGCTTTGCAGCACTCCCCAATCCCATGGTGAGCATCAGCGTTCAACGAGACATGAGGATGTTCGATACCTGACAAACGACCCTGTCGGAGCCAGTGCCGTCCCTGTCGGACCCGCACTTCATTTCTGAGAAGGGCACAGGGGCACAATTGAAGAGGAAGAGTAAGGAAGCTCCTACCAGGTCGTCAGCTCAGGAGTGCTGTTCTCATTGAACTTCTTGACGCTCATGTCCAAAGAAGGCCACATGATTCACAAGAGTGTCAATTTCAAGTTTCTGGATTGATTAACAGGAGAGTGAAGACCCATGAGTCCCGAAAACCTCTCTTGTGTGCGTCCTCTGATCAAGAAGCACATGTTTGCCAGGCTTGGGAGGTTGGTGTGCTTCTTTCATCTTCCTTTTTCAGACTGATGTGCTTTTTTCACACCGCTTTTTCAGACGGATGTGTTTCTTTGTCTTTCCTTCTTCCCGCCGTCCTTCGGCCGCTCACCTCGCCGTTCGGTGGCGTGTCGAACGGGTCGATGGCACTGCTTGGTTCGATGTCAGCTGGTCTCTTCAGATAGTGACAGAACGAAGCGAAGGTAGAGCTTTTGTGTATCCTTAGATTCCTTAAATATACTTTAAACATAATAGATGTAGATTGCAAATGATTGCAGGGGCTTTGGGCCAATGCCACCTGTTGTTCATGGGGGTGATGTTTGGTCCCGTGCCACTATGCCTTGAAGTCGGGTTGAGATGTTCAACTCACACATTCTTTGAGTGCTCGGGTGGGTGGAAGCATCCGTAACTGCTTTGGACATTTCATATAAAATCCCTTATAATCACTTACGATCCCTTACGTAGAAATGTGGAGCATGGATTCCTTTGAGAACTTCATTGCGGAGTGCAAAAGGAACAAAGTGAAACCAACACACAGTGAAGGAACCAACGCTCTGAACTACAGAAGTAGTTTAGTCTGTCAGTAGCTGGTGGCAGGTGCTAGCGACAATCCTTGAATCCTTGCAATCGCGCCAGCCGGGCTTAGCGGTCACGAATGAGGGTGTTCCACCTGCCAACTCCAGCCTTCAGCAATATCTTCAAGTGGCCTTGAAATGCTGCAGCCATCACGCTGAGGCCGTACTTAACCCATCGACTGCGCACTCTGCCCTGTCTCGCTGCGTCAGCCTGTCTCGTGACCCTCCGTGTCTCGGCCGCGTCACCGAGTGACCGGGACCGTGTCTCCAGTCGCCCATCTTCAGCCCATCCGTGACCGGCAGATCCGGCGGAGATCAGGCTGAACGAAGAATCTTGGAAGATCTGGTTGGTTTGGGTCCCCCGGTTTTGATCTGCCAAACCTAATTGACTGATGCGGCCCGTGATCCCAAGGAATCTCTGTTGGCTTGTTGGCAGAGCAGGTATCGACAGAAGAAACTCCAAGTCGGCACAAACTGCTAAGCGACCAACGCAAAAAGGGTTGAAGGAGCCAGGTCCAAGTTCACGCGATGTCAGACGTGATTCCCACTGTTCCTAAACGGTTGATGAGGAAGCGAGTAAATATGTTCAGGACGGTAAATACAATAAAGTACATGCATATTATGTAGAGTATCATACAACGTCATATCATATATGCACAGTAACAGTACCTATTCGCATGCCAGCCAGTAACGCTTTCTTTTGCTCTCCCCAAAATCGGCCTGAATCATCTTCTTCCGCCTCTTCTGGAAGACGTCGCATCGGGCTGCCTCGCTGGTTGCGTCGGTGCGTCGGTCGCGGGCCGGCGCCGTACACCGGGCTCGTCCATTGGCGAAAACGACGTCCGAAATGCATCGAATGACATGCTTCACCGGAACGAAAGAATCTCACCAGGAAGACAAGCTCAGCACTCTACCACCCAATTCATTCAACACATTCTTTTCAAATCGCTGGTAGAAGTCGAGCTTTTCCATTTAAGCTCCACCCTTGCTTGTTGCCTCCTCCATCTATTCTGGAGTGGGAACTCAAAAATTTGGAAGGGTGGCTTGAGCCAAAATGGTTTGGCCAACCACCTTCCCCCACCCTAGTGCATCGACATTTTGTCCAGCAGAAAATGTTCCATTTTCTTTCAAGACAAGCTCAGCACTCTACCACCCAATTCATTCAACACATTCTTTTCAAATCGCTGGTAGAAGTCGAGCTTTTCCATTTAAGCTCCACCCTTGCTTGTTGCCTCCTCTGTGCTCTGCGCGAGGGTGGAGCATTTCAGGCACGTGATCTTCGAGTCGTCCATGGCGAAGCTGAAGACGGAGCAGCCAAAGAACCAGCCACACCTCGTGTGCCATGAGAGCACGGGCGATGCAACCGGCTGTTTCTTGTTGGCATGTATCACCCCCATCTTGGAGATCACTACAGGTGGTAATAGGCCGTGATGCCGTTTTGAGATCGTCTCCCACCTTTCCATCGACTCCTCCAGCTTCTCCTGCGCGACCTTCAGGTGGGTGATCTCCTTTCTCAATTGGTGCTCTGTCTCTCTGATCTTTGCCCATTCTTTGGACTCCGTTGTGGCCGTCTCTGACTCCTTTGGCTTGTGTGCTGCTTCTTCTCCTCCCTTCAATTTCTTGTGTGGGTTGGTCATCACCGGCATCGTCTCCAACGCTTCCTCCGCATACTGCAGGATAACATTGGACTTCCATCGCCCTAGGTACCCCACCTGAGGCACTTGCCACCCTCTTCGGATGTACTGAAGTGCTCCGGAGCGCCTGCCAGAGTGGCCTGTCACTTGCTTTCCGAACAGGTTCCTCCAGGCCGTGATGATCTGCGACTTGGAGACTGGTTCCACGAGGTCCCCATGTACCAGCTTCTCCTCTTCGATCGGCACCGCGTCCAGAGCAGCACATGTAATCCTATATGGGCAGGGTTCCGACCAGTCACACTCCCCTCTGCAACAGCATTGGAGTGTCCTCTTCATCTCCAAGCACTCCTGGTCTTTCTTCGCCACCCTCAATGTCAAGGCCACAATCCTTTCCTTCGCGTCGATCTGGATGTCCCCCTTGTGAATTGCCGCCAATTCCACCTCCCTCAACATCCACATCGTAGCAAAGGCAAACAATAGCGCGGGGTTGTGCACTATGCCCTTCGCCTCCTCGTTGATCTCCTTCTTCATAGCCACCATCCACGTGAGTTCACCCACCTCAGCTGCCTTCTTCGTAGGGCCCTTTGCTCTTTTCAATGCCCTTGCCACTTGCCCGTAGGTCTTCTGTAGTTGATGGGACCACATCGTTCCGTTCTCGATCAGCAGCTGCTTATATTCCGACAAGTAGGTCACTCCGGCCTTGTAGTTCGACTCCTTCAGCACCGCTCCAACCTGCTCCAACGTTTCCGTGGACCAGCATGAGTCCTTCTCTCGCACCCCCAAGTTCTGCAAGATGTTCTCGACTGTCTTCCTCACCGACATCTTCGCTCGTCTTGACGAGTTTGCATAGTAGCCCCTCTTCAGCTTCTCCACGGTGTGGGTCTTGCGGTTCTTGTTTGCCCGGAAGAGCCGTGCTGTCTGTAGTGCTCGCCTCCATTTAGGTTCGGAGTCGTCTTCTCGAAGCTCTCTAGGGGCCTCGGGCAGATCACTTCTCCTCTTTCTCGAAGCTCTCATCCACGCTTTTCCTTCGTGCCGATGCAGTACTCCCCGATGTTGTTGTTGTTGCCTCGACTCCATCTCTATCCTCACCCTTGATTCTTTCTTGATCTGTTCTCCTCCTTTGTTCCTCCTCTTCACAAAACTCAGCAGGCCTTCTGCTCGCTCGCCTTCATCCTCTCGAGGTACTGGAGGTAAGGGAGGGAATACCACTTCATCCAGTGTCCTTCTGGTCTTCCTCATACGATGTCTCTGGCCCATGGTCTCTTCCTGCAAACTTCCTTCTTCACCTGCTTCTATCATAGTTGCCATGAATCTTTCGAATTCAGCCTCCGGGTCACTAGCCAGGACATGCCCTCCGCCTCCCTCACCGATTCCCTCAAAGGTGGTGAATCGTTCCTCGAAGAGGTCATTTCCCTCGACCCGGGCGATCTCAGGGCGGCGTGTGAATCCAGTAGTGTTGAAACCGCTGAAGTTGGCCTCGTAGTCCCGTGGTTCCTTTGCATCTCCGGGGTCATGTAGTCCAGAAGTTGTCTCCACGCCACCGGTTGAGCTCGATGTTCGAACTCCCTCCCCGTCCGATGCCTGAGGCCCGTCTCCCTCGGCGGCGTATCGTCCACTCTGCCCAGGCCCCCGGCTGTGTCCATGTTCCAGGCTTCTCCTATAGCGTCCCATTCCGGCAGGTCCTCCTGGTCCGACTCCTCCGCCTCTCCTGCCATCTTTGGTGTCCACCGCGGACGAAGTCGGTGCCATACTCGGGCGAATTGGTGTAGTGCCCATATGCCGAAGGCCAGGTTGGCTAGGATGCCTGTTGCGACGAGGTAGAAAAGCAAGTAAACCCTCCATGGAAAGGACTCGGCGGTCGTCACCCCCGGAGCCGCCTGCAAAGTGTGCGGGATCGTCAGCTCCATCTTTGAGCCGGAAAAACTCGGGTTTTCCCCCCCCCCATGACCCCCGTCCCCCCCCCCCCGAAAGGTGCAAAACGGCCTCGTCGAACGTGTCCGAAACGTCGACCAACCTCGACCTGCCCGACTTTGGTCCTCACCTCCTCCTCACCTTTTCTGCGCCGGATCCAAGTTCAGGATCGATGCGTCCAGGCTGCCAACAGGGCGTCGGACTCTTGCCACTCAGTGGTGTCCGGTCCCGGAGTCGGCAATCTGTACCAGCTGGTCGTCCGCTCCGCTGGCGTTTCGATCTGAATCCCTTCTAGGGCAGCTGGTAGGGTGACTTGGGCCCAAGTGTCGGGCCTGGAGAGAAAGTCAGCCTCCTTGTTGGCTGTGCCTGGTAGATGGACTGGTCGTAGGTCGGCCAAACCTAAGGCTTCACATATCACGGCCAGTTCCGCCCCCAAGAAATTCAGGGCAGGTCCGCTGTTGGAGAACTTCTGCGTCAAGGCCAGTGCTGTCACCGAATCTGATTGGACCGTGACCTCGACGTTCACCGCCGCCAGCAGTCGCCCCCAGTGTTTGAGGGCCACTAGAATGGCCAGTGTCTCGGCCACCCCTTGCGAGCTGGATTCCCCGAACTCGAAGCCCAGCAGCTTTGTTCCGTCACCGGCGACGCCAGAGCCTTCGTGACTCGCCCATTGACCAACAGGATGGCGCCCAAACCTTGTGGGCTCGCATCTGTCATCAGAGTGGCCTCAGCTTTCCCACTCTTGTACAGGTTGAACTTCCGAATGGGCCGCTCCTTCGCCGCCGCCAGGTAGGTTATGAGCCACTGCTTTGCTTTGCTTACTCGCTTCACCGGGATCAGGTTGTCCTTGGGCCTCGGGTCCTTTCTCCTTGCCCGCCGTTCCGCTTCTGCTCCGCTGTTCACGTCATCTTCATGACTGTACAAAGTTGCATACAGTGATGCGGTGACCCACTTGGCTCGCGGCAGGATGCCTGCCAACCATGCTACTCTTCCCGCCGCCTTGCGCAGCTCGGTAGCGCTGATCATCCCTTTGTTGTCCCAAGCCTCCAACTGTTGTTGTAGTTCGTTCATGAACTTCTCCGGCAGGGTGACCATGAGGTGATCGTAGTCTGGCGCCACCAGCTTGAACCTGATCCCAACCCACGTCACGGCCGCCCCGCGTTCTCCTTTGCTCAGTGACAGTTTCAATCCCAGCGCTGCCATCGTGGTGAGGATGCACGATAGGATGCGGTTGCGTTCATTCAGCGTCCCGCATAGTGCCCACAGGCTGTCATCCAAGTACACCTGATGCATGCCCTTCTCCGCCGGTATGATGGACTGCACTAGCCTCGCTACCATCGCCGCCACCCTACTCCACGTCAGAGGTGCCGTCTTGTAGCCAAACAATAGCGCCACGAACAGTAGCCAGTGATCGTCATCCAGTGCTGGTGCCAAGCAATGCCCTTTCTCGGACTCCTTGATGGCCAGGTGCGTGTACGCATCCGAGATGTCCACCATCACCAATTCCATGGTTCGTCGGTGCGCTTCCTTCTCCTCCGCGTGCAGCAAGTGCAACTTCTTCAGCATCAGCACCGCGTCCATGGGCCTGGGCAGTACCAGCCTTTCTGGTAGGAGTGCTTTATTGTTGCCTCCGGACCTGCGCAGGTCAATAATGATCCGCCTTTTCTTGGACCCGTCCTCCTTCGTCTTCACGATCAGCCCCAGCTTCGAAATGGTGACCCCTTCGAAGCCCGCTGCTTCCACCTCCTCCTTCCGGACCGCGATGGCATAGCCCAGCCCTTTCAGGCGTTCTATCTCCGCTTCCGCATCCTCCCTTTGCTCCACCACCGAGACGTAGTTTCCGATGTCCTCCCGCAGGCTCTGGGCTGTATCCACGTCCCCCAACTCCCTTTGGTGGTGCTTGTCGTCCGCTGGTGGGAAGATGTTGCATCTGCGGATGTTTGAATTGATTCCCAGGGGCACCCCATCTTTGATCCATTTGGCCACCTCCGTCTCCGGGTCGTTGGCTCGGCGTCCCCAAGCTTCGAACAGGTTCCCATCCAGTGGTGATTGATACGACCATTTTCCCTTCAGCTTCACTGTCGATGCCCCCTTCGCGCCCGTCAACTTGCGCAGCTCCCCCTTCCATCGATCGACCCACTTCTTCTCCATGACGCAGTCTGGCGAGCCGTAGGTCTCTCCCACTTTGGTGATCTGCGGGCACTGACCACAAAGTCGTTCCCACGCTCCCAATATCCTGCGCCCCAGGTTCTGGAGTGTTGGAAGCCCCTCCACCACCTCCGACGAAGTCCTGCTGGTCGAGCTTCTGTTCCTTCTTCTGGCTTTCCCTCAGCATCCCATATTTCCCGCTTCCGGGTTTCCAGCGTAGGTCTGCTGTTTCTTTCTCGTCCTCCTTCCTCACACTGTCTCTCCTCGAATCACTTGCTCTCCGCCTTGATGTGGTGGGTCCTTCCTCCCTTCGTCGTTTCGTGGACCTTGACCTCGACCTCCTCCTTCCTTCCCCTTGTGTTCGCCGGTCATCTTGCTTTCGAGACGGGCCCTTGTCCCTTCCTTCGTCCACTTTTCTGCGCTTTCCTTCGTGTCGTCCTTGATCATCGTCTCTCTCTTTCCTCCTCCTTTCCGGCTCCGACGATGGTGACACCTTCACCCCTTCCCTCCTCCTCAGCTCTCTCATCTTCGTGGCCTCGGCATCGCCCGTTGACAAGCCGTCATGGAATTGGTCCAACTCCTTCATGCGGCCCTCAAGGTATTCCGCCGTTGCCATCTTCTCGAAGTGGTCCATCAACAGCCTGGCATACTCGTTGCATAGCTCCCAGGGGTACTCCCCCGACTCTTGAGAGGCTCTCTTCCCGATGATTGCTCGGTGTTTTGCACTCCCGCATTTGCACTCCCTGTTGAGTTGCTCGATGCCGAATAGTGTCCCTGCGAATTGCTGCAACTTCCAGTGTCGATCACCTCGCGCCCGATCCGCTTGATAGCCGCAAGTGTTGAACTGGGTGACCTTCACTCCGGGGCATCGAAGATACGCCACCACTTCACTCATGCCCCAAGCGGACACGTGATCACTCCGCTCAGAAGGTGGAGGGTTCTCCAAAGTCGTGGGTTTGATGACGATGGATGAGGTCGCTGATCTCGCTACTTCCTCGGCCATCTGCGCCGATCTGGCCATCATCACCGTCCCCTTGTCGCACTCCTTCTGCTGCTTCTCGGAGTTCGATCTGCACCCGTACGGTTCAGCTCGAGTTCGAACTGGGGGAGGTAGTCCTTCGGCTTCCCTGAAGCGGAGGCGAGAAAAGGTCGAGCAAGGGAACCCACTATGGTAGCCGTCGATCAACCCTTCCTTCGCCCAACCAAGGTGCGTGTTGAAAGGTTCGTCCGCACAAAGGTCCTGGCCCCAATCCTTCTCCGCCGAGATCACCTCCACCGTCATGCCACGTTTCTTCGCCATTCTATGTATCTCAGCTCCCAGCGGATCCCGAGGCCCAGAGAAGTGGTGAACGAACCTGAATTTGCGAGCCTTGATGTACGCCTTGATGGACTCCTCCAACTTCTTCTTGCCAGCACCTTCGTCTTCTGCTCCGTCCTCACCCCCTTCCTTCTTCTTTGAGCCCTCCGGTGCATCATCACCATCGCGTGCCCCTTCTTCTACTTGATCTTCAACCGCTTTCCCTATTTCTTCGACCGCACCGGTGAGCTGGGTGACCTGGTGAACCGCAGGAAGAGCAACGATGAGCCCGCTTCGTTGTGTTCTGACATTCCGCTCCCGCCGGCAATGACCCACAAGGTGCATTCCCATTGTTCCAGCTGAAGCAAATCTCGGACTGCTTTCCTCCTTTCCCTTTCTTCCCGCCTCCTTTTCCTCCTTGACGAGATCCTCCACTTCCATCGTTTCGGGATTCTCTGAGTCGTTGAAGCTCTTCCCGTTCGGCCTGCCATTTTCTCTTCTTCGCTTCCTTGCGATCTCGATTCGCGTTCCTTCGACTTGAAGACGCCGCTGACGGTGAAGTGGCTCCGAATGCCCCCGACTCCATGCTGGGTTGAAGAGCTTCTGCACCTCCGCGTAGGGCTCCTTGTGCAATGGTCTCCTGAGGAGTTAGTGCTCTTCCTTTCGATCCGGCAGCCATCCACGTCAGGGCAGGTCCATGAATCTGGTCCTGCCAAAACTTCAGCTCGCTTGGGATCATACGAAACGGTGTTTCCAACGGTTTCTTCTCGTCGTAGCCCAATGGAACCTTCTTGCCCTCCATCTTGTCCATGGCAATCCTCATGAGCCTTGATAGCAATTCGCTCCTCGCCATCTCGTCCGCCGCGTAGACCAGGTGCCACGCGTCCGGATACAGCCTCGTCAACTTCTCCACGTACAGCTCGTAGGCGTGTAATGGTGGTAGTGAGCAAGCCTCCAACATCAACATTGCCGTGGTGAAGACCCGGTAGCAAGCCCTCCACTGTGTGAAGTTCGCCGGACCAGGTAGTTCCTTCGACACGTAGCCTTCGGCCGTCGGGATCCATGTCCTGTACTTCGAAGCCCGTAGTGCTTTCCTTCCGAAAGGAACAAAGACCCCGAAGTCGCAGTAGGGCGGTTTGCCCAGTTGAACTTTCTTTCGTAGTGCTGACAATTGTTCTATCGTGGGCTCCTCTTCCTCTTCCGGCAGTGATCCAGTCACCGCAATGAACTTCTGGAGCAACCCCATCTTGTCCTCTTCGTTCAGCACCTCGAACTCTCCATCGTCTCCTTGATCTAGTACCTGGGTGAATTTCAAAGTCCGTTCCTTCGCCTCCTTGAGTTCGTCGGTGGATGTAGTCCTCTCCGCAGGTGCCGTCGTTCTCGTTGTCCTCGAAGTCGGTGTCCAAGGGTCTTCCTCCACCCAGTCGTCCCACCGGCCTCCACCTCGCACAAACATCAGCCTTCTCGCCAGTTTCCACACCAGCCCCACTTGGGCCGCCTGAACTGCCGTCAACGCCACGTCGTCCGCCAAGGTCGCCTGGTTCAAGGAAGCGGCTACCACGGAACCAGGCAAAGCGGCCAGCAAGCGAATGTCGTCGCCCGGAGCTCCCGCTTCCCGCACAAAGGCCGCCCACAGCTCCTCCGGCACCGCAAAGTACGAGAGCAGTTCCGGGATGTTGCCCATTTGCAAGGCCGCCTCCGCACTCGGGAACATGGCAAGCGACCAAGGCCACAAGGATGCGGCCCGCGAAAGGCATCCCTCCAAACTCAAAAATTTGGAAGGGTGGCTTGAGCCAAAATGGTTTGGCCAACCACCTTCCCCCACCCTAGTGCATCGACATTTTGTCCAGCAGAAAATGTTCCATTTTCTTTCAAGAAAATCGAGCGAGCAAAAGGCGAGCATCGGCACACCCATGCAAAGAAGATCCATCAAAAACCATCCACACAAAAGGAGGTGTGCAATCTGAGAATGTGAGCTGGGGCACATCTGGGATCTGAACTGGTCGCAGTTGAACAGATCGCTCTCAGAGGTCGCACCGGCACGAAGAAACCTCACTCTCATGAACCTGGCCTAATCCAAGGATGCGAGGACGGCGTGCCTGGGGCGCATGTGTGACTTTCTTTTTGTTCAGGACCATCGGACCATCCTACCCCTATAGTAGGGATCACCCATTGGATGGTTCAGCTTTCCAAAACAATGCTCTGGGCGGTTCCATCTCACCCCTCCTCCACCAAAATGAACAGCCTCTTTGATCTCAGTTAGAGGCGTTTTGCCAATTCCCTGAGAAAAACCATAGGAATCTGAATCCGTGTGATGCAGTCTTGTCTCCGACCTCGTAACAGTGACCACAATTCAAGCACCTTCAAGTGGTCCTGGGGAACCTCAAGCCTGTAGATTTGAAGGGAAATAGTCTACTAGGTATTCTGGAACTCTTCCCGGATCGCAGGAAAATCTAACCTCTAAATCTAAGCATTCATGATTCATGAGATCGTCTCTGTTGACCCATAAATGCTAGAGGATTGCTTCCCGGTCTTCAAGTGAAGTTTCCCTAAAACTCTAGGAACCAAATGAATAATGCGAGCGCTTCTTGAAGGAAACTCCCCACGCCGCCTTTAGGGCGGCGGGGGGGGAAAGTTTCCTGGAAGAAGCGTGAACTATCCTGCGTCTAGCTTACTTGTAGGTAGGATACCTCTGGTTTCTACTAACTAAGACCTAGCTAACTTGCCTCTAGTGGCCTACCCCCCCGTTAAAAAATAGAAAATTCACGTTGGTCTCCCAAACCCTTTGTGAACGTTACATCTCGAGGCCCGCCTGCCGAAGCCCGCCGTCTCGCAACGCCTTGCAAGGTTTGGCTCACCCAAACTGAAGAAACAGAACTGTTGTCCACCATCCCAAACGTGTGATGAACTTTGCTTTCAGTTGCGGCCTGGAAAGAACTTTCATCACCTGGTTCAGAACTTGCTGGGTTTATCCCTCAAGCATACTTGAGGAGGGTTCCTTGTGGAGTCACACAACCAATTTCCTCTAGGATGGTCCATGATGGTCCAACCTCTTTCAGGCCACATTCAGGATCAGGACCCTTGAGCATAGGCCATGCACTGATCTCTTCGGGTTGAGATGCACGCGTATGCCATGCCGAAGGGATGACCGAAGGCCCTTTCCGGCGCACCTCCTGCGCCAGATCTTTCGCCGCGCGCGAGCGCTCATCCTCGGCGCCCATCGCGAGAGCGCTCGAAGGTCGGGTCGGGCCCCCAAACAATGCCAAGTCCGAGTCCTTCTCTTCAAGTTGGAGCTGGGCTTTATCGGTTTTTAGAGTCCTAGGGGGGCCACAAAGCACCGATCATGACCGATCTATAGAATGGAACTTTGGCCAAAACAACTCAATTAATTACCTGACTTGCTGCTGTGTCTAGATTTGACATCAGCACTGCGAACCCTTGCACGCTCCAATGTCTGATCCTAATAATGAGAGCAGGGCTCAGACTGCATACGTTTGGGACGCTAGGACTCGCTTGCTTGGTGTCGTCCACCTCTTCCAAGCGAATCCGCTTGAATGCCTTCTCCTCAACAAACTTGGTCAGTTCAGCACGGTCAGCAGCTTCTTGCTTGGGTTTGCTCCACTCATGTCTTTCTCCGATAATGCTTGCGTGGCCTGCCTGCCACCAGTCCTGGCCTTGGAGCCGCATCTCTTTGTGGTGCATGTTCTATGTTCTTTGTTCTGCAGCTGAGCAGTTGATTGAATGTGTGTGTTTTTGGCATGATGGTCTAAGTGTCCAAAACCACATGGCACAGCGACATCACCTTTCCAAAGCTTTAGTGGTTAGTCTAACGAAGAATCACCATTAAAAAAAATTGTAAAGGGAAAAAGAAAGAACCCTTTGATCTGGAGGCTTTTCAATTGTGATACGAGTTGAATAAATGATTTTATACAAAATCTTCCTGGGTGACTTTTCGGTTTTGAAGCTCTTCCCAGGTTTCCGCACAAAATCTTTCATGTGTGGATGGTCGTGGTGCATGTTCTATGTTATTTGTTCTGCAGCTGAGTAGCGTCAAATGCTAAGTTTTGCAGTGTGTGGCGTATGTTCTAAGTATTTTTGATGTCAAAAATGTTCTTAAATTGAATTTAGAATAGATTTCACCTGCAACAATATTTTCAAAAAAAGTTTTAACTTTGACTGCGTCGTTATATACAGGACTGTCGTTGCGAAGCTCTTTGTTGTTGCGGGGCTCTTTTGCCTACAATGCAAAGAATTCACTGAATCAGTCTGCGGCTCACTCGTCAAAGTGGGCTTGAAAGTGAAACGATCAGGGTCGTCTTTGGCAATAATCATCCACTGAGGCGGCAATGCGGGCTGGGAGGGAATGTTGGACGTATATCGTATCCATCACGAAATCCCCACTTCGAGGTTCACAAAGTGCTGCGCCTGGCACGAAATCTGCACTTCGAGGCGACGACGACGACGACAACTACTACTACTACCACCGCCACTACTACTACTACTACTACTACTACTACTACTACTACTACTACTAC
>CAXAMN010009557.1:25679-50988 GCA_963970005.1 Durusdinium trenchii | reverse complement strand
AGTGTGAGTGTGAATGCATGTGAATGTGAGTGTGAGTGAAGAGTGAGGTGTGAGCGTGTGTGAGTGAGTGAGACTAGTGAGAGTGAGAGAGTGAGCATCTGAGAGCACTTAGCGCTGTGCCTGCCACGAAATCTGCACTTCGAGGTTCACCCAGCGCTGTGCCTGCCACGGAATCTGCAGTTCGAGGTTCACCAAGCGCTGTGCCTGCCACAAAATCTGCGCTTCGAGGTTCACCAAGCGCTGTACCTGCCACGAAATCTGCACTTCGAGGTTCAACAAGTGCTGCGCCTGCCACGAGATCTGCACTTTGAGGTTCACAAAATGCTGCGCCTGCCACGGCCACGAAATCTGCACTTCGAGGTTCACAAAGTGCTGCGCCTGCCACAAAATCTGCACATCGAGGTTCACAAAGCGCTGTACCTGCCACGAAATCTGCAAACGAGCCACATGTCCAAAAGTCACGATCCAGTGCACCCTTGGAACAAGTGGGCAGGAGTCCGGCAGTACGGCCTCGGCCACTTTAAATGAGCTGCCAGAAGTCACGGGACTCTGAGGCTTCAATGCAAAGCTCTAGGACTTTGTGGTATTCTCCAGCGGACCCTGAATTCTTCCAGCTGGTTCAGGCGTTGTTCCACGGTCATCGCTTTCGGCGCACTCTGGCTCGTTTTTGAACACAATTTGGCCCATGCTCCGACGGGTGTCCTGAACAGCATGCGCACAGAAACTTCTACGGAGAGACGCAGCAGCGTCCTGCGTTTCGTGTCTGCGATATCCACGGTTGACCGAACGTAAGCGCAAGTCTGTCAAAAAAACACTCGTCTCGCCCAACGTGTGGCACGGAAAATTGATTATCCTGTGAGGTGTGGGTTGAGAAGGGAAAAATCAAATAAACCAAAATCTATAAAAAGCAGATTGACCTCAGATAAAGTCTGACTCGATAGAGGTAGGTGCCATGTGTCTTACCCACCACGGTCCCAGCGCAATGACTATCCTGTTTAAGAAAATTAAGGAAGCGTGCAGTCTGTTTACGGCACAAGGCTAAGAACCCACAAAAGTTAACGATAGAACAAAGCAGCTACCATGGCATAAAGTTGGTCAAAACAGAAATCTCCCCAGGGGCCTCAATAAACAACATTTTGTCCGGTCGCCGATGGAACGACGGGAGAGTAGACGACTAAGAAAGCGAAGGAGAGGGAGAGGGGCAAGGACGAGGGAGAGAAGCAGGAAGAGGTGGTCCTGAAGAACTGAAGGAAGACGACAGTATGTGGTTGGCGACAAGCGCGTACATACTGCCACAAGGGCCGCAGGTCTCCCGACAAGCGGGACCTGGGCTTAACGTTTACAGGACTTCTCATGGACGATCCTGCTGCCGAAGGAGGAGAACTTGGTGGAGCAGCGTTGACAGGTCAGATTGGCCGCCAAAGAGCCACGGCCGACGTCTTCGTGTTTGACTCTAGCCGCGACAGTCTGGTGGGTGGAAGAGCATTTCTAACAGGTACGGCCTTGACACTACCGCGACACACAGCAGAGTGTTGATCCTTGGAGGAAACAGCGCACCTGGAAGAGCGCTGAGGACACTTCCACATACTTTTAGTGGGCGGAAGGGTGTCGGGGGCCAAAGCTTGACACTTGGCACGGCGTTGCCAGATAACATCGTCAGAAGCGGAGAGTTCAAATTGATGCGAGCACATCGGGCAGATGCGAGTGTCGGCGTCTGAGCCGCGACATATTTTTTCATGTTTCGAGCGGAATTCTCTGGCATGGTGCGGTTGCTTGCGACCAGCGGAGAGTAGACGCCAAGCGAAGGCTTTGCCGCAGCCTCGTCGACACGGGATAATAGCAGCCGGGGGCTGCCGGGGCCTTTACAGTATGCTTCGTGGCCGGCCAGCTGGCGTGCGTGAGAAGCACCCGTAAAGACACGGCCGCAGCGCCAGCAGGAATCTGTGAGGAGTGGGTCAACTGGTTCAGGGGCGCCGCGGGGCGCCCATGGGCAGCAGCCAGCGGGCGCAGTGTCGAGTCTGTTTGCCCGCGGCGCCTTGCTCTGCCAAATGATCGGCATAATCGTTGCCCAAATTCCCAGAATGTCCCCGGACCTTAGCCCAGCAAATGAGACGTTTGGCCTTGGCGCGCTCCAAGACACGCTGACCTTCTTCAATGAGCTCCTGGTTGGCCGTCGGTGTAGCGGTACCAGTTAGGACATCATGCGAATAGGTGAAGTCAAACAAGATCATGGCCGGAAGGTCCGGCGCGCCAGGGGCTTCTTGTTCCAACCACAGCAGAGCCTCAACCATAGCAGTGAGCTCGCCAGTGTTGTTGGTGGCGACAGAAGCGCCCGGCCATCTCTTATCTCTCGGGTCCAAGGGAACAGGTCCGAACAGTTCAAAGTCTGGGAGAAGAGATTTGGCAGCCGATTCCCAGATAGCGACGCCCCAACCTGCGTGGGCACCTGGCTGAGGGACCGGCACCGTCGGTGTATAGAGCCCACCCCGCAATCTCTTCGTCAGGAAGACGAGACAAAACCTCAATTTGCTCTGGCACCGGCTGAAGGTCAGAGACATGGTGAGGAAAAGCTGCACAACGGTGGCTCCGCGCATCAAGGGCAGTAACAAAGACCTGATTGCAGGTGGTGCATTGGGAGTGGAAGACCGTGGTGACAGAGGCATCGTGGGGAATGTGAGAGCCATCGTAGTGAGAACGTAAGCCTTTGCCTGTGGTCGCAACAAAGGAGCAGGCCGGGCATGGCCACTCCTTGGTGGAGGAGTTGTCAGGTTCCGAATCTGGATCAGCCCCGACTGAAGAAAGGAGCAGGGGCCGTCTCACGAGGTGCGGGGAGGGGGAGGCCAGGCCTCCAACGATCCAAACCTAAGGTCGACTCATGAGACAGATGAGGGCGAGGCAGTATCTTATCCAATGTCGGAGCCAGTTTTGGGTTGGTTTTTGGGCAAGACGAAACCAGTCCAAGTGAGAAATTCCGTATTTGTGAAGCCAGCGGACCCACATTGGGTAGGAGTACCGCCCCGTGCAGCGTTGGGTCATGGGGGTAGGCCAGCCAAATAATGCAATCTTAGGGAGGCGGGAGATAGGCATGCGAGCGACATGTCCAACCCACCGTAGGACGTTGCGATGGAGTAGGTGCTCAAAGGTATCCCAGTGGACAAGACGACGAAGGCCAGCGTCCGAGTAACCGTGCTCTCGCAGATTGACAACATCAAGTCCTAGACAACGGCGAATACTGCGGGAAAGAATTTGTTGCATTTTTTCTCCTGGACAGTGGACCAAACACGAGACTTGCTGCAAGCTAGGACGGTACCCTTGAGGACATCTTTCATGACTTTTAGTTTGTGCGAGTTAGAAAGGCCTCGAGAGGAGCCCCGGCCATGGGGGTGCCAAGGGACCAAAGTCTGGCAATACGTTTGACGGCCAGAAAGCCGGCTTGGACACGCTTTTTGGTATCCGGCCAATAATCTGCGCAGTCATTGAGAAAGGCGCCCAGGTGTTTCATGGTGCGTCGTTTGAATTGGCTTAGTACTTCAGTGGCAGAGCGGCCTCCAGCGGCCTCCACTACAGAAGATTAGGGTTTCCCTTTTGCCCTCGGGAGGAGGTCTTACCAGCCGGGGCCGGGTCGGGCGGCTGTCCACCTTGAACTGCCACGGGAGACCCGGGCTGCGATTCAAAGTCTGCGCCGCTAGCTGACGCCGCACACGGAAGGTCCGCATAACAAAGGAACGGAACAGATTAAACAAGACAGGTGAAGATGGGCAGCCCTCACGGAGACCACGGTCGGTGAGCCAGGGCGAGCTCGCAAAGCTTGAAGGAACGGTGGAGGATGTGCTCGAACAATGTCAAATGAGGCGACGGCCCAGTGACGGCAACCCGTTCGGAGTGGCGTGAAAGAACGCCTTCTTCGATAATGCGGCGGGCAACCTGATGGGCATCATCAATGCCACGGCGTCTACGAAAGCCCTGCTGCTCCTCCGCCATAAACTGCTCTGCCCATTCGGACAGACGGGTGGCGGCGATGCGCGCTATAAGCTTGGCAGCAACAGAAAGCATGACCAAATGGTAGTTTTTACGGTCGGCGCGGTCACCTTTGCTTTTGAAAACCGGAATGCAGATGCCCGTTTTGGCAGCAGGAGACCAGGAGTCAGCTTCGTGGCCCGGTTCAGCAGTGGCAGCGTCGGACGTACATGTGGAGGAGAGTCTTGAAGACTTCTTGCTGAAGCTGAGATCCACCATACCGAATCAATTCCACTGTGACATTATCGCATCCCCCTCTTTTCCCATTGCGCATACCAGCGAGGGCGTCGTGAAATTCAGACCAAGAAGGGGGTGTAGCTAAGCTCAGATCCGGCGAATCGGCAGAGGGGACAAGCTGCCAGACAGAAGGGTCAACTTCACCCGCGCCTGTCTGGATACCCGCCAGGAACGCGCGCCAGGCTTCCCGGTCCAACTCTGGGTCAGCAACAGTGCGCCGGGATGGGGCACGTGAGGCAGGGTTGTCCCGCATACCCAACTGACGACACACCTGCCAAAAAGCAAAATCGTCACCCGAATCACCAGCTTGCATAGCGCGCTCAGCTAAGTCGTCCCACCACTGAGCTTCCCATTGGCGTTTGTGTTGCTGAAGGCGGCGGCTCGTTTCACGCCGGCGTTGTAGCGCCGTCGCAATGGCCTCAGTTGACATTGCACGTCTGGCAGCGTGGATCGAGCCGGAGTTCCGCCTCGTGAGCGTCATTTTCGATTAGGCGTAACTCTCGTTCCTTCCCCTGAAACCAAGGCTGGATTTTGCGTTTGGGTACGGGGCCTAAAACCTTCAGAGCCGACGAGCGCATAACTTTGGTCAGGGTGTCCCAGTCCAGGGAAGTGGCCTCAATGTCTGCTAATTAGGCGAGGGTTGACAGGCGAGGTATAGGACTCACGGAGGTGCTGCGCAGTAGCCGAGGATCCGAGCAGGCGGAGGTCCATCTTTGCCCAGGGTCCAGATAAGCTCAACAGGATTGTGGTCCGTATGCGCTAGCCAGGAGGCTTGTGAAAAGTGAGTGGGACGTCCCAGACGCGAGACACTGCTGTGATGGGTAGAGGCGGAAAAGTGGAGAGTGCGAGTAGAACGGGCCCAGCGGCGGTCCGTAGTGCGAACCAGGAAATGGTCCAGACAGTGTTCAGTGCCAGTCTTGGGATGGAACCAAGCGCCTTTGTGGTCCTGGGGAGTGAAGGTATTAGCGACAACCAAGCCCTCTTGCGCACAGAACTGAAGCAGCTCTTCACCTCCTTTGGTACGGCGGTGATCTCCAAAGGGGCCAAGGACATGTTTCCACGCCGCATCTTTCGTGGCTCCGACTTCACCGTTAAAATCGCCACCCATGATGGGTTTGAGACGCGCCGAACTGAAGTTCAGTAAGGCACTGAGCTGATCCCTGAAAGACTCTCTATGTTGAAGTGAGGTACGGTTAGCCAAGGGAGCGTAGACCGGGATCAGGAGTAAACCCGGCTTCCACCCTTGTCCTTTTAGCGGAACAGCGAACGCTCGATTAGCGATGTCATCACCCTTGGCCTTATAGATGTGCGCACCACTGTTTCTCCAAATAGACGCAAGGTGGGGGTCCAAGGCTATCCCCACCCGCCCAACATGAATGAGCAACCAAGGGACATGACCGACATAGAATTCTCGGAAGCCATCCTCCGGAAACTTCACATCGGTGAGCAGAGCTGCGTTCCATTTTCGTTCATCAATCAAGTGAGAGATTGCTTTAAACTTGGCAGCCTGGTCTTTCCCATAAGGAGCGCCCAGGCCCCGGGTGTTCCAACTGCCTATAGTGAGGTGTCCCTTGGCAGGTTTAGTCAGTTGGATACTGGCTCTTCGGCAAGCCATCCTTTTTTACGTTTGTGTTTCTTACGACTTTGACGAGCTCGGTGACCACGTTTCCGAAAATTGCGTCTCTGGAGTTTCGATAGGTGCCACTCCGCTGGGGGATCTGGCCAGGAGGACCGTTTCCGTTTGTGGCTGATGGCATAAGGCGGGAGATCCTTGGCTGAGGACAAGAGCTTAAGCATAGCCAGCATAGCATAAATATCCGGTTCGGTAACGAAGGCCTTATTAAAGGCGTCACCCTGGTGGGGAAGATTGCAAAGTCGATCAAGCAGATCCTCACTGGAGAGGAAACACCAGTTTTGTCCAAAAGAATGACGACATAAACGAGCAATCCACACCGAGCATTGTTGGAATCCGCCATGTTGACGACTCCAAGTGTCGAAGGTGTCGGAAGTGCAAGGAGCGGAAGACTGGAAAGGAAATGCAAAATCAGATAAGACAGTACCGACGGTCGGGGGAGTGGAGGAGGGGGGGAGGGGGGGGGGGGGGGGGGGAGGGGAACAAGGGGAGACCGCAGGGGGGTTGGGGGAGACAGCAGGGGAAAGAAAAGGAAGGGAAGAGCCAAGAGTAAAGAGTGACAGAGTGGCAGGCGCAAAAGAAGGAGCAGCAGAAGACATGTGTACTTGTGGGTAGAGGAGACCCATCTTTGGACCGGGACACAAAACAGCAGGACTGGAAACCTCCCCACGTGGGTCAGACGCAGGAGGGGACCCCAACGAACTAGAACAAGGGGGTGGGGGTCGAAACCCCCAACCGTCCCCAAGTCCCATGTCCGAAGGGGGTGGTGGCTGCCGCACTCCAAAACGTGAATCCCCCCAAGATTGCACTGCGAGGCGTGGCTTCGCCTCCCCCTAAGTCAACCTCAGTAACTTAGACTAAAACATACTGGGAGTTGCCTCCGGACCTGCCTATCGTAGGGGCCTGCCACCGTGAGGTCCGGCTGTGGCCGGCGAAAACGTCCAGGCCGGCGGATGGCGACAAACAACCTAGCAACTTGATGATGATTGTTATTATGATGATGACGATGATGATGATGATGATGATGATTATTGTTATTATGATGATGATGAGCGCGACGGAGGTAGCCCAGCGAGGTAGCCCAGCTTCATTGCGAGCGGAGCAAAATCACAAGGATGAGAGAAGTTAGGGGGGAGCAGGTTTGCTGATGGCTATAATGCGCTGAGGATGTTCATGGACCTGAGCAATCTGAGTTGGAGTGAGCAAAAAGGAACCTGTGGGTTGTGTGCAGAGAGGCAGCTGAGCACAACTGCGCAACTGTACTGGTGTCAGGTGAAATTCCCGTATGATAGCCCATCTGGGGCATTTCCAGAACAAACGCAAAACCTGTTGACATCTCTGTTCCATTTCCAACTCCAAAGGTGAGTGTTTCCCAATGTAGTCCTTCAAAGGAGTCAATATTTCCAACATCTCCAACTCAATTTGCAATCTATCTTTGGTTCAAAAGTAGACCGTGGATAGAAGTGGGACATCAATAGCGGGCAGGAAACCGTCACCTGTTTGCAGACCTGCATCCACCATGAGCTTGTGATCAAGCACTGTCAGCATCACCGGTCGAATGGATTCACCCCGTGTGCTTACCGGTCGAATGTGCCCAGATTCTCATCCAGCTTTGCTGAGTTGAAGGCCCATGGGCCTCATTTCTAAGACTGCGTGTGTCTGGTGTCTTGAAATCGGGAACAGCTTTGAGAAGATGGGATATGCTGTTACAAAAGGAACCTAGCAAATAGTCCAGAACAGGTACAGTATTCTTTTGAAAGCTTGAAACCCAAATGTCACAGGGTCCTCCACCGGCACTCCCTCCATTGATAGTTCATGCTCAGATCAAGAAGTCCAGTAGTGGATATCACTCCAGTCAACTGACAAGTGTCCGACCAAGAATAGCGCGTGTCTAATCAGAGTCGACAGGCCTATCAGCTGGAGCTAGCCAAACAGAAAACTTGTTTATAAAGGTTCCAGTGGCATCCAAGAAAGGTGCCTCTGGGGTCCAGTAGGTGGGGGCAGCTGGGCACGCACCCATGAGGTCTGTCAGGATCTGACCTGAACACCTCATCGCATCCTTTTGATACTCGATTTGTTCAATTCCGGACCAAGCTAGGGAGTCTCGTCGACTACCATACAAGGAGAGTTCCCAAATGTTCATGGCAGTAACATCCCTGCCACTTTTCTCAAGTTCCACGTGTGGTTTCACCAACCTACTGTAAACAAAGGGACGCGGCTCAACATGATGCGGAAAACCAAACACATCGGAAGAAAACCAAGCAACCCCCCGTTCTTCTGTGCGCGGCTTCTGATTGAACTCTTCTCTGGTCGGCCCAACACCGTTCCCAGGTCGCCGCTTTCCAGTCGCGACCGCGCGTCTGCGCGAGCGACACGAGGAGACGCCGAGGAGCAGAAGCCATGCTGCAAGACCACGCCTTCCACCCAAGACCTTGGAAGTAAAGTCGACTCAAAGGTGTCACCTCAAGTGGTTGGCCACTGATCTTGGAGAAATGCTGGTCGTCAAGCAAGCTATGCCACAAAAACCATGAGTGGTTGCCAAGAAGTAGCGCTTCCCCTACCGAGGTGAGATCTTTTTCAAGGCCGCCATCCAAATCTTCAGGATTTGCAATAAAAAAGATAGCATTTCTGGAAATGCTTCTGTCTTGGAGCTCATATTTCGCAGAGTACAGGATACCATCCACTTCGTCCTCTTCAAAATCACGGCCAAGCCACTTCACCTCTTCAGCGCGAGTACCAAAGCGCAACACGCACGGGACCACCCGGACGGCTCGTGGCCATGACGCCAGGGCCAGCTTTGGGCCCAGCATTCGACGTCAGCTAAGAAGAGGCGCTCTTCCAAGGGGGGATTCGATTTCTTGTCCTGAAACCCCCGAAACTGGTTGTATTGTTGCCCGAAGGACGTGGGCCCCTCCAAGATCGTGTTTGCTGCAGAAAACGCGCTGTGACAGTTTGGGGGCAAAGTAGAAATAAGTTATGTTCCGTTCAGGTGGATGGCACCACTCTTGCTGATCTTTCTGTTCAGTGGTATACCAAGCAAAACTGGTGTTTCTGTTTATCTTTGTCTGCGTGGTTAGGGTTAGGACTCTAACAGTGCGATGGTTTTGGCCGTTAGCACTGCAAACTTAACCTGAGCACAGCACAGCCCCGCAGCATACGAGGAACCAGACTGTGAGCATGTTTGGAAAGGTAAACGGTTTGCACATCTGGTGTTGAGAAGCAAACCTGCTAACTGTATATACAAGAGACGTTGCACCCTGCTACAATCGAACACTCAGCCAAAAAGCACGAGAGTGGCTTGTCCTGAGCCTACACCGAGAAGAATTAGAATAGTGCCACCGACGACACCTGTAATCGCAGCTTCCTGATTTTGTCCTGGCTGGGCCGCAACTTCCTGTCTCAATCTCCGCTTCAGTTGAGAATCTCGCAGGCGTGTCCAGTGTGATGGCCTCTTCAGGGGCGTGACCCAAGGTCTCGTGGCACAGAACCGCAAAAAATGCATGCCTGTCCAGCTACAGCTGGAAGAAACTATATACTCATTTTTTTGAGGATTCATCTCCCTGAACTCCCATGGTTTTACCCTTACTTATGCACAGCAAAGAACCTGCTTCTTTGTGTCCGGTGTCTTTTCTTTAATGCTTTTCCACACCTGCTCTGGGTGTCTGGTCGGCATGAGACAGCAACCGTTCAGGCGAGACAACGGCCGCCTGTACGATAGGACGGTGCGTCTGGTACCTGCGCCAAGAGGCTGGAAGGATCTGTGCGTTGATGGTTTCTGTTGATCCAGTGAAATTGGATGAAATCGGCATGTTTCTTCTTGGCATGCTTGATTGTGCACCCTCCTGGTTTGAAGACGGCTACCCTGTGCCCCAAAAACGTGAGAAGCATTCGAGCCTGAGCCCTTAGAAGCCCCACATGGCAGGGCCAGTAGTGCCAAACATGCCTCAAGTGCCAGCTGTTCGAGAAGTTTTCTGAAAGCGAAAAACCTGCGAAGGACGAAACAAACGGGCAATGCAACTGTTTTGGGTTACTCGGTGGAAGAGCTGTGTAGAAGGGACAAAGTCATCGCTCCAAGAGCTGTGTTTCATCTGAGTTCGATCAAGAGCTGTGCATCAAAGCCCATGTACCACAGCTCTTGATGCCTTCTTCCCAAAAAGGCGTGATCAATGGAACTGCTGCCTTGGGGGGATGTCACATGCACATTCACAAATTCACGGAGATCCAAATGCTAAGCAAGGATCCATTCTGGAAGAGCATGCCAGTAATCGCCACCTCCAATTCAAGTTCAATTCAATCACACATCCGGTTGACTGGGGTGACTGGAGAGGGCTCAGAGGGCCTATTGTTTTCAGAAACCGAGTGCAATCAAAGCTGATTGTAGATTCACATCTGTTAGAGCTCCTTTCAATGATTGCGTGAAGTGTAAGACGGACAGTTCATGAACCCAAGACAGTTTGTGCTCTCCTGACATGAGTTATATATTCCTACTAGTATATATTTCTATTGGCTTTCGATCAAGACGCCCCTTCGGTATCTGCTGACATTATGCTATGTCAGCCTCCCGTCCGCTCCAACCACTCAACCTTTGCGTCCAGCTTCGTCACAAATCTAGCCATCCAAGACTTTCTCATTCTCAGGAGATGTCTCTCGGGAGTTCTTCGGTGCCGCTCCTCTTAGACCCTCAGCACGGCAGCGGGCCCCGCGGTTTACGCGGAGAGATTTCGCTCTGGGCCCTCCTGCCATGGCCAGACGGCCGTTGGCCAACTCCGAGTTCAGCTTCCTGGCCGATCCGATCGCTGCGACAGACGACATCACTGACATCACTAGTAGGGTCGGTCGCGATCATGATGGGTTTGGTGTGAAATCCACCAGCCATTTTCAGGGTTCGGCAGGTGAAGCAGTGCTTTTCAGGTTCAATCTCATGTCTTTCCGTTTCATCATACACTAGTCCATGAACGGTGGGACCGGTTGCCAGCTATGAAAGTCTGTTCCCTTCATATTGGAGAAGTGTTTGGTCTGCAAAAAAAGGATATGCGGCTATGCCACTATGATATTCTGTGCAATGGATAATTTTGTTTTATTCTGGAGATTTACTCTCAGCGTTGCCCTTCGTTCATGGTGACGGACCCGGCGTATTTGGGGTCGTAGGATCTGGGGGCGATTTGCGGGACCAAGTGAAACAAGTCGTATATGTCTCATGAATTCTTACATGCATCAACAGCATGTCCCAGCGATTTAAAATCAGTGAAACCACCACACGTCCTGGACTTGCTCAAACACCTCGAAGCTCAACCCGAAAGCATCCTGCCCCCCCCCCGTGAAGCTCGCCTCTTGCGTCCCTCAGCATCGCTCATGGGGCCACTGGCGTTGGGCACGCCCAAAATGCCGGCGTTCCTCGGTGGGCAGTCCTGACTGGGCAGTCCCTGCTGGTGGCCACGGCCAAACTGCAACCGAACAATCACCGAATCAAGGATAAAAACGTCCATCAAAGTCATGGATGGAGTAAGAACATGTAAGAACTAAAAGTACACTACACTGGCTAGCACCGGCTACCCAATGACAGTGTTTAAAGCGCTCTAAAAGAGGCGTTGCAAAGCTTTATCTAGCTCAAACCGCTGGACATCATGTTCCTCTTATTGGAAGTCTTCTGAAACCATTCTTCACTGCTCGCTGTCTCAGTCCCCTCAATCTATCTTCTCTGCGAAGGGGTTCTTCTTGTCACCCACACATTTCACGCGCGGTCGACCGAAGCTCGTGGCAGAAAGCCACCCGTCATTCACCACGGTGCAGCTTAGGCTCTCGTAGTCACCAGGATCACGAGAGTCATCCGCCCTGAGTGGGTCAGCTGGCAGAAGGTCCCTCCACCGCCCTTGGTGAGGGTCCCTCCATGGGGTCTTGAACTATCTGCACTGGTGCCTTCCGACAGGTCCCACGATGTCCCACGGGCTTGTGGAGCCTGTAGAGGCCGAAGTCCACCATGCCGCAGAAGAGGAAGATCTGGATCCAGCCGGTCAAAGGCACCTGGAGACATCTGGATCAGTTCTCTCCTCATGGGAGACTGCTGTTCGAGAGAGAAATCTGGGCAAGAAAAAACACTCTAAATATCCTGCATCGCCCTGGAACCATGAAACTCCGATGGTATTTGCAGCTATGTCACATTACGATCATTATGTCACTATGTCTGTCTCATGCACCAAAGGAATCTGAAGGACTTGTCCCATCGACACTACTAGCATGGAGCGTCCAAAAGAGCATCCAAAGGTGATCCACATCCAACACACTAAATCCCAAATTCGAGATGGATCCAACTACCAACCCCTACTACCCTACTACCCTACTATCACATCTCCAACCCCAACCGGGCCTTGAACACACCCGTCCGTCTTTTCGGAAGCACCTTGGAGAGCGCCGCCAAGCCGTTGGGCACGTCCGCGAACTTGAGGCCCTTCGCAGGCCTCGAACAGCGACGGCCGTGGGGCCACGGCCACGGACGGCACGGACGCTGTATACGGCTCTGAGGAGCAGGCGAGAGGTAACCAGGGAAGCGGAAGTACTCCGGCAGGATGACTGAGCGAAAGTGCGAAATGGTCAGTCAAGTGCGGTAGTTAGTCGTTTCTTTTAAAGTGGAGCATGGTTGATATGCATGAGAGTCGAGCATGATGAGCCCGATGAGCCCCTCATATAAATCCTGGTTCCATCTGGTTCCCTAACCTTGGGTCCATTCTCCACCACAAAACATTGAACAACTCCTCAACGATGGGGGATGGAGCACATGTCGTTTATTTAATGTCCTGCCGACTGCTTGTCCCCAAGCAAAGAGTCCCAATGTGATCACCGAAATCCCCGTGTCTCCGTGGTCTTCAATTCGCTCGACCGCGCAGAGCCGAGCTGCAGCCCATGGTGGCGAACATCGCCACACGGCCGTTCTTCAGCTCGCTCTCGCGGCGGCGGCGGAAGGTCTTCACGTCCCCGTCCTCCGGGAAAGTTTTTTGGCTGTGCGGAACCGGCGCCCGCAGCCCGCAGCTAGGCGGACACAAATTCTAAGTTGATTCACCCTGATTCCGAGAGGATAATTTGAGCTGTTCTTCCAGATCACTCCCTTGCAAAAAGCTTCGATGTCCGTCGGACTCCGAAGATATCATCTGACCCCAAAAAAGCATGGTCGAGTCATGAGCATGGTCAAAACAAGTGAACCCCCCAGCGACAACAAATCGACAAGAATATCAATACAAAAGCCAAAAAAGAGTTGCTTCTTTTTAAAAAAAAACAAAACAATGGGAAGAAAAGCAAAACAGGTGGCAGCTCCCGGAGTTCCCACTGATGCCGTTTTCTTCCTTGGACATGCCCAAAGGATCGAAGTAGCCCACCGGCGCCTGGAAGAATAGTCGGTCCACGTCTCCACAAAAGGCTCCGCACAGGGACAATTGATTCAACTTGAAGAGACTTCAAAGTGTTCACAATGTTCACAAGACTGATTGATTCAACTTGAAGAGATTGATTAGAATCGTTGGCAGGACAAGGCGGTCAGAGGACGAGGTCAAAGGACGAGCTTTTCAACTCCATGTCTCTTTTGCTTTGAGCATCGGCCTGAACACCCAGCTCGTTCTCAAAGGCGCGCAGCGGGGAGTCCGTGTAGCTCGCCCAATCTCCCCAAGCGGAGCCCGTGAGGCCGTCCTGACAAGTGAAGCCGGGCCATCCACAAGGCCATCCTGACCTCCGCAAAACCTCCGAGGTTGAGTTTTCCCAAGTGGTTGACCAATGGTCATCCATCCACAGGGTCTTTGGGATTTATATGGATTTATGGGTTTTAAGCCTCTTGAGGGGGTTGAAGGACCTGCTGTGAATCCCACTGGTTTCTTAGTCACACAGAAAATGGAGGTCTTCTCCACCCATGTAGATCATGCTTTGAGAAGGGTTGCATAGCATTTCTTGGAAAATTCGGCGGACCTGTAAAAAGTCACTGACATATGAGTCAAAACATGGTTAGACAGTTAGACACTCCAAGAGTGACCGGTGACCAACCCTGGGATCGATGATCCCATGATGCATGGGATCTCCATTGAAAAGCATGAACGACAGGCTCCCAGTCCAATCCAATTGTATTGGTCCACTTGCTTCACACCTTCGTGATCACCATCTCTTTGATGTCACACGCGCACATACCATCACCATCACGCAGGATCCCGACTCGGTGACTCGTCTTCGTACGGAGGAACCGCTCCCCGAAGCCGCTGCACGGTGCACCGGGCACGGGTCCTGAAAGAACATGCCGATGATGGCCATCATTGCCTTTGTCGAGCTGCAAGAACATGCCATCATTGCCATCACATGTTTTGTGTTTGCAACATCTGATGTGTTAGGTCAGGTGTGGCTGCAAAGAACCGTGCAGCGGCCCTTTTATTCATCACCTGCTCCTTTAGATGAACTCAAAAGTGATTGCTGCTCTGACAAAAGAACGTTTGTATTTCTGCTCAGGTCTTCGCAACAGTACTGACTTTCAGAACCGGGTGTATGGTTGTGACATCAACCCCACATGAAAATAGGGGGATCGATCTCCCAAAGACCCCCTCCCCTGGAAGAAGGAAGACCGTCTCCAATAGTCGGGGTGGCACTCCATCTGAGGTTTATTTTTGGAGAAAGTTCCTGCAACCCGTAGCACAGCTAGAGGCCACCCACCTAGCCATAGCTTTTGCCAGCTACTGCCAGTTGGTATACAAACAGACAGTTGCTTGAACATGCTCTCCAAACGATTTCGCATTCACACTTTAGTCTCACCTTTGAATTGGCTCAAGTCACAGCATAAGTCCGATGCGTTGCATTTCGATTCGACACGCGCAAATCGAGAAGTGTAAGCACACTCCATAGATATAGATATAGAGAAGTATCCCTACTACCTTTGCTTTTGGTTTGCTACCGAACTCTGGTAGCGGAGCCAATTTGCTTGCTCCTCCGCACCAGCTCAGGTATTGCTTTGCCTTGAATCGCATCTTCGCCACAGCATTCGCACCATTGTCTTTGAGTTCGGAACTCGCGCGCGCTTTGCTGCACCATTGCTACTATACACTACTCTCACCTCTGCCACCACAACACGCCACCTTGCTTTGTTTCTGAATGACGGAGTCTGCGGTGTTTTCGCAGCTACGCCTATAGCAAGGATGCGCCACCCGGTTGGAAACCCAGATCCTACTCTATTGCCAAATGGAAAGCTCCTCACACGCTCGGACCCAGAGTAGCATGGAGCCGGAAGGACCTGCATGACAGACTGCCAGGAACCTTGAGATTGTTCGACAAGTTCAACAGCCAAATGGACCTGTGGTTCCAATCACCTGCCGAATCTCACTGAGACACCAGCCGTTTTGCATCCCACAAGAACCACCGCTGCGCCTCCCTACAGCCAAGTCATTGGTCAACCTCCTCGTGACTCAGTTCTGGATGAATGACAAAGACAGAGCATGGAGTTCCTTGGATGCCTTCTTTTCCACTCGACAACATTCAGGAGAACGGTTTGATGAGTTCTGCTCCCGATGGGATCGCCTGTATGTTGAAGCTTGCACCAATGCCAACCTCCAAGGTGAACGCCGTTTCAAGGCTATCTCCTCTTCTCCCAGGACACTCTGTCCGATCAGCAGATCCCTGCGTGTTGACGGCGATCTGAATCGCTTCAGAGAGATGGTGACTTTGCAGAGTCGTCTCAGCCGCAGCCAGGATGTCATCACTGCATTTCGACTTTCTGCAAGCCTGCGCAGTCGAAATGCGCATTGATGATGTCGAGAGGCATGAACGCACCGTAAATACCAACGAATTGGCCGTTCACGCCCGCGCGGAACAGCGATCTAAGCACACCTGCTTTTCACTTACCGTAAGAACCCCTCAGTGCCCACACTGTTTGGGGAACTGCTCTCAATCGAAGATGGAATTCTTGCAAAAGTCAATACGTAGATCTATTGATTTGTTCAATCGAGGAGCCTCTGGATACAGTTCAAGCAAGAAGAAGAGTACGAAAGTTGGAATACACACAGACAGTTGCATGAACTTGTTCTCCGAAGGATTTCGCATTCACACTTTAGTCTCACCTTTGAATTGGCTCAAGTCACAGCAAAAGTCCGATGCGTCGCACAAATCGAGAAGTGTAAGCACACTCCATGGATATAGAGAAGTATCCCTACTTCCTTTGTTTTTAGTGCTACCGAACTCTGCCGCCCAGCCACCAGACGTCCATTGGCAAGCTCTGAGTTCAGCTTGCGGTTGCGGCCCTCACCCGCAGCCATGGTGCTGCCATTGGGCACGCCCAGCACACCTGCCGATGTTGGGTTCAAGTCAAGTATATACTATCCCAGAGATCCCCACCCGCAGCCATTAAAAGCTCTGAAAGCTCGCGCTTGTGCGCCAGCGAAAGGCGACTTCGCGCAGTGTTACGCGAAGATATATGTCGCCTGCGTTCTTGTAGTCTCCAGGCGAACGCGTGGGATCATAGGTGTAGATCCCCTTCTCCACAAGGCCCAGGAACAGGAAGATCTGGGTCCAACCGGCAGCTGGCACCTGACGCTGAGCTGGGGGGGGGGCGGGCACTTCGAAGCGGACGCAATCATCGAGAGGTGCAGAACTTGAAGGATGACACAAAGGCACTCCAACTGACGAATTGCCAATGCAAAATGATGCCCTAGCGATTCTCTTGCTTGTGAAACAAATGCTTGACTTGAGAGAGGCTCAATGAATGCACCTTGCCCAGTGCGGCCAAGCCATTGGGCACATCGGCAAACTTCACACCCGCCGTGGGGGAGCAGTATCCTGCGGAGGGTAATACAGCCGAGGTCTTGCGAACAAAAGACAAGGATCCAATACATCAGAGGTCCAGGGAACATCTGAATCAAAAGAAGTGAAAAAGCAATTTCATCATCGCATCGAATGATCCAACTGACCAACCAACTAGATGGTGGGTAGCCGGCACAGTCCAGGGAAGCGGAAGTACTCCGGCACGATGTAGCCCATGGTGGCCAACATGGCCACACGTCCTAAAGCCAGCGAAGGAACCAACTCTGGCAGGTCTATGTGGCCTGAAGGAACGAACGTTAGTGACTGCAGGTGAGGTGGAGGATTAGGGACTGGAAGTCTACGTTCCAACTCACTAACATGGGGAAGCGGAAAACCATGGAAAACCACCTGTTTGTACAGGACAGGGTCATCAAAGGGGTCATTTTTTCACTTCTTTGATTGTTTCAGGGAATGTAAGTCACCAAAATGTCAGCAGGTCCTGCGCCACCCTCATTAGTAATTGCTTTGACTGCTTCATGACCAAAAGACATCCCTCAAAAGAATGCCTCTTACAACCTTCAACGTCTCTCCGCACATGTCTCAAACACTGTGGGCCACAAGCCGGCGGTTGCTGGGTCTCCGAGCCGTTCTTCAGCTCCGTTGCGCGTCGGCGCTTGAAGGCCTCCACGTCACCATCCTGGAGGTTTTGCCACACGGAGCTGGCTAGTCAAAAGAAAAGTAGGCGCCTTGGATGCCAGGCGAAAGCTCGTTGTTTCGCAGGACTAGGTGGTAACCGGCGGCATCAAGTGACCCCAAGCGTTTGGGTCCGAGGTTGGGTCTCTAGAGGCCATGGAACGTTCAAAAAGTCAAAAGCCATTCACACAATTTCAGTCAAACCCTGGGCGCATGCAATGCCCAGAGAGATCTGCCGAACGGCATTCCAGGACTGGTCTTAGGCAGGCACAGGCTCATGCCTGCTGTTCTCACAAATGACATTGTTATATAGTAAATCATGGATATTGGACCCCCTGCCCCCTAGGGGGTGCCCTGCCGAAAGCAGTGTTGAAAGCAACCACCAGGACCACCAGGACCACCGACCGTCCTTCGTGAGGCCGAAGGGGTCGAAGAATCCCACCGGAGCCTCCGTGGGCGGTGTGAGACCGAAAAGGGGTCACTCGAAGGAGAAGGCGCCTGGGTCAAACAGACCCATTGGGATTGTGCAAAAAAAAGATCAGTGGAGCAAATATGAAAAAGAACAAACAAACATGAAAAAGAAACTGACCGAAAATGATGTGTCCAACAATTTGGCTGGGTCAGTGGTTCTTAGTAACTTTGCTTTCTCGACCTTCCGAGTTTCTATCGGCTCAGGCAACTAGTGGGTACAGTCCCATTGATTTATGGAATTATCCCAATAAAGCCTTGGAACATCCATGGACCAACAGTAGCCACTACCAGCTACCGACAGCCATAAGACAGCGACCAACAGGCTTACGTCACAGTATGTGTGAGGGGTTGTAGCTCGTTGTTGATAGTTACCATTGAACAGGACAAAAAAGGACCCCCGAGAAGCTGCCTTCTAGCTCTTCTCATACTTGATTGATTGAACCATTCTTGTTCAGGAACCACTTCTGCTTCTGATTGTCAGAATGCAGCTGTTGAAATGCCTGATGGAAGTATCATCAAAACAACTGATACAGTCTTGAAAGATTCCACGTTCCACAAGAAACAAACACAAAGTACATTATCGCGACATAAGACATATTTTTTTGACCTCACCTCATTGAGGTTTGTGTTAATTCGTCAAGTTTCGTTTACATGCATCGTATTCGGGTTTCCACCAGCCGCCCTGGTTCAGTCCCCTCTTGACAATGTTGCAACTTGATTGGATTACCATTGCGGGGGTCACACCATCAACAAAAAAAATTGTTGTTTTGACTTGGCATTTCATCAAAATTGTGTCATTGTGATCAGTGAGGCATGAAAATCGACTACATGATTGGGTCAGCGTTCTTGGATTACCACCCTAAACCAATGACTATATAGCAAGCCTGAACGCCCAACTCATTCTCGAATGCACGCAAAGGAGAAGCGGTGTAGTTCGCCCAGTCCCCCCAAGCGCTGCCAGTCAGGCCATCCTGAAAACGTGGATGTTAGCAACCAACATGCCTACCACCACTATATTTCAGAAATCCTTTTGGATTGAAAATGTTCAAATGACGTTCCATCAAACCAATGTCAAACACAACACGTTGTATGGTTCATGCCTCACCCAACCCCGCACCTGAAAGAACATTCCGATGATTGCCATCATCGCAAGGCGGCCATTGGCAAGCTCTGCGCTGAGTTTTTTTGTCTTCTCGGCAGGATCAGATGAAGTCAAGACCTTGAAGCCGAAGTCTCCAGCGGCAGCAGGTGTGCCAGGAGATTGATCCTGAGAAACCTCGCAGAATGCCATGTAGGCCAAGATTTGGCCCCAACCTGCCGCAGGCACCTTGGAGATTGCTGCAAGTCCATTTGGCACGTCAGCAAATTTGAGTCCGGCGGATGGGGACAAATAGCCTGGGAGCTTGCCAGTGATCCTCAGTCAGTCAGTCAGCCTGTCTGTTTGCCAGGGCTGGCGTGGACATGTGCGCAGCGACACACATTGAA
Source organism: Durusdinium trenchii (assembly GCA_963970005.1). Lineage (NCBI taxonomy): Eukaryota > Dinophyceae > Suessiales > Symbiodiniaceae > Durusdinium > Durusdinium trenchii. The sequence goes on along the minus strand of CAXAMN010009557.1, from coordinate 31,700 downwards.
ACATCAAAGCCGCATATGAAGTCAAGGTGGGGCAACAGCACTAAAGCACATTTTGGATGCAATGTTGCCGTTGGCTGTTGGAGACTAGACCTGGAGCTAGCTTAGGTTGGCGTACTTATAGGTGACATAAGTATGTCAAAAGTGATGGTATTTGTAACAAGGTTTCGGATAAAGATTTAATGCATATATATATATGTACATACATATATATATACACTTGGGTCAGATAAATATGTCTATATATACAAATATGGTCACAAGTAGGCTAAGTGCAAGACATGGTAGACTTTTGTGGACGTAGGTTTTTGAAGACGTTTGTGGGGGGGAGGGACAGGGAGAGGGAAGGGGGGAGAGGGGAAGAGAACACAGGAAGCTCACAGCTTTTGGCATCACCGCCGCAAGTCAGCCGAACTCACAGGGAATATCAGCGCCTGTCTCGCCTACGGGACCTGGAGCGGACGCGGCACTTGGCTCGCTGCCTTTCCATCTCTTTTGTATCCACAGCAGAAGCGGACCTGGCCCTGGAGCACCCGTGAGCTTTGGCCCCAACCCGTTCTTCACTAAGTCATGGAGACGCATGGCCCGTAACCCGAGTCTCAAACGGACGTCTAAAACTTTAGCGTCCTTAAATTCACGGGTTGCCACTGCGAAAACGCCTACCATCCACTCCGGCTTGAATTTTTCAGCCAATTCACCGCGGATTTGGGTCAACCTGGGTTCTTGGAACAGAGCGTAACTGGGGGGGGGGGGGGGGCCGGAGGGGGGGGGGGGGGGGGGAGGAAAAAGAAGAGTGACGAAGGGGGAGGGGGGTGGACCACGGCGTACACCGCGGACGCAGAGCCACGAGCCAGGGGGCGCAGGCCGGGTAAGACGAAGCCTTAAACACGAACAGGAGACTACGGCGAGCGCTCGCACTTTTTGGAGAAACTGACAACGTCAGAGTAGCTGGAAAATGGGAGGCCGCAAGACACTCAGCGTGGGCGAGACCGTCGGGACGCGCGCATGCTCACGAGAGGCAGCGCGTGGGCTGGCCTTGCGCTTTCGGCGCCTTGCCATTTCTCCGGAACTTAGGGGCACCCAGACCTTGGTCTCGGTAGAAGCTTCACGAAGCTTTGGACCAATTACCATTTTGGCCAAGTCCGTAGCCCGGAGGCCAATCAGTCCAGGTTTCCACTTGACATCCAGGGCTACATGTTCTCCCCACTTGCCCCCTACGGGAAAGACACCCTGTAACGCTGGCGGTGTGCCGAGGACCTCTTTGAGCTCCCCCAAGACGCTGGCTAACTTGTTAGTGTCTGGAAGAACGGCCTGCAGGGGACCTTCTAAATCTTTCAAGACAAGCGTCAAAAGCTCGTCTTTCAGGACCCAAAATTTACGGTCCCCGTTAAAATCTCCAAGCGCCTCTTCTCCAAGGTCGGGCATCCGGTCAAGCGGATGCGGTAGCAAGCTAGCATGTCAGACTGGAACTCTTCAAGTCGTGCAACTCGGTTCTCAAGAGTCTGTGGGGGAGCGGTCATTGCAAGTTCACGGGCTAGCAAGTATACGGCCGTGGGGTGAATCCAAACTGCTCGGGAGTCGGAAGTTCATTTTTTGTTTTCTGTTTTAGATGAAACATCAACAACGTCCATATCAGCAGGGTATTGGTGGACTACATGGGGACCCATTTGCTGGTCGACGAGTAACGGGCTAGTTTTGGCCTCCTGGGGCAGTCCTGAGTGTATGAAGCGCAGCCAGTGCCCATAGGCCAAAGTAGGTCCTTCAAGGGTCAGAACGAATCAACACAGGTTACATCCGACTCACGACAAGTTATTTAAAAGGAAAACGAGAACCAGAAGAGGTCGTCGGGGGAAGTGGAAGCTAGAAGGAACCGAAGGTGGATCAGTAAAGTAGGTGGCACTAAGAACAATCAGAAAAAATAGAACCGGCCAGAAGGGAATTCTCAAATAGGGAAAGAAAAACCTAAAAACTAAAGTACCACGTGAGACAGGAAGGCCTCACTCACCACAAACCTCCAAGCGGGGACTGGCGTGGAGCTTAAGGACTGATCCGAGGAACTACAATAGAAAACAACAAAACATTCTCCCAGGCTGTCATCTCCGTGACATTTCCCCAGCGGCCCAAGCGCCCAAGAAAGGGGCCCAGACTTAGGGTTCAGAAGAGGCAACACAAAGCTTGGGTCCAATCAACAGGTCAGTGGCCGTGAGACCGATCAAGCCGGGCTTCCACTTGAAGGACGCGCGCTCTCCCCATTTGTCTCCAATTGGGCCATGGAGCGCTGGTGGAGTTCCGAGGGACTCCTTATAAGTTCTCCCAGGGCGCTTGCAAGCAAACTAGAACCACTGACCCTAAGCTTCGGCACACGGGGCATGGTGTACAGACGTAGAAACTCAGGGCGCAACAAAAGGAGGAGAAAGGGTGCGCAGGAGGGGGGAGGGCAGCGGGGGATGTAGGGAAGACAGACGTGAGACTAGACGCACAAGGCGAAAAGAGAGCAAGGGTGGCCCTGCCGGTGCGAGCACCCACTGGTGTCTTGCGAGCAGGACCAGAGCCCCTGAAACAGGGGGGCAAGAGTACCCAAAGACAGGCCCACGGTCTCCTGCGAGCAGGACCGTGGGCTAAGGTGAGGTTGGCCTCGAGTGAGCCACGGCATGATGCTTCGTGTTTGAGTCGGGCGTCAATGGTTTGCGAAGTTGCGGAGCAGAGAGAGCAAGTACGATTGGCCTTGGAGGAGCCGCGACAGACGTCCAGGTGGGATTGACTCTGGATGGAGGTGAAGCTGGAGGAGCAGCGAGGGCATTTCCAAGAAGAAGACTTGGGCGCGTCGGAAGAGGAGGCAGGAGTGCAGGCTTTGCGGTGTTAAAGAATCATTTCGTCGGAGGTAGATGGCGAGAAGGACATGTCACAGGTGGGGCGGATGCAAGTCAGGGCCTCACAGAGCCTCGACAGATTTTTTCGTGCGCGTGGCGAAATTCTCTGGCACGATGGGCCTGTTTGCGCTTACCTTCCGCAAAGCGCCATTCGAAGGACCGGCCACAGCCTCGGCGACAAGGGATGGAAGCAGGCGGCGCACCTGGGACCTTGCAGTAGGCCTCGTGACCGGCGAGCTGCCAGGCGTCAGTGTAAACCTTACCGCATCGCCAGCAGTGGTCGGTGAGCAGGGGATCACAAGGGGCCGGGGAACCGACAGGCAGTAACCATCGAGGCGAGTGTTGGGTTTGTTCATGCTCGACCCTTGTCAGCCAAGGCATCAGCATAGTCGTTACCCGGGCTGCCTGAATGGCCCTTACAACCTTACACCACCGTATGACGCGGAGAGTGGAAAGACGGCGATAAATGTCGACAGCAGTGGTAGCAAGTTCCTCGTTAGCCGCACAGCAGGGGCAGCGATACCAGTGATTATGTCATGGGCGTAAGTGGAATCGAACCATATGGTAGCAGGAGCATTTGCGGGGCCAGGAGCTTCCTTTTCCAGGGCTTCCGCGACTGCTGTTAGTTCCCCGGTATTGTTGGAGGCAGTCCGCGCACCGAGCCAGCGGGCGTCCCATTCGAGGTCAGAAGAGAGACAGCCTTCCCAAATTGCCACGCCCCAACCTGCATCCGGATGACGTTCGTCTGGTCCAGCACCGTCGGTATAGAGGGCCCACCCCTTAAAGGAGTCAGGAACCAAAGCAGGCGGCGCCGAAGAAGGTATCAAAGCCAGGGTGACAGGAATATCATCCACTGTCCGAGGGATGACAGGACACTGGTGACGGCGGACTTCTCTCGCAGTGACGAAGACCTGACTGCATTTGGGGCACTTGGAGTGGAAGACAGTGGTGACAGCAGGGTCGTGAGGGGCGTGGAGGTTGTCATAATACGTCTGGAGGGCCGTGGCAGAAGCGCCCACATAAGGACACGCCGGGCGTGGCCAAGATGGAGGGACGCTCCTCGGCGTCGGAAAAAGGATCTACCGGGGGAGGCGCGGCATCGGTGAGCATGGCAGCAGGGACAGGGGGCAGGGGCAGCCCAGGCCGCCAGCTGTTGATCAAGCGGTCGTCGTCACGGGACGGGCCTTGGCGGGGTAAGAGGGAGTTGACCAGCCGTAGACTCACATGGGGAAGGTAAAGCGGCAGGAACGATGTCTATAGTCATCCCCTCTGGCCACCCAAAGAGAGCAATCTTAGGCAGTCTAGAAATTGGCATGCGGGCGATATGGCCGACCCAACGCAGGACTTGGCGTTGGAGTAGATGTTCAAAAGTATCCCAGTGCGCGAGTCTTCGCAAAGCCGCGTCAGCAATATTGAACTCACGCATATTCAAGGCATCAAGGCCCAGCGCACGGCGAATCCCACGAGAGAGCACCTGTTGCGCTTTTCGAACTTGAACGGTAGACCAAATACAGAATTGCCGCCAGCTAATAGCTAGAGTACCTTCGAGAACACTGCGCATAACGCGCAGGCGACGTGATTTTGCCAACCCACCAGGTTTACCCCGGCCTCGATGGGCGCCGAGGGACCACAACCGGGCAATGCGCCGAACCGCAAAAAAACCAGTCCGCACCCGAGGTGTTTGAGCATCTTCCGTTCAAATTGGTTATAAGGACCTCCGTGGCCCCTGCCGCCTGCACAGAGACTGAGCTTTTCTCGTTTGTCCGGGTGTTCCTGTTGCGCCCAATCGTGCAATGTTTGGACGAAAATATCTTCAGCCAAGCTCACCTCGTCTTGCTCGCCAAAAATCTGAGTGTCATCAGCATACTCGACGTCGCCCAGGACGACCGAGTGGACCCCGCGAGAAGAGGTCTTGCCTGCGCCTGAGCGAGTTAAACGACCATCAACTTTGAAAGCCCAAGACAGGCCGGGCACCATACCGTGGGCAGAGGCATTAGCGGCTCTCCGACAACGGAAAGTGCGCAGCACAAAGGTGTGGAAGATGTTGAATAGAACCGGGGAAGACGGGCATCCCTCGCGAAGGCCAGGGTCGGTGAGCCAAGGCGTGGAATACCCATTGTGGATGAAGACTTGGAACTGCGTGCGGTCATGCAAAGCTTTGAGCACATTGAGAAAAGAGGAGGGGACACCCAAACGTTGAAGGAGGAGCCATAAGGCACATCTGTGCACGCGAGTGTACGCTCGGACGATGTCGAAACTGGTCACTGCGACTCGTCGGTCGTGGTCCGAGACCACTACTTCTTCGATGATGCGCCGGGCCGTCTGATGGGCGTCGTCCGTGCCACGATGGCGTCGAAATCCATTTTGCTCCTCAGCAAAGAAGGGTTCAGCCCAGGCAGAAAGCCGGTCAGCGACAATTGGCCGCGACGGAGAGCATGACGAGGTTGCGGTAATTGCGCGTGTCTTTACAGTCACCTTTGTTTTTATAAACCGGGATACAAATGCCAGTACGAACGCTGAGGGGCCAGGCGTCAGCTTCTGCGCCGGCATCTGCAGAAGCAGAGGAGGACCACATGTCAAGAAGGATGGAGAGCACAGTGCTCTGAAGTTCGTCGCCGCCATATTGAATTAAAGTTCAACGGCGACGTCGTCCATGCTCCCCCCGGCGTCCAGGGTTCATACTGCGCAGGGCCTGACGGAACTCATTCCAGGATGGGGGCGAGGCAAGCTGGTCCGCCACCTCAGAAATGACTGGGACATGATCCCAAACACTGGGATCGACCTCACCAGGACCAGGTTGAATCTGGGAGAGGAAATCTTTCCAAGCTTCACGATCCACCTCGGGGTGGGCGAGGGTACGTTTTCCAAAAGGACACTAACTGACCGCTGTCACGGAGACCCAACTGGCGGCAAACTTGCCAGAAGGCAAAGGAGTTGTTGCGTTGGCCGGCAGTATTGGCCTTGCGCCTCCCAGCGGCGTTTCTGTTTGTGTAGCTCCCGGCTGGCACTTCGCCGTTCGGAGAGCAGACTGTGTTCAGAACCGGAGTCACTGCGCCGCGCTTGATGTAGTTGTACTTCCAGACGATGGACTCGATTTTCAAGTTCACGCAGTTCGCGTTCTTTCCCCCGGAGCCAAGGACGAAATTCACGTCTG
>CAXAMN010009557.1:14795-25279 GCA_963970005.1 Durusdinium trenchii | reverse complement strand
ACATTCCAACGGCGTTCAGCGATGACCCGCGTCAAGGCAGCCAGCTTTCCAGCCGGATCCTTACCAAACAGGGCACCCAACCCACGAGTGTTCCAGCACCCAATTTTTATGTGAGAGCGTTCCCGAAGTGGTTTGCACCACAGGTGCGTCGACAGGCCATGCGACGTTTATGTTTTTTGGATTTGACAGCCAAGAGACGACGTCGAGAGCGCTTTTGCTGGTTGCGACGTTGACAGCGGGAAGATGTGAGTGGAGGCAAGGGGCGACAGCGCAAGGTTTGACCGCGTCGCTTGAGGTGGTTGCGAACCATAGATCGGGCGGGACGGTCTTGTTGAGCGATGGAGACCAGACGCAGCATGTCAGAGATGTCGCGCTCCGTATGCATAGCGCTGTCAATAGCGGAGCCATGCTCCTGATCAATGACCAAAAGGATGAGAATCTCTTCCGCGGGCAGGTTGTGCCATTGGGGTGGACAAGCGGAGGAGCAGACGTGATCCACGAACTCAAGGACGCAGTCGAGCGGACAGCGGGGGTTAGGGGCAGGGGAAGACGACGAGCAAGACAAGGGGAGAAAAGGGAAGGAGAACCGAGACGGAAGGAGCCGGAAGACAGAGAGGGAGGGAGGCAGGGGCAGGGGGGGAAGGCGGGCAAGCTCCCCCGCTGAGGTCAGGAGCAGGAGAGGGCTCCACTAATCTGGAGTGTGCGGAAAGGGACCGGAGCCCCCCACCGTCCACACGCTCCGACTCCAGTGGAGGTGGTGGCTGCCGCACTGATACAAAGGAGGAAAAAGGGAAAAAACGAGTCAGCGCACCCTCAAACGAGGGCGTGGCTTGGCCCCCAGTAAAAACCACCTCAGTACCAAGTCACTGAAGGGGTTCGCCCCAGGCCGGCCTAGCGTGGAGGCCTGCCACCATGAGGTCTGGGTTGGGCACATCGTCGTCGTCGGCTGCGGTCGCGGTCCGGCCGGAGCCCGCGAGTTTTTTAGGGACGAGGAGTGGAAATCAGAACACATAACATTACAAAGCCAACTCAAGCGTTACGCCGCCGCTCCTAACAAGGGAAAAAAGAGGGAAAAAAGGGGGTAGGGGGGTGGGGAGAGAGAGGAGGGGGAGAAACAACCTGTCGAGCAGCAGAAGGTTTTTCGCTCCGTCACATCCAGGCTCTACCGACGGGCGGCCGATCTGTTGCGGTCGCGCCCTTCCCTGTGTCTACTTCTCTTGGCCATTTCACGTTGCGTCATAGGGACCCACGTCTGTGGTCCCTTGTTTGGATTGGCATGGAGCTTTGGAACCAAGTGGGAAATCACACAGTCATGGAACCGTAAAGTTTTAAGTCCAAAGCGCAGACGGAGGTCAATGAATTTCTCACGCGGAAGGAAAATCATGTTGTACCGGGAAGAGTCCTACTATGCATTCTGGCTTCAGAGTTTCCAGGATCTCCGCTTTAACTTGCGGGGCTGTCGAGGCAGTGCTCCAGGTGAGGGTCAAGGTCAGCGATCATCAACTCAGCCAACGCTTCTTTCAAAGGCCAGAATTTGTTGGGGGACCGACCGGCATGACATTCGCGACATTTTTGCTGGATTCTGGTGAAGCCTTCAAGACGGAAACGCGTGACTTTTTCCATGTCTTGCTTCCAATCCTCCATCTTGGACATTCGGTCTTCCAAGTTCAACTTCGGGGCCATCGTGCTGAGAAGCGATGTGGGAAAAACTGGCTGAGTATCTAGCAGGCTTGCTCGCTGGATGCTACGGTCATGTCGGTTGGAGGCAACAACGTTTAAAAACAAGTTTTGGCCCTGCTCCAAGGAGAGTCCTGCGAAGACCACTGCAAAGTAGTCGCCAAGCATGGGCATTGATCTGCCAATTAAAGAGCATCCTCCACTCACCAGGGTGTATCCATCCGAATGAGAAACTTGATTCTAAATAGAAAAGAAAAAAGGACGTTGCATTGAACATAACAAGTACCTTACGGCGTGAAATAAAGCTATTGGCCGCCGCGATCGGTGGTAACATGGATGCAAACAAATCTAAAACAAAACTCAATGGTATCCATAAAGGTCTGCTTTCCAACTATAAAAAACCAAAGGGTCAGAAGTAGTCCCCAGGGGAGCAAGGGAAGAGCGAACCCGGGGCGGGGTAACAAAGGAGGAGAAGGGAGACGAGAAAGAGGGGGCGCAAGGCAAAGAGCAAGAGGAGCACAGTCGAAGAAGAGGGACAGCAGAGAGGAGCAAGACCTGCACCAGGACAAGAGGAAGAAGTGATGCGCGGTTGGCGACAAGCACCTGCTGGTGAACCCGGCGAGCGGGACCAGCACCTTCCGAAGAAGCAACCATCACAACACCAAGAGGCCCCAGAAGCACCCGACGAGCGGGGTTGGGCACATCGTCGTGGTCGTCGTCGGCTGCGGTTGCGCTCCGGCCGGAGCCCGCGAGTCTCCTTTAGGGACACGAAGAGTGGAAATCAGAACACATAACATTACGAAGCCAACGCAAGCGTTACGCCGCCGCTCATAACAAGGGAGAAAAGGGGGGTAGGGGGGTGGGGAGAGAGAGGAGGGGGAGAAACACCCTGTAGAGCAGCAGAAGGTTTTTCACTCCGTCACATCCAGGCTTTAACGGCGGGCGGCCGATCTGCTGCGGTCGCGTCCTTCCCGGTGTCTACTTCTCTTGGCCATTTCACGTTGGGTCGTAGGGACCCACATCTGTGGTCCCTTGTTGGGATTGGCACGGAGCTTTGGAACCAAGTGGGAAATCACACAGTCATGGAACCGTAAAGTTTTAAGTCCAAAGCGCAGCCGTAGGTCAATGAATTTCTCACGCGGAAAATCATGTTGTACCGGGAAGAGTCCTACTATGGATTCAGGCTTCAGAGTTTCCAGGACCTCCGCTTTAACACGCTTGACCAGGTCGGGGCTGTCGAGGAGGTGGTCGAGGTGAGGGTCAAGGTCAGCGATCATCAACTCAGCCAGCGCTTCTTTCAGAGGCCAGAACTTGTTGGGGGACCGACTGGCATGACATTCGTGACATTTTTGCTGGATTCTGGTGAAGCCTTCAAGACGGAAACGCGTGACTTTTTCCATGTCTTGCTTCCAATCCTCCATCTTGGACATGCGGTCTTCCAAGTTCAACTTCGGGGCCATCGTGCTGAGAAGCTTTTTGGGAAAAACCGGCTGAGTATCTAGCAGGCTTGCTCGCTGGATGCTACGGTCATGTCGGTTGGAGGCAACAACGTTTAAAAACAAGTTTTGGCCCTGCTCCAAGGAGGGTCCTGCGAAGGTCACTGCAAAGTAGTCGCCAAGTGTGGGCATTGATTTGCCAATGAAAGAGCATCCTCCACGCATCAGGGCGTATCCATCCGGATGAGAAACTTGAGTAAAAATAGAAAAGAAAAAAGGACGTTGCATTGAACATAACAAGTACCTTACGGCGTGAAATAAAGCTATTGGCCGCCTCGATCAGTGGTAACATGGAAGCAAACAAAACTAAAACAAAACTCAGAGGAATCAAAAAAGGTCTGTTTTCCAAATATTAGAAAAAACTTCAGAAAAAACCAAAGGGTCAGAAGTAGTCTCCAGGGGAGCAAGGGAAGAGCAAACCCGGGGCAAAGGAGGGTGTGGGAGCAGGCGGGGAGAAGGGAGACGAGAAAGAGGGGGCGCAAGGCAAAGAGCAAGAGGAGCACAATCGAAGAGGAAGGACAGCAGAGAGGAGCAAGACCTGCACCAGGACCAGAGGAAGAAGTGATGCGCGGTTGGCGACAAGCACCTGCTGGTGAACCCGGCAAGCGGGACCAGCACCTTCCGAAGAAGGAACCATCACAACACCAAGAGGCCCCAGAAGCACCCGACGAGCGGGGCCAGGGCCTACCGTTTGCAGGACTTTTCGTGAGCGATGCGACTGCCAAAGGATTTGAAGGAGGAGGAGCAGACGCTGCATGTCAGGTTGGCGGGGAGGGAGGCGCGGCACGAACTCTCATGCTTCACCCTTGCCCCGATTGCCCCGATGGTCTGGTGGGTATAGAACTACACTTGGAGCATTGTCGATTGGCTTGGACGCTACCACGGCAGACGGCAAGATGTTCGTTTTTGCTCGTGAAAGCGCAACGGGAAGAGCATTGAGGACATTTCCACATGCTCCGGGTGGGCGGATGCGGGGCATCTTCAGTGACTGCACATCGGTTGCGGTGTTGCCAAATGATGTCGTCGGAGGCGGAGAGAGGAAATTGGAGCGAGCAATTGGGGCAGATGCGAGTGGCAGCGTCGGTACCTCGACAAATCTTCTCACGCTTAGAGCGGAACTCACGGGCGTGGTGGTGCTTACGCCCCGCCGTGGGCTGGCGCCACTGGAAGGATTTACCACAACCTCGGCGACAAGGAATGGAAGCCGGAGGGCTGCCTGGGCCTTTACAATAGGCTTCGTGTCCAGCGAGTTGTCTGGCGTGAGAGGCACCCGTGAAAACACGGTCGCATCTCCAGCATGAGTCAGAGAGAAGAGGGTCAACGGGCGCTAGCCAGCGGCTGCTGTGCTTGGTTTGTTGACCGGTGGCACCTTGCCCAGCCAAATGATCGGCATAATCGTTTCCGACGTTGTCGGAGTGGCCTTTCACCTTGCACCAACAGAGTGTCCGTTTGTTGAGCACTCTAGTTAAGATTTTTTTGCCCGCGGCTACAAGTGCCTGATTGGCACCTGCTTCAGCCTTGCCTGTGAGGACGTCGTGCGCATAAGTGGAGTTGAACCACAAGGAGGCAGGGAGATCATCAGGGCCCGGAGCCTCGCTGTCAAGCCAAATCAGAGCCTCGATCAGGGCGGTGAGCTCACCTGTATTGTTAGTTGCAGAGGTGGCACCTAACCATCCATTGTCCCATTGCTCTAGAGGCACAGGAACGTTCCCATATTGCTACCCCCCATCCGGCGTGCGGCCGGCCTGTAGAAGGCCCAGCCCCGTCAGTGTACACGGCCCAGCCTGAGATCTCGTGAGGCGCAAGGTAAAAGGAGGGGGCCACCCGGTCAGGCAGAGGCTTAATATCATCTGTGTGATGAGGGAAGGCTGCGCATCTGCGGCGCCTCGCGTCAATGGCGGCGACAAAGACTTGTCCACAGGTGGCACATTGTGAGTGGAAGACTGTGGTGACCTCGGCATCGCGGAGGGAGTGTGAACTGTCGTAGCGCGATCGGAGACCTTTGCCGGGATGTTGGGCCTGACGGAACCAATCCAGGCGGGAAATGCCATATTTCTGAAGCAACCAGCGGATCCACATCGGGTAGGAGTACCGACCAGAGCGATGTTGAGTCATGGAGGCAGGCCAGCCGAAAAGGGCAATTTTTGGTAAACGAGAAATCGGCACGCAGGCGACATGGCCCACCCAACGGAGAACATTACGATGCAGCAGTTGCTCAAAGGAGTCCCAGTGGACCAGTCGGCGTAAACCGGCGTCAGAGTATTTATGCTCTCGCATAGAAAACACATCGAGGCCCAGGCAGGGACGGACGCCGCGGGAGAGGACTTGCATTTTCTTTTCCTGAACCTTTGACCAAACCCTCGTTTTACTGCAGGCCAAGACTGTGCCTTCTAGCACAGCCTTCATGACTTTAAGCTTGCGATGGGTGGACAGTCCGGGACGGCAACCTCGGCCATGGGGGGTCCCCAGGGACCAAAGTCTGGCAATACGCTTGACTGCCAAATATCCCGCTTGAACCCGCTTACGGGTATCAGGCCAGTAGTCAGCACAATCGTTCAGGAAGGCGCCTAAGTGCTTCAAGGTTCGACGTTCAAACTGAGCCAAGGTTTCAGTGGGAGGTCGACCCCCGCTGCACAAAACCAGAGTTTCTCTTTTATCGACATTTTCAGCCTGCGCCCAATCTAAAAGAGTGGAGTTAAACAAGGTTTCGGCAGTAGCCACTTCTTCTTGGAAGCCAAAAATTTGAGTGTCGTCCGCATATTCTATGTCCCCGACGCAGACGTCGACCACACCCCGGGACGAGTTCTTGGCGGCGCTGCGTCTGGTCAGTTGTCCATCCACCTTAAGTTGCCAGGAAGACCCGCAGGGCGATTCAGTAATGACGCAGACTGCCTCCGGCGGTCCCGGAACGTCTTCATGACGAAGTTATGAAAGATGTTAAACAAGACAGGGGAGGACGGGCAGCCCTCTCTTAGCCCACGCTCGGTGAGCCATGGCGTCGAGTACATGTTGTGGATGAAGACCTTAAAGCGCGCAGAGCCTTGAGAACTTGGAGAAAGGGGGGGGTGTACCGAGTCTGGTCAGCAGGTGCCACAGCGCGAGTACAGACCCTGGTGTACGCCCGAACAATGTCAAAGGAGGTTACAGCAACCCTGGATTCATGGGAGGAGAGGACGACCTCTTCAATGACCCGTCTGGCAACTTGGTGTGCATCATCAATACCTTGGTGACTGCGGAAACCGTGTTGCTCTTCTGACAAAAAGGCCTCCGACCACTTTGACAATCTTGTAGCAGCGATGCGGGCGACAAGTTTGGCAGCAACCGAAAGCATGACCAGGTTGCGATAGTTAGTCCGTTCACTGCGGGCACCCTTGTTTTTGAACACCGGTATGCGTATTCCTGTTTTAGCAGACTGTGCCCAGGTGTCAGCCTCATGACCCGGCTCGGCGGTGGCCGCATCGGACCACATTTGCTGTAGGGTGGAAAAAACTTCCTGTTGAAGGACATCTCCGCCATACCGCACAAGTTCAATGGTGACATTGTCAACCCCTCCGCGTTTCCCATTTCGCATACTAGAGAGCGCAGCCTCAAATTCAGCCCGGGAGGGCAAACCAGGTAAGCTCGGGTCAGGGGCTGGAGCTACAGGAACAAACTCCCAAACTGCCGGGTTGACCTCGCCCGAATCCGCCTGAATTCCTGACAGGAAGTGTTTCCAAGCTTCCCGATCGAGATCTGGATTAGCAACAGTGCGTCGGGAGGGGGTGCGCGAACAAGGGTGATCCCGCAGGCCCAATTGGCGGCACACCTGCCAGAAAGCAAATTCATTACCAGATTGCGCTGCGGCATCGGCCTGTAGAGCTAAGTCATCCCACCATTGAGCCTCCCATTGGCGTTTGCACGCGGATAACCGTTTACTAGCATCGCGTCTTGCTTGAAGGAGCACTTCCACCTGCGGCAGGCGCTGTCTGCGAGCGGTGAGCAGTTGGGTTTCAGCTTCATGAACGGCATCTTCCAGAGCTTTCAGCTCACGCTCCTTACCTTTGAACCAGGGCTGAGTCTTCCGAGTTGGAATGGGACCCAAGATCTGCAGGGCGGTAGTACACATGATACCGGCTAAGGTGTCCCAGTGGAGAGAAGTGGCGTCAACACGGGAGAGAGTTTGGGTGATGGCATCAGCGTAAGCCTTGCGTAGGCCAATGGCCTCGTCGGAAGACCCCAAAAGTCGCAGCACGTCTGGTCGGAGCTCCCTTTCTGACGCTACTTCGGCCGACTGTTTCCAGTCCTTACCTATAGTCCACCGAAGTTCGATAGGAGTTGGGCACATCGAGGTCGAGGTCGAGGTCTGCGGTGTCGCTCTGGAAAGAGCCCGCGAGTCTCCTATTAAGCATCGGCAGGTGAAAGAGAACCAACCCTCGCTGCCAGCGGTGGCCCGATAGCAAACTCGCACGTAACGGGGGGGGGGGGGGGAAAAGAAGAGCGACGAGGGGGGGGGGGGTGGGCGACGGCGTACACCGCGGACGCAGAGCCACGAGCCAGGGGGCGCAGGCTGGGTGACACGCAGCCACAAACAGCAACAGGAGACTACGGCGAGCGCTCGCACTTTTTGGAGAAACTGACAACGTCAGAGTAGCTGGAAAATGGGAGGCCGCAAGGCACTCAGCGTCGGCGGGACCGGCGTGCCGGACCGGCGTATTCTCTCGAGAAGCGGCGTGTGCGCTGCATGGCCTTGCGCTTTCGGCGCCTTGCCATTTCTCCGGAACTTAGGGAGACCCAGACCTTGGTCTCGGTGGAAGCTTCACGAAGCTGTGGACCAATTACCATTTTGACCAAGTCCGTAGCCCGGAGGCCAATCAGTCCAGGTTTCCACTTGACATCCAGGGCTACATGTTCTCCCCACTTTCCTCCTACGGGAAAGACACCCTGCAGCGCAGGCGGTGTACCGAGGACCTCTTTGAGCTCCCCCAAGACGCTGGCTAACTTGGAAGTGTCTGGAAAAACGGCCTGCAGGGGTCCTTCTAAATCTTTCAAGACAAGCGTCAGAAGCTTGTCTTTCAAGACCCAAAACTTACGGTCCCCATTAAAAAACTCCAAGCATCTCTTCTCCAGGGTCGGGCATCCGGACAAGCGGATGCGGTAGCAAGCCATCATGTCGGACTGAAACTCTTCGAGTTTTGCAACTCGGTTCTCAAGAGTCTGTGGGGGAGCGGTCATTGCAAGTACGCGGGCTAGCAAGTATACGGCCGTGGGGGCTGGTAGTGCTTGGATCCAAACTGCTCGGGAGTCGGAAGTTTGTTTGGTTGGTTTCTGTTTAGATGAAACATCAACCTCATCCATGTCAGCAGGGTAGTGGTGGACTACATGTGGCCCCATAGGCTAGTGGACGAGTAACGGGCTAGTTTTGGCCTCCTGGGGCAGTCCTGAGTGTATGAAGCGCAGCCAGTGCCCATAGTCCAAAGTAGGTCCTTCAAGGGGCATAACGAGTCAACACAAGTTACATCCGACTCACGACAAGTTATTTAAAAGGAAAACGAGAACCAGTAGAGGTCGTCGAGGGAAGTAAAAGCTATAAGGAACCGAAGGTGGATCAGTAAAACAGGTGGCACTAAGAACAAGCATTAAACATTCTTAAAAAACAAATAAATAAATAAATAGAACCTGCCAGAAGGGAATTCTCAATTTGGGAAAAAGAAAAAATTAAAATAAAAAAACAAAGTACCACTTGGGACAGGAAGGCCTCACTCACCACAAAAACATTTTCCAGGGCTTCCATCTCCGTGACATTACCCCTGCGCCCAGAAGGGGGCCCAGACTAAGGGTTCAGAAGAGGCAACATGGGGCTTGGGTCCAATCAACAGGATCTCCTTATGAGCTTTTGCAAGCGTACTCAGGTCTGGAAAAACAGCTTGCAGGGGACCTTCCAAAACTTTCAAGCCGAGCGACAAAAGCTCGTCCCTGAGAGCCCAAAATCTACGGTCTCCGTTAAAAAAGTCCAAGCACCGTCTCTCCAAGTGCATGGTGGTACAGACGTATAAACTCGGGGCACAACGAAAGGAGGAGAAAGGAGGCACAGGAGCGGGGGAGGGCAGCGGGGCAAGAGCAAGGGTGGCCCTGCCGGTGCGAGCGCCCACTGGTCTCCTGCGAGCAGGACCAGAGCCCCTGAAACAGGGGGGCAAGACTAAGAGTACCCAAAGACAGGCCCACGGTCTCCTGCGAGCAGGACCGTGGGCTAGCGCTTACAGGATTTTTCGTGTTGAATGCGACTGGAGATACCGTTACAGCGTTTTTTACAACGTAGACAGGTGAGGTTGGCCTCAAGTGAGCCACGGCAGGATGCTTCGTGTTTGATTCGGGCGTCAATGGTTTGCGAAGTTGCGGAGCAGAGAGAACAAGTACGATTAGCCTTGGAGGAGCCGCGACAGACGTCCAGATGGGTTTGACTCTGGATGGAGGTGAAGCTGGAGGAGCAGCGAGGGCATTTCCAAGAAGAAGACTTGGGCGCGTCTGAAGAGGAGGCAGGAGTGCAGGCTTTGCGGTGTTGTAGAATCATTTCGTCGGAGGTAGATGCCGAGAAGGGCATGTCACAGGTGGGGCAGACGCGAGTCAGGGCCTCAGAGCCTCGACAGATTTTTTCATGCGTGTGGCGAAATTCTCTGGCATGATGGGCCTGTTTGCGCTTACCTTCCGCAAAGCGCCATTCGAAGGACCGGCCACATCCTCGGCGACAAGGGATGGAAGCAGGCGGCGCATCTGGGACCTTGCAGTAGGCCTCGTGTCCCGCAAGCTGCCGGGCGTGGGAGAGGCCAGCGTAAACCTTACCGCATCGCGGCCTGGCGGAACTCATTCCAGGACGGGGGTGAGGCAAGCTGGTCGTCCACCTCAGAGATGACTGGGACATGATCCCAAACACTGGGATCGACTTCACCAGGACCAGATTGAATCTGGGAAAGGAAATTCTTCCAAGCTTCACGATCCACCTCGGGGTGGGCAACGGTACGTTTTCCAAAGGACACCAACTGACCGCTGTCACGGAGACCCAACTGGCGGCAAACTTGCCAGAAGGCCAAGGAGTTGTTGCGTTGGCCTGCAGTATTGGCCTGGTCGGCGAGTTCGTCCCACCATTGCGCCTCCCAGCGGCGTTTCTGCTTTTGGAGCTCCCGGCTGGCACTCCGCCGTTGTGAGAGCAAACTGTGTTCAGAACCAGAGGCACCGCGCCGTGCTTGATGTAGTTGTACTTCCAGACGATGGACTCGATTTTCAAGTTCATGCAGTTCGCGTTCTTTCCCCCGGAGCCAAGGACGAAATTCACGTCTG
>CAXAMN010009557.1:0-14395 GCA_963970005.1 Durusdinium trenchii | reverse complement strand
AAAAAGTAGCGTCATCCTGCGTTGCGTGACTCTGTTGAAAAGATCAACACTCGTCTCTCCCAACGTGTGGCACAGAAAAGTGTAAAACCCGTGATAAGGGGGAAAGGCAAATGAACTAAAAACTGTAAAAAAACAAATGGACTACAGTGACCTCAGAGTGGAGTCAGACTCAATATAGGTAGGTGTCATGTTTCGTGTACGTCAGCGGTCCCAGTACATTAACAATCCAATACCGAAAATAACAAATTAAGGAAGCATGCAGTCTGCTGTCTGCACTAGGATAAGAACCCCCAAAAATCTCGGAAGAAAGGAACAGCAACCACGGTAAAAGGGGGTCAAACCAGAAAAACTCCCCAGGGTGCGCAAAAAGAAAACATCTTGTCCGGTTACCGATAGAACGACTGGGGAGTACACAGCCACCCTTGTGACCCTTGCCTCCCTTACCATCTCCTTTGTTCTTGCCTTTTGCTCTGGCACGGGTCTGGGGGCCGCGGTCAGGGTAAATCTGTATTCCTTTGAGAGGGTTCTCCAGACGAGCGACCACATAGGGCCACCAGTTGACTTCTGCGCGGATGTTATTGTGGAGGAGCTGGGCCGGCTCGCCACGCCGGAGCGTGACCACAAAGGCCCCGCTGCGGTCCTTACGGACCCAATCCACCAGGCCATCCAGTGTGACGCAGTCTCTAAGCCTCTGCCGAGCCTCTGCTGTTGGAAACCCCCACTTGTTGTTAGACAAGTCCTGAGCCTTCTGCTGGGCCTGAGGTTCGTCCACCTGCCTGTCCGTAGCCTCATGTAATTCCTGGTGGATGGCCTGTACTGCTCGGGTTTTGAGGTCCATTCGGTTTTCCAGGCCCTCCACTCTATCTTCCAGCTTTTTGAGTTGCTGTTGAAGCACTGCATTGTTTCCCCTCCGTTGTGGTGCGGCCATGAGGTCGTCGGTGCTACCGCGGACTTTGGAGAGCTCGTGGCTGTGGCATCGGAGGAAGACCAAGGGGCAATGTTACATGTCAAGATGATGTAAGGTCTGGGGAGATGTTTCGATGCCCGGGTTGGCTTTTAGTAGGTCATGAGTCACCTGAGTGTGATCACAATCTCTCTGCAAGTGCAAGTCCCGGTTACTGCTCCGTGCGTCTTTTTGGCAGTGCGGGGATGAGTCGCGCGTTCAGCGCCGCCTGAGAATGTGAGTATCGTTCGTGATTCTTGCGCGCTTGGACTGACTCAAAAGTCTTGGGACAGAACAGACACGTTTTATTTGCCATGCCTGGGCCTCGACAGGTGGGTCTGTGTTGGGGCAGGTCCGTAGGACGAAATTCCTCTCCACACCTATCGCACGCCGTCCTAAGTGCAGGTGGGCGCCTTCGAACAGGCGGGGGTGATGGGGGTCTTTGGCGTCCCAAGGGGTCGAGAGGCGGAGTGGACCATGCTTCACAGTGGGGAGACATGCGACCGGTGCACCCTCTGGCCGCTAAGCGGTCTGCCGTTTCATTCTCGTGGGCCCCACTATGGCCTTTGACATGCTCAAAACGGAGGGCCATCTTGCTGCGAACATTGTCGACGAGGCTGGCGACTGTTTCGGCCAGTCCGTGATTGGAGTCCGGTCTACTCAATTGGAGACCCCATAGGCATACATGCTATCGTAGTGTATACACGCTTGGGGGGGGAGAATTCGCCCCTGATCCAAACTGTCGAGTACCCAGCGACATGCTTCCCCAATCCCAGAAAGTTCAGCGGTGTTATTGGTGTGCTGCGTCGCTCCCAGCCACAAGGGGTCAAATGAAGTGACGAGAACCGGTCCATAAAGAGCTGCCGTCCACGCAGTATTGAAGTCCGATTGTGGTTGGACAAAGATGCCGACTCCCCACCCGGCCCCGTGACCTTGTCCCCCTGATCCATCCGTGAAGGGGGGTACGGTGGAGCTGCCGGCTATTCGATCCCAATCAGGGGGACCACCCACTGCCTCCAGCGGGTCTATCTGGCGGAGCCGGGCTAATGGTTGTAATGCGGGGCAAACATGGGATTTGCGTTGATGTTGTCGACAAAAGGAGGTCCCACATTTATCGCGTGGAAACACTTGGGTCGTGACCAGTTTAGGATCCGCAATTGCATGTTGTGCTTCATAGTGGAAGCTCAGTTGATTGGCCTTAGCAAATGTCTGTTGACACACTGGACATTCAAATTGACCTGTCGCATTCCTCGGGACCCGTTGTTGACGGATGGCATGGGGGTCGCCATATCTGTATTCCCGGCATACCAGCTGTCTTCTGGGTCGTCCCCGTTGTCGTTCACCCAGGTCGACTTCAGTTCCGTGGTCTGAGTGGGCGTCATCCCGGTGTGGGGCCGGCTGCGCAAACCCAGGCAAAGGTTGCCCGAAACGCCATTGGTCGAGTTGCCGCTCCTTCTGTGTATCCACTTGTTCGGGCGGGAAGGCCTGATACACCCGTCTGCGCCAGTCTCCTGCCGGTTTTGCGCTAGCCTGAACCAGTCCAACTCTGGGATGGCCGCCGTGCGCAGGCAGGAATTGATCCACTGAGCTTGTTTGGGGGGGGCGTGGGGTTTGGCCCCGGCATTCTCCAACCAACCGTACATGGCCGCCTTTTGGGGGGCCTCCACCGGCATGCGGGCAACATGCCCAATCCAGATAAGAGTGGCTCGACGTACCGACGTCTCAAAACTTTCCCACTGTGTGAGCTGCTGGAGGATATCATTACTTAGCCCCAAAGGTTTGATCATGCCAAGGCGAACCCCGATGCACCGACGAATCGCTAAATTAATCGTTTCTTGGACTCGAGACAATTGATTCATTTGCCAGGCTCTGGTCTTACAGAAGCTATAGAGGACCCCTTTTACCACCACCTTCATAACCTTGACTCGAACTGAAAGACGGATGCGACGTTTGTTGCTCTGTGTGCCCCGCCCCCGACTCCACGCTCCGGCGACCCAGCCGATTTTACTTAGAGCCTTACTTACTCTAGCCTGAGTTTCCACCACGTGATGACCCCGGTGGTGCAACTGCGCACCCACATGTTTCACTGTGACAGCTTCCCCCAGAAAACGCACGTCAAAGGGCGGGGGAGGTTCACTACTACCCGGAGACCTTCAGTTTTATGTTGATTGACCTGCCCAGCAAAATCTCTCAAAGTCGTTTGAAAGAGCTGTTCTGCCTGCTTAACTTCTTCAGCAGTCCCCACGATACCAGTATCATCTGCATATGCGAAATCGCCAATCACTCTTTGACGAACATTGCGGCCTTCTTCGAGTTGGTCCAATCTACGTTTGCCTACCTTTCCATCTATCTTGAAGGCCCAGGGAACGCCGGGTGTTTGGTCCACCTCGATGGCCACGCGGGCGCGACGGGCACGAAAAACCTCCATGATACCGCTATGATATATGTTGAACAAAATTGGACTGCTCGGGCAGCCTTCCCGCAAGCCCCGGTCTGGTGTAAAACTGGAAGACAACATACCGTCGTAGCGGACCTGACTAGACGTGTGATTATGTAGGCCCTTCAACACTTGAAGAAACCGGGGGGGGGCACCCTTTGATGTCAAGCAACTTCCACAACCCGTGTCTAGCCACTTTCGGGTATGCCTTCTCCAAATCAAAAAAGCGGAGAAGATAGACCTGGTCGTGTACCGAACCGGCCGCCTCCTCGAGGATGGCCCTGGTAATTTGATGGACATCGTCCGTCCCACTGCCGGGGCGGAATCCGAATTGCATGGGGTTTAACCAAGGTAGACACCACCGTTGTAGTCTGGCTGAACATATACGAGCCAACAACTTGGACCCTACGGACAGGAGTGTAATTCCTCGCCGCGTGTTGCGATCCTCACGTTTACCTTTGCGTTTCCAAAGGGGGATAATAATACCTTTGTTCCAGGCCTGAGGGAAGGGGTCCGCTTCATGTCCGGGTGAAGTAGTGACCGTGTTAGTCCAAATCTAGGTAACCAAATCGGCAAGTTCCGGGTGAAGAAGTGGCCCCCAAAATTTGAGGTATTCAGCCATGAAGAGGTCGGATCCGGGGGCGCGGCCGTTTTCCATGGCCTGGATGGCTCGTTCAACTGATGGAGGGGTCGCTCTCCACGCTCGAAGGATACGACGGGAAATCATTGGAGGGGCTTGAGTGGAAGGCCGGTAAATGGGTCGAGTTAGCCCGTGAAAGCTAAGAAGAGGACGCGTGAGCCCGCGTCAGGGTTAGTGAAACTCACAAAACCAACGTAGTCGCCTTTGGGTCGTCACCGAGCAGAGACCACCGAAGATCACACCCTCTGTGAATCCCGAACCGTAGACCACACGGTTAAGGATGTTCCCCCTCGGCCGGGCACTCAGGGGAGACCGTTCGGCGCCTAGGCCCCGGCTGGTCAACCGCCCCCGAGTTCGAGCCGAGAGGGCATCGATGACTGTCCGATCGGGGAGATACCAGAACCGTGGTGTCACCAGGGGAGACACCCCTCGACCAAACCATGAGAACGTTCCTGGTGAGGCTCCTGCCAAGGCAGGGTGGGATTAGCCCGACTACTGGGGAACCACAGTGCGCCCAAATAATGAGAAGAGGGCGGTGTGTCAAGACCAGATTGGAAACCTAAAGCGGGCACTTCGGGAAACTGGGGAAGATGGCCTGGGCGGAGGCAAACTGCCAAGCGACGACGTCACGGCCCACCCCGTGCCCTATTTTCAAACCCCCACTGCGACGTCACACAGTGACAAAGAAGGGGCCGTGCAAGTGGCATGTAGTCGTAGTCGGTTGCCCCGGAGAAGGCCGCGAGGAGGCCGTAGCGGTCATCCTGGCAACTTTGAACGAACGCATCTCAGGGGTAATGTATCCCATTGTGGACGACGACGACGAAGTACAGTGTCGCCCATAAATGAGCATACTGTGGCCAGGTCGTCATTGTTGGATAAGAGCCGCTGCACTATGTGAAAGGCAAAAGAGTAGCGCAGAAAAGAGAAAACTGATGCAAGAATTAAGCAAAAAGCAGCTGAGCCAAGTAGGTCGACCCAACTGATCAAAAAGTATCCAGTTCAGCGTTGCGGAAGCACACATAGATGAGAAAAACGTAGACCCCGAAAATGTTACTTGTGAAAAGCAGCACGGAATCGAAGGATCTGAAACCATAGGAAAAACATGCAGAGTAGCAATCACTTCCACTGATTGCCAGACGAAGTGCAGCTTGCATTCAAGGGCAGCTTGAGCTAGAGGCCCCTCACCTTACGGGCCAGGCCACTCATGGGCTTGGCGCCCAAAACCTCACCTTTCTGCTGAAGCAATAAGGACTTGAACCACGAGGCATGTGGAGCGAAGATGGACGAGGCATGGAAGCGAAGTTCAAGAATCACGTGAGTTTCCTGCTTGGAAAGTCTGGCGCTGCAGTGCGCCACCTCTCCGGCCACGTTGGCTGGGGCGCAGTGCTCCATGAGGTCTTTCAACAAACACCATGCCACGTGCGAGCTCTGGTCCTCGTTCAAATTCTTCAGGAGAAACTGAAACAGCACTGTAGCTGTCGCTGTGCCGCACGCCCCAAACGGGTGCGGTCGACCCTTCTGGTGAGCAGTCTGCCAAGTTTTCACAGCCTCCATCAACTGAGACGCCACTGGAGCGTCAGGAACAAACTTCAGGGCTAAGGTCAACGAGTGATGGAGAGCCCGCAGTTCATTCTCTTGCTGCAGAAAAGCCTTGGTCAGGTCAGCATTGCTAAGCACGGCGCCCTCAGGGCGAGTACCCACCCCTTGACGGTTACGCTTGCGCACACGGCTGCTAACCGGCGCAGCCATTGCTTCAAGGATGCCGGGGGGGCGTCGCCATAAGCGGTCGCAACCGAGGAGTGGTCACAGACCTTTCCAGCTAAAGAGCCCAGAGACTGGCCATCAAACAATTTCCCGATGCCTGCGGCCGAACTCACAGTTCAGCAAGGCCGAACCCCGGGCGGCCGTAGCTTCCAGGGCCTAAGCACCTATCTTGTGGGAAAAAAGAGAAAATGAAGACAAGATAGGCCAGCGCACCAGATCCAAATAAACATATGGCAGCCAGCCCATAAAGAATGAAAAAGGACATGATTAATGTTTGCGTTTGCGACGCATACCCAAGGCATGAGTGGACTCCCAAAACGTGTCACATTGGTCACAGGGCAGCACGTATTTGTTTCCTTGCACTACAGCGGTGCTGCCAGGTCTCCCAAGACATTGAGAGCGCGCATGCCGATTGAGCTGAGACACGTCCAAGAAGCTCTTGCCACACAACACACAAAGGTACGGGCTGCAGCGGTACGAACTCGCTCCCGGGAAGGTTCAACAACAGGCCGGTCAGGGCATTTGCGTTCATGAACCGTCAACGCCCCTTTGTGCTTGTACTCCTTATTGCAATACTGGCAGTGGCGAATCCGGACACCACCTTGTCCATGCTGAGAATGAATGCGCCGGTTCAAACCCTGCAAGTTGCTACCAATATATGTACAACCAGGATGTGGGCAGTGAAGGTCTTGCTCAGGAGCCCGACGACGAGGTCGAAGGCGAGCCTTAGCTTCAGGAGCTGTAGAGCGACCTTGTGGGGCAATGTCGATTGCGGACACAGCTCCCTTCCAGAAAGACTTGTCCATAGCCTGCTGCGCCCAAATCCGCGTATCAGCTGAAGGAAGAGATTGCAACAAGCCATTAAGCCGAGAAAGGTATGTCTGTCGAAGGCTAGAAGTGGACGCTGGCGGCGAAGTTCGGTTCTGCAATGTGCCAAACAAAGCAAGACGTGTAATGCGATGCACAGGCATGCGAGCCAAGTGTCCCAGCCATTGAGCAAGACGGCGATGAAGAAGAGTCAGAATGGACGGAATTCTCAACCGCTGATGCAAAGCAAGGTCACTGATGCGCTGTTCCATCACCTGTCTGTAGCTCAAGCACAAGGCGTTACGCAAAAAGGAACGCCAAGTTCGTTGCAACATTCGAATATCAGCCGCGTCCAAAGTCCAGCGCTCACTGCCAAAAAGCAAAACGCTTGCGACGCAACTCAGCAGAAGGTCGCGCTTGAGGCGAAGAGACAGCTGCCGGCTGCGCCACACGTGACGCAGCTGCCCAAACGCGGCGTGCGCCAAAGAAACACGACGATGAAGATCCAACTTGACGCCAAGAGCGCTGTCGATGCTGATCACAGAACCCAAGTATCGGAAAACCGCTGTTTTAGGGATGGGCACCCCGTTCACAACTAAGATTTTGCAGCCGGGAAGAGGAGCAGCGTCACGGAAACGTGAAAAACCTGTGACTTCAAGCCACTCCGTTTTCTCCTTGTTCATGCAAGCACCAAAAAGTTGAAGGGTGTCATCCAACAAAGTACTGCACTGCTGAAAATGTTCCCAGTTGGAATCCAGATAAACTGTGTCATCTGCAAATTCGGCGTCACTGAAGGAGAGAAAATGGCAGTCCGCCCTGCGGATACGACTAGGATTGCGAAGAGAGCCGTCGACGCAACCTTGCCAATCAACACCAAACTTACCCGCGGTAGACAAACAGCGAGACCGCCAATGTTTCATGACGAAGCTGTAGTATATGAGGTAGAGCGTAGGGCCTTCCACGGACCCTTGCCGGACACCAGTGCGCATCTCAATACGAGGGCCCAAACGCCCCTTGTGGCAAACTCAAGTAGTCATGTTGGAGTGCAACTTATTCAAAAGGCTGACAATATGAAAGCGACTCCAGCCTTTTTGTGAAGAAGTTGCCATAATGACCTACGAGGTACTGCGTCAAAAGCTTTCCGAAGATCGACAAAAAGAAGAAATAAGCTGTCAGTGAGCTCCGGGTCGGCAGAAGAATTTGCGAGGGGAAAGCTCTGTCGCCACTCGGTCATGCACCGTCGCAAAAGAAAAGTCGCGTCAGCAACCCCCCTGCCCGGTCGGAAGCCCGACTCGCTATCAGAGCAAACACGCTCAGCCAAGGCAATCAACTTGCCATTGAGTATTCGACTAGTCAGTTTCGAAAAGATATCTAATAACACAACACCACGCCAGTTGTGCAAGTCGTTGTACTCACCTTTGCCTTTGTAGATGGGGTACAGTACAGAGTCATGCCAGTGTTGGAGGTCAAGGGGTCGAAGACGACTGTGCCAAAAATTGCAAATCAACTCATGTACAGCCTGCAAAATACGTAGTCCAGAACCAACTGTAGGCAAAGCTTTGAGCAGCTCAGCATGGTTGCCAAGGCCATCCGGCGCCTTACCACAGGTCCAAGGCTGTAGGATCCACCGAGAAGTCAACGTTGAGCACGGCCGAAAAGTGCGCTGCCAAAGTACCAATATGGTGAGGGTCAGTTGTTAAAGGGGTAGAGGTCAAACCTTGGGATTTCAACAAACGACCAAGTTGACGAGCTTCACCGTACAGAGTTGAAGGATCCTTGCCGCGCGAAGCTCTTTGCATGACCTCCAATCGACTCTGCCACCACTGTTGCTTAAGCAGGCGCACCTGCCGGCGGCTGTTGGCACGGGCGGTACGCAGCGCCGACAAAGTTTCATCGGTCGGAGAGCTGCGCCAGGCCATAAACGCCGACTGACGCACCGACGCAAGTTGTTGCAAGAAAACTTCATGTCCTTGACGCCAGTCCGGGCGACTGGTAGCTACTTCACCAAGAACTTTAGCACCTGCGTCACGAAAATGCTGTGGCAAGGACAAGAAACTCCAACCTCTTGAAAAAACCCGTTGGTAGATATCGTCGGCAAGGGGAGTAGCAACTGATGGGTCCTGCAGCTGCTGCACACACGAGGTCGGGAAGGACCAGAATCAACGGTAATCTGTGAAGCTGGAGGTGACGCTGAAGCGAATTCCGGACACGCTCTCAACTTGACGATGACCAAGGAGTGATCGCTAGGAACCTCAGCCTCAGGGATGGCGTGCACGTCAGTCACGTAGCGGCGGTGAGCCGTGCGACTCACCGCCATGTCCAGCAAGCCCCAGGTGCGCCAACGCCGGTGGCGCCAGCTGGCGGTATGAGCGGTATCGTGCTCAAAAAATGTGTTGAGCACGGTCATCTGGTGAGCGACGGCGAACTGAAGCAAGAGGTCACCGTTGTCATTGCGCCGTCCGACCCCGTGGGGTCCCAAAGTACTAGAAGGATAGCCAGGTTGTAGCCGTGAACCCACTCTGCAGTTCCAATCGCCAAGAATAAATGTGATATCCCGAGACGGAATGGTTGAGCAAAAACGACCAAGTTCAAGCCAGAAGTTGGTTTTATCAGTCGAAGAAGCCTGTAGGGTGGGGCCATACACGGCCAGCAGCTGCCAGACTCCTTCACTTCCTGCCAGCGCCAAAGGAATTCGCAAGACACGACCACTAGGTGAGGCCTGCGCCGCACTGCCGGCGCGATGCCATGCAGCTGTTGCACCAGGAGACAGCAACCAACCGACACCACCCATAGAGCCATCACCAGGTCCACCAGCATAAATTAAGGTGTAGTTACCTCCAACATTCAGTGATCCGGAGCCACGCAAACGCACTTCGCTCAGCGCGAGGGCATACATCTTGTAACGAGTCATGTGACCTTTCAAAACTTCCAAGTATTCATCTCCTTCAGACACCAGCAAGCCATCAGGGCTGACATCAAAAGAGCTGCGAAGAGAAGTAACATTCAGGGTGCCCAAGTGGCACGTACTTAAAAACTTCTTTCTATGTGTAACGCTTCCTTGGGATCGTTGCCATTGCCTGGTTCTCCGCCTCGCAGGTACAGGGCTGCGAAACGTCATTGCACCTCCAGGAATGTCAAAGATGTTGCGGTTCGGCACTTCTGTAGTTTCTCACATGACTGGCAAACAAAGGGCATAAACAGTATGTACACGACCTGAACGCCCTGCCAAGACGTCCACATCGGCCACTGACCCATGGAATGTCCACAAGTAAACGAGTCACAGTTGGTGGGCACCCATACATCAGCCGCAGTCTGCAAAGAGGTCCTACCGCCCTCTATTGGCCCCCAACTGCATTCGCGCGAGGTGTGGGACCCCGCTAGTGTTCACAGGAAGTAGGCAGAAGGAGTTCACCCTGGCACCACATTGAGGTTGCAGATCTGACTTTACCAGGGATCCCATTGTGGCCAACATGGAGATGCGGCCGTGCTTCTTCTGTCGTCCACCTCGAGGATGGGACCTGACACCCGAGCACGGGGCATCAGGTCAACATGAAGGGCCGAAGCCACAAGCTAGGGGAGAACCGAGCACGCACTTTAGTTGGCGACTGGCGTCGCCGCTGTTTTGTGTGGTACTGGACACCACTTAGGAGTGAAAGCATGTTAGCAAACTATGGGATACATCAACTCTGCAGAAGTGGCCACGTTGCTTGCTCACAACGTTGAGAGAGGGCAAGTTCTGATGGCAAGCTTGCCGAAGCGTCGCCATCCTGCAGTGATAGTAGCATTGCAGACCTCGCAGGACAGCTCATCCGTTAAGGAACTCGGGATGCGAAAAACATGTAGATTAGACTTATCAGCGTACACTTGTTGGTTATGTTTTTGCACTGTAGTAGCTCTCTAGGCAAGTTTCACACTGGGTCTAGTGGCTCTTAGACTGTCAGCCACATCATGCTCATGTGGAACACCACAATGTTCACGAAGGAATTTACTGAGGTTTGAGTGCCCAGTAGTTTTACAGCAAACTATACAGCACAAGGTTTGGTTCTGCTGGAAGGGAGCCAAGATATGCTTACCTAATTGTTCAGCCGTTCTGTTGCGCAGCAGCCGTTTTTCTACGCGTTGGCGGGCACGCCAGTCGCTTGCTTTGTTGAGTTCATCTTGCTCTTGAGGTTCCCACTGCACTGATTGAGTACTGGCTTTATGAGAAACAACAACTCGTTTTTGTGAAGCTTGAGTGAAATCAGTGATTGGTGTTTGTTTACCACGAAGTCTCCTTTGACCAGGCCCAGACCAGAATGGAAAGTTCAGCCCATGACACAGCATTGTCAGTGTTTTGTTCAGGCCATGACAACTGTCGAAAGTACCAAAGCATTGCTGGAAAAAGATCAAGCGAATAGGTCCATTCAGCACTATTTGCATATCGTCTCCAATTATCTGGAACAGTGCCTGTGAAATATTTTGTGGTCTCATGCTGTTGAAGGTCCCAGTCCCATGGGTATCCTGGAAATAATTCGCCACGATAAAAGGCTAAAGGATTCAGCTGCTGGAGTGAAGCATGCACCGGATTGCCAAAGTTCGTTGGCGCAGCAGGGGAGATATCTGCTGGTTTAGCAAATGTGGTTTTGACTTGCTCACGTTTGCTGAGTATAGCAACGATAACAGTCTGCAAATCCATGGCAAAAGTTTTACGTTGATCACAACTTGGAAAAGGTTTTGGCACATGATGCCGCACTGCCGTGTGCAAGGCGGAAGCTCAGTCAAAAGTCTGTTATCATATCTTATCATATCTTATTAAGAAAGGATGTCTTTGTAGCTCCCATGCTGAACATTCCCAAAAGATGTGCTCTACTGTTTCGTTACATTGATGACAAAAAGGACACAGGGAGGCTTCGACGCGATTGGCTTTGAACAATCGATCCTGAGAATGTACTGCACCTGTGAGCAAAGTTCGAAGGTGTGTAGCCGTGTGGCTAGCAGCAGTATTGCCTTTTTTGTTTTTCTTTTGCGCCTGTGGATTCATAGTCCGTATTGCTTGGCTCAACTTCACAAATATCTAATCTGTTTTGAAAAGACTTTTCTTTCCAGACAATTTGTCTGAGCAGGTTCCAGAATTTGTGTGACCAGTCCGCAGACTGATCACTGAAGTCTAAAGTGCAGCCAGTTGGGTGACTGATTCTAGTTGGTGATTCCCAGATACAACCGCAAGATTTGACGACTTTACGCAGATTATTTACAGGTCCACTGCTAGAAAAACCCTGATCGTAATTGTTATGAACATCTTGGTACATGGGTATCAAGTCAAGTCTCCTTCTGAGAATGCGTCTCACCACTTGCACGCAGTGATAGATGGATGCCTGCACCGCATCCAAGAGATGACCTGGCAGCACAAAGGTGAAGTTGGCCGAAGGTGAACGACACCAAAAATGACCTTTATATAAACATGATGTGACTCTTCGTCTGAAAGATTCCGTTTCATTGATAGTCAGGGGGACTAATTCAGAACCGTAGAGGGCAATCGGCATGATTGCAGTCTGTGTCATGAGAACACGCTGATCAAAGGATAAAGGGGAATAGCGACCCCGCTTGAGGCGTACCAGGGCTTTGGCTATTTTCTTTTTGCGATGATCGAGGACCGGTTGACCGTGCACTGTTATCATACCTCCTACCAAAAGGAAGGAATTAACCAGTTTGAGGCCATATGGTTCGACGGCAAATTTTTCACCGACATATTTTCGAACAGGCTGGGTATTTCCAAAACAAACTGATTTGGCATTGTTTAGTTGCACCCCAGCAAGCTTATCAAACTCTAGAGAACGATTCCAGGCTTCTTCTAACAAGTTTGCAGCAGATTCAGCAGAGTCTGATATAGTTCTGAAATTATTGTCGTCGAGAAAACCTCCAGTGGAGATTGTAGCTTCTGAACTTTCACAGCTTTCAATAAATTTGGTCCAAATTGAAAGGAGAGCTAATGAAGCCTGCAATGAAAATGAGCAACCTTGAATAAACCCGTTGGTACGGGTAGAAGTCTGCGACGAAATGGCACCATTTGCTTTATAGAAACAGTCGAATTGCTGATAAAACGAGGTCTCGGCTCTTATGACTTGCTGCGGAGCTCCTAGACTGGTGAGTATGTTAAAACAAAGTTGATGCGGCAGTAAATCGAAATTTTTTTGCGGTCGAGAGAGATGCCTGCCACATGGTCACCCTTTAGTTAGAATGTTCAAGGAGGAGTTGAAGCTCAAACGCAACATCATTTGGTTCGCGATGGCGCCGAGCTCCATGCATGGAGGCAGGGAGCCACTCTTCTCTCCAAGCACTCATCTGCTTAAATCTAATACCACTGTCCACGGCGATATGTTTGATATAGGCCTGGTGTCAAATGCTTTGGGGATCAGTGGACCAGGAGCAAGGTCCGGTTTAGAAACATCAAGGTCAACCTTTGGTAAACAAGATATGCACGCAAAACAGTGGAGTTTTGGCCATGGTTGGCCTTGCTCAATGTTCTTGAGCAAGTCTGCAGCTAGCTCTAAAATTGGCAACGGCAACCGTTTCATTTCGTGGATACGCCATCCATCCACAGCGACAGCTCTATGGTTTGACATGGTTTGAATACGATTACGTAACAAATCAGCCGAGAAACGAGGGATGTCACAATGCAAGTATTGACCAAAATGTTGTTGAAACAAATCCCGTGAAGGACGTTTATTTTGATTGAGCAGCTGGTTCCAAGAATCTTGCAAACAGTCAACAACATGACCAGGTGTGGCAGCAATAGAGCCATCATCACTCTTTATAGCAGTAATCGGAGGCTGCCAGTCATCTTTGAGCCATGCGTACGCTTTACGACCACCTTGCTTGAAGTCACTGCGGAGTTGACTTTTCCAGTTTTGAATGCGCTATGAGTACTGGTCATCACGTATGCTTGAGATGCGTTGATCAAGGGCGAGGTCAAAACAATCGAGGTCAGCTAAAAGAGTTGAAAAATCAGAGCGAATTTGACATCCAAGTTTATGAGCAAGTTTCTGAAGCGCTTTAATCAGATTACAACAATCAAAGTTGTCCTGGTGATTATTTGACGCATTCTTCTGAACGCGTAGAACTTTGTGACGCAGTTCTTTGGGTTTTGCGATGTTTGGTTAAGAGCGCTGCGCCGACTTCACAAGGATATTTTTGTCTGCAGCGGCCTGAGTGCAGTTCATCTGGCGGAACCGAATTTTGGTACGTCTACCTCCTTCACGGTGCTTTGAACACTTATGAATTCCACGAAGGTAATCTTCTGAAAGCGCTGAGAATGTTTGCCACGCAAGGTCAGAGTCATATTTGACAGTTTCAAACTTATCGAGCCATTTGCTTAGCACCTGGTCTAAAACTTGCTGCTGTTGCTCAGCAGAGGTTGACACTTTTGCTGGGAATGCTTTAGGAGATTGCAATGCACGATATGGCATACAAGGTACGTCCACTTTCAGCACTAGTTCTAATCCAAGATGTCCTTTAGGTGAAAGATCTCGTCGAATTTTGAAAGTTTCACAAAGACACAACAATGCAGGGTTACCAAACATGTAGTCTGGCCTGGACACGTTGGGACCCCAAGTCACGCGGCCCCAGTCTTTAGATGCTCCGAAAGTTGGAGCTGGCTGGTTATTGGTATAGTGAGCCCCCAAGTCGATCCATTTACCAGAGTTGGTTGCCAATGTTAAGCAGTGTGAAGCTTGGATACTAGAGTTCGCATCCATGCAAATTAAGACAGGCTGGTCACTCAAACCGGTTGCACGCGACAACACTTTTTCAAGGTATCTGTTTTTGT
>CAXAMN010009546.1:130505-229916 GCA_963970005.1 Durusdinium trenchii | reverse complement strand
CACTTGTGGGACACTCTTGTGGGGCACTCATACGGGACACTCTTGT
Source organism: Durusdinium trenchii (assembly GCA_963970005.1). Classification (NCBI taxonomy): domain Eukaryota; class Dinophyceae; order Suessiales; family Symbiodiniaceae; genus Durusdinium; species Durusdinium trenchii. The sequence continues at coordinate 229,870 of CAXAMN010009546.1, read as the reverse complement.
GGGACACTCTTGTGGGACACTTCCTCCAAAAGTCACGCTGCGAGGCTGCAAGACGAGCGTTTCGTAGGAGACTTCCTCCAAAAGTCACGCGTCAAGTCTCAAAAACGAGCGGTTCAATCGAGACTTCCTCCAAAAGTCGCACGTCAAGTCTCCAAAACGAGCGTTTCGTACGAGACTTCCTCCAAAAGTCACATGTCAAGTTCAAAAACTCACATGTCAAAGTCTGCAAAACGAACGTTTCGCACGAGACTTCCTCCAAAAGTCCAGCGGAAACACCCATCGGAGCACACACACATCACGCAGCCCTGCCAAGCAGTTTCGCGATTCCAGCCCCTCCAAACGACGCCCGCTCACACGCCAATCCCAATGTGACAGCGACATTCACCTCTACCACAACTCACAACCTCCCCATTCCCTGCGCCTGCCACGAATCTTTCCGCGTCCACGTGTCTAACGCGCACAAAGTACTGCGCCTGCCACGAAATGTCACCTCCGTCACACATCGCAACCTCACGATTTCCTGCGCCTGCCACGAAAATCTCACTTCCACACCTCAAAACCCGCACAAAGTCCTGTGCCTGCCACGAAAAGTAACAATGTCATCTCATGTGAGCTTCAACCAAATTTGCACCACACCACACGTTTGGAATGATTTCGACCCGTTCTGAGGACACTCCCATCCACCAAAATTGGCATTTCAGCTGAGACTTGTTACGAAAACAGAGCTTTGATGCCGCACCCTGAAACGCAAATCCCAATGGCACGGCCACATCCAACACCCCAAAAACACGACTCTCCAAACGCTAATCCCAATGGAACTGCGCAGCAATCTGCAGATCTCACCAAACGCTGCGCCTGTGCAGCGAAATGCATCACGCTTCTTGCGCGACATGTCCTTTTCACGCAAATCACAATGGAATAGCGGCGCAAACTCACACGTTACACATCCATGGATAGTCACTTGCAAAAGCTTCCCCCAATGGCAGCGCCTTAGCGCTCTACCGCGGACGGTTGCGAACGGTTGCGGACGGTTGCGAACGGTTGCGGACGGTTGCGAATGGTTGCGGACGGTTGCGAACATAGAAACAACGGGTCGCGAACAAGGCTCCACCCCCAGACCCCCAAGAGTTAAACGAGAACCCTTCGCTACGCATTCGGGAAAAAAGAGTCTTGGACTCTCAAGGGAACTGGTTTTGGTTGGGGGTCAGTTCACAATGGACACCCAGGCACATGTGCAGTAGATGCATGCACCCTCCCTCCAACAAACATGGACATCGACAACGTCCCCCACCTTAGCATAGAGGAGGAATCCATTTTCAAGGGGCCAAGCTGAACACCGAACACCAATGGTTTTCAAGAAGGCTGAGCAAACATGAACAAACTGGTCGTTCGTGGCCAAAAAAGCACCAATCGCCTGAAGATGATGATCAGTTTGTGCACCAAATCACCGTGCACTGAGTGCACTGGTCGTTGGCTTGGACTCCACATCACTGGGGGGCTCAGTTCCTAGCTCCCACTTTTCTCCAACACCCACGGACTCTGAGCCACGTCACGGACTCTCGGCCACGTCACGGCCGGATGCTGGCGCTTCAGGTTCCGGATGCTGCCGGGCTCCGTGGAGACCTGCGGCTTGAAGATCCCCGACAAGGTGAGGAAGTCGTTTTTGGGGTCGTGGGATAGGTCAAAGGGATCGGGGATCAAAAAGGAGTCGCTCACGGAGCTCAAGGAGTGCTTGGCACTCATTGACCTTCTGGACGTCTGGCCGGACATCCTGCTACTAAAGTCCTGCTGGAGCTCCTGCTATTGAAGGGCCCTTGGAGTTGCTTCGATTCCAAGGGTGCTTGCTTCATGAGCCGGCACATCCAACAACTCCTGGGGGTGTTCGAATCGTTGCACGTGTTCATTCCTCAAACAGGTCGCGAAGGCTATGAGCAAAAAAAGACTAAAAAACAGCCTTTTGTATGACGGAGCTGTCATTTCCACACCAAAACAATTTGGATTGGTCCTCACCAAAAGCCCCCCAAACACTTTGGCTTCCTCAAGACCACCGCCCGCCGGTTTAGCAGAACACGATGCGGCTCGGCTCTGCCGCCGCGGTTCGGGGGAACCAACCGAGCCGCACGAAAGCCGCGTTCGCATCAACGGGCGCAGGTGATCATGGTGAAGAGTTCCCTCAAGGACCCCTTCTTCGACTCCGCAATGACCTCGTCGGCGCTGCGGGAGGCGGCGCAGAGGTATTTCAAGCTTCAAGAGAAGAGCCAGAGCAGTGGTGGCAGCCAAGGGGACGAACCACAGCCTGAAAAAGGAGCATGAGCAGTGGCCGTTCAGAGTGATTGAGCCGTTCAGAGCGAAAAAGGAGAAACGGAAGGGAGGAAAGGAAAAGGTTGAATGTTTGAAACAGCGATCCAAATAGCTATAGACACCCCTTCGGTGGATCCCACAATTTGATCCTAATGCCATACCAGGGCCTCCTGTTTGGGGTGGTTAATAGACAGCCCCTTAGCCTCTAAGGGGTCTATTATGAAACACGCCAAACACCGGGGGGCCCCTGGTAGAGGGTGTTTGTGTGACTGTCCCTAGATCTCTAGAGGTCACTAGAGGTCCAACGGTGGGACATGAAAGCTTCATGTTTCTTTTTCTCAATCTGGGACCCTGGGTAAGGTGTGGGTATAACGTGTACCACGCGGGAGGGGTCTTGGCCACCCTGCGAGCTGGAAGAGAATACGACAAACATATTCTATTGGATGACAATCTTGACAATGGCACAATTGGTAGGACACTTTTTATGGATTGAGGCAAAGAACCTCACCATCCCTCAGGTTTACAGTGTCTCAAAGGATCAAACGTCTTATCATGTTTTAACATGTTTTTCATTTTTTAATACCAAACACCGTTGTAACATGTTTTTCACGTCTTATCCTTTGTTTGAACAAGAAAACACGATTGGCCACTGATTGGGTTCATATCTCTTAAACCACTTCGACCAGCATCGCCAGGGTCTCCACGCTTATGCCGTGCACGAAGCAGAGGGACCGTCACACCGCGGACGCACCGAACGGAGCAGCGAACCGATGTTCGGTTTCGCCGGTCTAGACGGTTGAAGATCGACATGTCCATTGAAATTGGCAGGATGCATCTATCTAAACCGTCTAGATAAATGCTTTTTTTAAAGACGGTTTAGATAGACGGTTTAGATAGAGGCATGTTCTGCTGTTTGATCTACAGTGTTTCACCAACCTGCGATACCTCACCCAGTGGTTGGCCACTCTTCCTGCTACCCACACTCTTCGCGTCGGGTGAACGCTCCCAACGCTCCGTGGGGGGCATGGCCGTGGGAGGAGCTGGATTCCACGACCGATGCAGGGGAACAGGTCACAGGGATGCCTCAAGTGGCAACAGGTCACAGGTCGGGTGTATGACACCTTGGCAGGGACCATGCAGGTTGCATTCTTGGTTGACACCTTGCGACATACAGGTCGCTGGTGTCAAGCCACTGGTGTATCAGTTCTGGGAACCGGCTACCTGCCAGGACGGCTCCGCGGTCCGATCGGTCCAGTGGACCGGAGGAGCTGAACGGTCGGTGGAGTCGAAGGGTTGATACCACTGCCAGACTTGTCAAGTGGGACACCAGCAACCTTGTAGGAACCCACTTGACAAGTCTGGTGTGGGACACCAGCAACCTAACAGACTTGTCAAGTGGGACACCAGTATGTTTTTGTTACTTGGAGGAAACTTGAGGTGGACCATTTGGTACCATGAGCCATTCGTTGCATAATTAGCTGCGCTCCCAGGGCCATCCAGGGAAACGGTTTGTTTGTTTGCAGGAGATTCTGCACAGACGTCCAGAAAGACGTTTTAGCCTGGCTCTCAGTCTGCTGGCAGGTTTCTGTCTGTAGTGGACACAGGAGGTCCTATGTTTTCTTTTTTTTTGCCAAGGAGGTCCTATGCACACAGAACCATTCTGATGGCATTTGCGCATGGTTCTGATTCGGTTACAAGGCTGTCGTCCAGGTTTGGGGGATTGAAGCTCCTGATGATCTGATGTGAAACTTTCCAATGATGGCGAACCTTTCATTAAAAACCACCCTTGTTTTGGGCTGCAATGGATTTCTTGCTCGGATCTTCCACTGACCAGATGTGGTTAGGAGAACACCTCCAATGTCTATGTGCAAACGCCAGCAGCCATAAACTTTTAGTGACGTCAAGATCTGTTCTCATCCAGCAGTCTCGACCAAGGTGCGTGCTGATTGTGCGATGTGACGCGGGAAGGTTTTGAGGCTGGACATGTCAGCAGAAGAGGAACCAACCTCCAGATATCATCGATGCTGTTTTCCTTTGGTTGCCTTTTTCAGAGGATTCCGAAACGTGATGTCAATGTGGCTTCTTTTAGCACTGGAACAGCCGCAATCTGTAGACTCTGCCGTAGACATGCCTCGACTTCTATGGTTTCTTCGTGGCATTGCAAAGCAATCACGAATCGATTTCTGATGTTTGCTGAGTTGTTTTGAAGGCAGTACTGTGTTGGCCGCGACCTTGCCACAATGCACTCAGCCATTCTGGCTTTGACAGAGCCTCCAGTGGTGTAGTCCAAGCCCCGTGGAAGTCATGCCGAAGCCAAGGAAGCATTTGGCACGGCTCCTGCGCAAGCAGGCCGGATGCAGAATGCTTCCAGCGGCACTGGGCAGGATGGTGCCAGCAGGTCCATGCTTGCAGCCGCAGAGTCACGCAGCTCTTGCGTCCCGCAGATCCTTTTTTGCCTGGCCGGAATGGGCAGCAGGCGCTGCAAATGATTTTGTGGCAGTGATGAGCAATGTGGATGGGACCATTAGTTTGTTCCAACGCTTGCCTCCTTTGAAGCCTGTGCTTCTCGTCCAATCGTGTTGTGTCGCCTAAATTGATAAAGAAGGAAGCAGGGCAGAGGACCTAACTATGCTCATTTCGAACAGCATGATTTCTAGCATGATGTCGGGAAACCAACTCTCACTCAGACCCACTTAAAGTATGACGTGTGTGTTATATATATATATATACATGTGCTCTACAATCCTTGTACTGTGCGTGTTTTCATAAACACTATCTATGCCATTTATCCTCATGATGCTGAGGCTCGGACAATTGGAGCAAGCCCGAGGGTGGCTGCAGAATTGGAAGCACAGCCCCGTTCCGGAGCTGACAGAGGAAATGCTGAAGAAGTCTGTCGCCATGATTGGCACAGCCAGCGAATTGGCAGGGCAGAATCCGTTTCATCAAAGGACGCAGGTGGAACTCCAGAAGCAGGTCCATGAGCTGTTTGTCTACATTGTGCTCCTACAATTGCTCTCAACCAGCACGACCAGTCACTTCCGGTTCCGCATTGTCCACGGAGTTCCCACTGTCTATTGCTGGGAAAGTGCGCTTGTCGAATCATTCTCTTTGGAGTTGCTTCGTGTGCCCAAGCCCTTCCGGCCTGTCGGCCAGGCAATGGGAGATGCTGATGCTGAAGAGTTGAGGAAAAGCGGTGCCTTCAGTGAAGTGGCCTCTGCAAGTGAGGATCTTTCCAAAACCTACGACGACGTCAAACGGCGCCAGGCAGAGTGGATACCAAAGGATGTGGCATCCAATCAGTGTGGCAAAGAAGTGAGACGCTTGCTGACAGTTCATGGTCCCAAGACAGTAGCTTCCAGCGATGGTGTCCTCTATTTCACCACAAAGGGCACAACCGCCACGAAGGACACCACCAGCACGAAGGACACCACGACCACAAAGGGCACAGAGACCAGATTACTAAAGCATGATTTTGAAGGCAAGGAGTTGAAGTCTTTCCCTGTGAGCAACATCAAAGGCTGTACCGGGATGGCGATCGCAGGTGACACTGTTGTCGCCTCTCTTCCTGACAAAGTACTTTGCTTTAAGCTCTCAGAAGAAGACGTGAAGTGTACCGAGCCGAGCCCAAGTCCAGTGAAAGGCATTAGTGTGGATCAGCAGAGTCAGTCCCATGCTTACTACTGCGTTGGGCACTCAGTGGTATGCTTGGACTGTGTGACTATGAAGGAGCACAGCATCATGGGGAAATGTGATGAAGAAGGATGTGGCAAACCAGGAACTCCACCAACGAAATTGCTACTCCACGACCCAAGCGCTACTGCCGTGGTTGACTCTCGTCTCTTCATCGCTGATACGGGCAACCATCGGGTCCTTTGCTTGGATATGAGAGAGAATCACTGTACGGTTGTGTTTGAGGGAGAGCATCCAAGTTTGCTTGCAGCCGATGGTGATGGTCTGTGTGTTTATGATGGTGAGCAAAACAAGATCTTCCATGTGAGCATGGGCACATGGGAAAAGGAGCATGTTCTAGGCACAGGCACCAGGGCCTTCAGCCGTGAGGGGTTGCCACCGCGATCTACGAACTTGGGCAAAGTGATAAGCATGGCACTTGGTCATGGAAGGGAACTCACCTTCGTTTGTGATGACGATGACAATGTTCGTACATGCAGGATGCCTGCAAGTCTGGAATCAAGTGCAACTCCCTGCGCGACATCCGCAGGACCAATGTCAGCAACAGACAAAGGACAGGAGGGACTTATCCCACTTCAACATGACTGTCTTCAGCCCACTTGTGGTTTCAAATTGGACTTCTTTTGCTCTGGACAGCCTACGCCGATGATCCTTTCGGAGCCCTTGCCACATGATCAGAAAGAGGTGCACATCAAATGCACGCTGTCATCTCCTATGGGCGGAGTTGGCATAAGCCTGCTTGCAGAAAATGTGGGGGATTCCAACCGCAGGCCGGTGGATTGTCATTTGATGAGCTCTCCTGAGTGGAATGCACGTGTCTTTGTCAGCACGCTCTCAAAGTTGACGAAGAGGCAAAATGCGAAGCAGGAATCAAATCAGCAAGTGGCAGATGAACAAGTGGCATGGCAGCGGAAATCTTTTCAAGAGGTTTTGAAAAAAGGAATGAAGATTTTTCACGATTGGGTGAAAAGCGAATCCCCAAAGGAGAACTCAGACAAGGAATCCCCAAAGGAGAATTCCATTGAGGAAGCATTCTACCTCCGGCGTGAGAACCACTTGGAGGCGACCGTTGAACGCAGATATGATGAGCGTGAAGACTGCTCAATTGTGCTGTTCAAGGAGTTAAAAGTCAATGGAAAGAGGCGTGCTGGGGAGTTGGATGAAATCAAGGTGGGTCCTCATGTGCCAGTGAGGCTCTGTATCTTTGCTTTCCCAGACGGGCCTTTCTTGAAGTGCAAGGAGCCTCCCAAAATTAGTGAGCTGCGCTCCTATGTGTAGCAGGCTCATGGGAGAGAGGCTTGCACGTGGCCCATTTTGCATGAATTTCGAGTCAGTGAAACTACTCTTACACCGATTACACTCAAAGGTGTGCCATGCAAGTGTTTCCTGATAGCTATCAGCTGTTTCCACGCACGCCACATGGCGTGCATGCTGAAGCCAGAATTTGTTCGAAGCTAAAGTTTAGCCAAAGGATTCTGCGCAATGAACATGCAAAGAGTGCCGCGTCCAGCCCGCATCACTGACCTGTCAGATCCTTAAGGCAGCAGGCAACAATCCTACAAATGAACAAGCGACATGTCATCAATCAAGCTGGTCAAGCGGTATGCGCTCCAAACCTTCGTTTGCATCTTGATTTGTCATGTTCTGGTCGTGCCAGGTGAGCGGTGAAGAATTTGTGGTGGAGGACTTGCACTTTGATGTTGAGCGTTCAGGGCGGTTTTTTTTTTTGTGTGTGTGAAGCTTTGATGGACAAACAAAGGTGTTGGAAGCACGATTTCCAGTCAAACTGCTCGTCGAACTGATGGTTATGGTTGGAACATGTCAATCTGTCGAAGCACCTTGGAGCATCAGAATTTGACTGACTCTTGTTTAGTTACTTAGCTACTTGGTATCACCATTGAGGCCGCTACTCTGTGTATGTGTTTCCAAGAAGCTGACGCATTTGTGCCTTAAATGCTTGCTCCAAGAAACACAGTCTTTCAAGGCACTTTTCGGTTTGGAGTCCAGGACAACCCCCTTGCACCGATTCTGCTGGACGACGGTCGACGGTCCGACCGTCGAATCGCTCTGCACGACATGGACGGCGCGTGCCGGGAGGTGTTGCCTTCGCTGGGAGAGCGAGGTGCGGGATGGATTTATTCTGATGGTGTGAGAAGTCATTCTTTTGCAATGTGTAATTATGTTTATGCGTCTCAAAAACTGAAGCGTGCGTGCTTCAAATGTTTCCTCAAAAGACAACGTCCTTGCCACTTCTAGTGAGATGTCATTCTTGTTTGGCGTATCGAAAAGGGCTGTTGATGGTCAGAATCAGAATTCATACTCTTTGCTACAGGCCCGCGAAAAAGAATGCACATGCTCTTGTTTTATTGTGCGTTGCCCAGTTGAGGGGTTCTGACTTTGTACAGTAAAGTACAGTTGTGTTTACATGGTTCACGTCAACAGCCACTCTACCAATACATTCCAAGTTATGGTACACGTGATGTTCGCCGAGTCCATGTTGTGGTTGTTCATGGAGTTTACGAACTTCCAAGACACGACATACTCCAAGCGGAAAGATGCGGAAAGGGTGACCTTCAGCAAGCACCAAAGGAGTTTTGTAGTAGCACGTTCATCAATAGTAGAGGCACCGGAGGCCCCCACAACCCATCAGAGCGGGTATTTTATACACTGCCGGGAGGGAGGGGAGAAGAATTCCAGTCTTACCCTCTTACCCAACATGTGGGAGAAGATGCTTTGCTTCAGGCAACGCAGAGAACGCCAGGAGCTCAATGCCGCCTGGGGTGGACGAATCACAAGCGCAAGAATGGGTCTCCACCTGTATGGCATGCTAAGGTTGCTTTACATACATGACAACGCCACTATCACTAGAACACGATCGGATGGATTGAGGCAAAGAAACTCACCAGCCTTCCCTTGGTTTATATTTTTGTTGGATCGTTTTTCATTCAAAAAACCAGGACCGATAGTCAGGCAAACAGCAGACTTGAGGAGATCATCGTGCCTCAGAGTGGCCAGAATTTGGCTGACCAGTTTTGGAGAGCCCACCGTGCTCTCCGCGCTCTCCGCGCTCGGAGAGGCGCGGCGCTCGTTCCCGCACTGGCGGCTTCGGCGGGCGAGGATGGTACATTCGGTGTTCTGGAGTCTAGAGTTTCCACCTTGTACGGGAGACATGTTTCCAGAGTTCTGAGAGTTTCATGAGGAGACGTGGTTCGCCTTTGAAGCTGTGAAAAGAAACGCCACGAAGAGAAACATCCGCTCCGCTCAGCTCGGGAAATCCTGCGAACAGATTGGTTGAATCTGATGAATCCGGGGTCAGGTGAGAATCGTTGAGCTCTTCCTCCAAATAGAGAACTGAGCCACCGAGACCCGCACAGAAGTTTTCTTCACAGCCTCACAGCCAGACTCGACCAGTGGAACTGTTCCAAGAGTTGTTCCAAAATGTTTCAATCATGGTGACTCCGAGTACAAGGGCCATCGAAAGGCTTGTGTTTCGACTAAGACCATGACTTGTGGTATTCTCCCCCATGCATACCCACTCCACTCTGACTCAAGAGTGAAGGGTTTCAAACTGGACTGACAGCTTCAGTGGCCCAAGTTTGATCCTCTGCAGCACAACTCTCAGCATTGTCATGCATGATCCAGGAAGCACCAGTGTTTTTGCATGATCCAAGCTCAAAGGTGACTAATATGTACAATAGTTGGGAGAGGTATCAAAAAATAAATAAGCAGCAAGAAAAATTGATAAACATAAATAAACAATGAATAAGCATCAAAAAAAACATTGTTTGGTGACCAGTACCCTAGTCCTCTGGTCCTTTGGTCCCCTGGTCCCTTGGTCCCCTGGTCCTTTGGTCCTTTGGTCAGCTGTCCTCTGGTCCCCTCGTCCTCTGGTCCCTTGGTCCCCTGGTCACTCCCTCGCTCACTTGCCGACCCTTTGTGGGCCACACGAGAGTAAAATTTAGAGTAGACAGAAGCCATCGCCAGGCAGCATCCCTTTGGTGGGCCACCCGAGGATAAAATTCAGACTAGGAAGGGCCCATTACAACGTAGCACCACTTTTGTGGGCCACCCGAGGATAAAATTTAGAGTAGAAAGAAGCCATTGCAACGTAGCATTCCTTTTGTTGGCCACCCGAGGGTAAAATTTAGAGTAGGAAGAAGCCATTGCAAGGCAGCGTGTATGTTTCCCAGGGAGCTTGAAAGGGCCACCAAAAAGCCTGTGTGCGTAGATGAGTCCAGCGAGAGGCTTGTGTGCACAGATGAGACACATCTGTGTGCGCAGATGATGCGGCGCGGATGGGCGAAACTGAGTGCGCGGATGAGTCCCTGCCCCCCCCTGGCACTTTGATCCCCCGGTCCTACTGCAAATACGCCCTAGTAGTTCCTCTCTTTGTCTTTCCTCGCTGCTTCTCTCCTTTGTCTTTTCTGTCCCTCTCTCCCTCTGTCTCGCTCTCCTGCTACATCGCTTTATCCTTCTGCTGCCGCTGCTGCTGTGAAACATGCTGCCTATACTTTGTTTGCATTGCGGGGGGGGGCGCTGCGCCCTCCCCCGAACCCCCTCCCGCTTCTTTAATCCCCAAGAAAGCTCCAAGCCAAGCCCAAAGAAACTCTAAAGAAGCGACGTCCCAAGCGAAACCCACCACATCTACAAATGTCGTCATTCCCAAAATGCTGCCTCTGCCATGAAATCTGCATTTCAAGGTTCACAAAGTGCTGCACCTGCCACGAAATCCGCACTTGGACGTGCGCAAAGCATTGCGCTTACCAACAACTTCTGCACTTCCACCTTTGCAACCTGCTACACCCACGAAATCTGCTCTGCTAGGTCCACAAAGCACTGCGTCTGACACTGCAAGTGATAACTATTTTTTGATCGCAACTAATTATTTTTTGATCCCCTAAAACAATATATTTTTTGATCCTTATCAGTTTTTTGCTCCTTCACCCACAATATTTACTGTAGCAGGCTTCCAGGCTTTCCGTTATAATCCAGGAAACTCTACAAGTAGTGTTCTTGCTTGCAGGACCATTCAAGCATAGGAAGTGCCAGTGGACACTTTGGCCCGGCTCTTGGTGCACATCCTTTGACGGTGCCTCGAGGAAATCTTTCCGAGGAGAGCAGGTTGCATGTCGTGGTTTCTTGTTTTCGCCAAGAGCGTCCAATCCATGCGAAGTCATTTTTCATCCATGTTCTATTGATGGTTTTTTACTTTTTGTCCTATCCATTCAATGAGGTTTTGGTTGTCCGAAGGTAGTAGTGGTAGAACCAATCTTCATCCCATTCTGAAGCTGGCAAAGCTTTGTTTTCTTCAAAGTTCCATCAAATAGCGTCCACTGAGGTCGCATGGTTGCATGTGCCAGGTGGTGTTTTACATGCGAAAGAAGGACCTTTTCAGGCTCCATGAGCTGCCAAACAGGAAATTAGCTGCAGATGCATAGAACTCATAGAACTGTTCTTTTTCAGAGGTCACATGCAGTAATCAGTAATTAGTTTCATTTAACATTTGGCTATCCCAAGGCACAGACATTCGTTGACTTCCGTGTTTTGTTCTTTTCACTGTTTGTCCTGGCTTGAAGGTCTATTTTTGAGGGAGGGCGGATTGGTGCTTGCAACGGTTGGAAGTTGAAAGCGCACTGGGGATGTCCTTACTGTAGTGTTGGTTGGAGCGATTGTGTTGTTTGCTGCCACCTCACCACTTGCCCTTAGCCATTTGGCTCCTCCATCGATCACAGTGGTCCACAGTGGCCCAAGTCGAGTCATGCTGAACCCAAGGAAGCACTGCTTGGCACGGCTCCTGTGCAAGCAGGCCAAATGCAGAAGGCTTCCAAAGGCAATGGGTAGGACGGCGCCAACAAGTGCGCACATGCCGCAGTGTCAGGCAGCCCTGTGGTCGCGCAGATCCTTTTTTGCCTGGCCGGAATGGGCAGCAGGCGCTGCCGCTGCAAATGATGTTGCGGCAGTGATGAGCAACGTGGATGGGACCATTAGTTTGTTCCAACGCTTGCCTTCTTTGAAGCCTCTGCTTCTCATCCAATCGTGATGTATATTTGATTTTTTTGTCGAATTGGTGTGGTGAACAATCTGGATGGGGCCATTAGTTTCCTCCAACGCTTGCCAGGTTTCAAAACCACTGCTTCTCGTCATTGGTGAAGCTTTAGCTTTTCAACAGGAATATGGTTAGTACCCACTTTGTGTTCTTTCTGCTTAAAGCTTGCATCATTCAGGAAACCAAGACTCTCTCCTTTCTCTCAGAACTGTTGCTTGTTTGTGTTGCATGCTGTGCGTGTGCTTCCAAGTATTGCCTTTTTGTGATGCTGAGGATCAGCCCATTGGAACAAGCCAAAGGTTCGCTGCAGAATTCCAAGCAGATCTGCCACCCAGAGCTGTTCCAGGAAATCCAGACGAAGTCAGCAGAATCAATGACGCAGCCAAATTGGCAGGGCAGAATCCGTTGGGACTCCAGAAGCTGGTCCATGAGATCTTTGTCGACATTGTGCTCCTAGAGTTGCTCTCAACTTGCAAAACAAGTCAGTTCCGCATTGTCGACGGAATTCCCATTGTCTACTGCTGGGCAGGTGCACATCTTGAGTCATTCTGTTCAAAGTTTCTTCTTGTGCCCAAGCCCTTCCGGCCAGTTTGCCAGCCCATGGGTGATGCTGTTAAGGTTGAACAGCTCAGGCAAAACGATGCCTTCGTTGCAGTGCTTGATCCTGCTCCTCCAAGCGAGACATGGCAGACTTGGCCAAAGAATTTGTCAGTGTTCGACGGGATCAAACGATTGAAGGAAGGGTGGATGCCGTCACCCGAACAGGATGCATCCGATCCGTGCCATGAGGACGTCGTGAAAGTATTACTAACAGTCGACAACCCGATGGCAATAAGTTCCAGCAATGGTGTCTTCTATTTGACTAATTCACGTGAGGTGAACAGAGTGGAATTGCTGAAGTATGGTCTCGACTCCAAGGGGTTGATGTTGTATTCGTGGCCAGTGCCGACTCATCAATTTTATTGGTTAAAGGTCGCAGTGGCAGGTGACAATTTCGTTGCCTTAGATCAGGACGGCCGAATTTGGATCCCAGCCCTGACACTGCACCATTGCATTTGCTACTCCACACCCCAAGAGCCGCTGCCGTGGTTGACTCTCGTCTCTTCATCGCTGATACGGGCAACAGTCGGGTCCTTTGCTTGGACATGCGGAAGAATGCGTGCGAGATTGTGTTCCAGGGACAATGTCCAAGTTTGCTTGCAGCCGATCGCGATGGCCTCTGTGTCTACGATGCTGGGCAGGACAAGATCTTCCACGTGAGCATCGGCGCATGGGAGGTTGACCATGTCTTGGGCACAGGCACCAGGGCCTTCAGTCCTGAGGGGTTGCCACCACTATCTACGAACCTGAGCATTGTGATAAGCATGGCACTTGGTCGTGACAGAGAACTGGCTTTCGTGTGTTCTGGCGACGACACCGTTCGCAAGTACAAACTGCCTGCAAGTTTGCGACCACTTGCACCTTCCTGCCAGTCATCCACAGGACCAATGTCAGCCACAGATGACGTACAGGATGCACTTGTCCCACTTCAAAAAGATGGTTTTCAGCCTTCGTGTGGTTTCAACTTTGTCCCCTTCTCCGGACAACCTGCGCAGATTTTCCTATCAGAACGATTACCACACGATCGAAACAACATGTGCATCAAATGGTCTATGTTGGCTCCACCGGGTGGACTTGGCATATGCTTAGTTGCAGACCCCTTCGGAAGTTCCCATCGCAGATTGGTGGATTGTCATATCTTAAGCCCTCCTGAGTGGAGCGCAGAGACATACATCACCACAACCTCAAAGATGAGGCAGCAAGTAGATGAGCCCAAGCAAAGGCAGAACCAGCCTTTTCGAAATGCTTGGGAGACATGTTTGGGCAAATTTCGCGATTTTGTGATGGCCTTCAATGAGAAAGAACCCGCAAAGGAAGATTTCTTGGGGAAACCGTTCTACTTCCAACATGAAAACCGCTTTGAGGCAATTGTGGAGAAGATCTACAATGAGGAGGCAGACTGCATCAAGTGGCAGCTCATTGAGTTAAGAATCAACGGAAAGAAGCGCGCCGAAGCCTTGGAGCCCATCACTGTGGGTGTTGATGTGCCAATAATGCTCTGTGTGTTTGAGGGCACAACAGGGGCTCTTTTGGAGTGCACGGAAGCTCCCAAAGTTATTGTAGATAGCTCCTACATTGACAGATAGCAGGTTCATGGGAGAAGCTTGCATGTGGCCCATGTTGCAAGATGAATATCGCGTCAGTGAAGTATAGTTGTACACGATGCAAGTTTTTTTTCCCGATATCTATTGGTTTATGTGCTCTTCAGCTGTTTCCACGCACGCCACATGGCGTGCATGCTGAGGCCGGAATCTGTTGATAGATCAGCTGACAAAGTTCAGCGAGAGGATTCTCCAAATCCAGCCTAGAAACAGTGCCGCATCCAGCCTCCATCACTGACCCGTCAGATCCTTGAAACAGTAGGCGACAAGCGAAACGTCATCAAGCTGGTTAAGGGGTATGCGCTCTTTTTCTTGACAATAGTTTGGCCTTGAAGGTTCCCCGGCACTTTTGTTCGAGTCTTTTCTCCGTCATGAGGACACTGTCGTGCCAGGTGAGCAGTGAAGAATTTGTGGCGGGGGACTTGGGCTTCGATGGTGAGCCTTTGGAGCAGTTTTGTTTGTGAAACATAGAGGTGTTGGAATCATGGTCCCAGCCGAACTCATCCAACATGATCGTTGGGACATCTCAATTTGTCGAAACAACTTGGAGTATCAGAATTTGGCTGACTCTTGTCTATTACATAACACCTGTAGTATCATCGTCTAGGCCACCGCTATGTGTATGTGTGCTTCCAAACATTTTTGACGCATTTGTGCCTTAAATGTTTCATTCCCCACAAAGGCAGGCAGTCCTTGTACTTCGTTCAGTTTGCAGTTCAGGAGAACCTCCGCACCTCTTCTGCGTCATCTCTGCTGTCAAGCCGAAACGACGCCGCCCAAGCGCTCTGCTCGGCTCGACGGCCACAGCGCTCGAGAGGCACCGCTCGGGGCAGCGCTTGGAGTGCTGCGAGGATGGATTCATTTTCCGATTCGGCATGCGAAGTCATATTTTTGTTTCGGGCGCATCGAAAAGGAATGTTTGTGGTCAGAGTTTCTTACTCTTCCTCGGTGTGTTTAAAAGACATACCGACCCACGAAAAGGAAACTCAGGACATTCTTTTGACATTATTGTATTTGTCAAGGCGGAAAGATGCGGAAATGAGGACCTTCAGCAAGGACCAAAAGGAGTTTTGTAGCCGCATGTCCATCAATAGTAGACGTACCTGTGCCACAACTACAAAAGCTGTCCCTGCTTGTGAAGACTTGCGTTCTGTTTGGGCCTGCTAGAAAGGTCTTGGTCTGATTTTTTGCATTTTGCACACTGCGGTGGGAATTCCAGTCTCACCCAATGTGTCGCAGAAGATTTCGTGGGCGGCTGATGCTTTGCTGCAGGCAACGCAGACAACGCCAGGAGCTCAATGCCACACCGTCTGGGGTGGACGAATCGGAAGAATGGATACCACCTCTACGGTGGTCAAGGTTTCGTTTACATCCGAACTGCTTGGGACAACGATTTGTGGTCTCGAGTGTTGGGAGAATTCTTGCAGGTCCAACAGGAATACCTATATTATAATCTTTTAATCTCTCATTTCTTTGACATTGTCCATCACATTTCTTTGAATGGATCTTGTCTAGATCTTGCCATGTAGGTCTGCGCGGTCTCACGGTTGATCCCCAAAGATCCAATTCGAAGGCCCCCCCAGCAAGCTGGGGCCAGGGGTGTTCCGCCAGCATCTGCCAGCCGACAAAACACCCGAACCCGACATCGAAAAATGAGAAATTCCATGGTGATTCCTGTTGATCGCTGGACTCCGCGCATCACAGGAAATACATCCGAGAGGCGTTCTGATTCCATGCCCCCCTTTTTTGCTGTTTCAGATCCCTGAAAACGAGTCGTGATGAGTCAACCAAAAGCTGGACAATCTAGGAGTTGCTGGCGCGGTGATTGGCCGAACACCGTCAGAGGTCATGAGGACATGGTCTCTTCGAAATGGCTTTGGATCGACTCCAGAAGACGTGACCTCCGGAGCCTCCGCTCGTTTGTGGGTGGAGAAGTCCTCATGGCCTTGGTCCAGGGGTGAAAAAGAACATATGAAGACAAAACAGAACAAAACACCTTAACACTCCATATACCATTTGGGCAAGGGGTCCAAGAAAAGGAACTATGAAAGCTTCATGCATGTCACGGATGATTCCATGAATCGGACGCGCATTTGGATACTTTAGACGACAATGATGGCATTTTCAGGCGAAGTTGCACGGCTATTTGGGGCTCCGTGCAACTTGTGAAGACCCCATCCAAGGCCCTGGAGGCGCCCTTCTGATGACAAGGACGGACCCTTTTGATGGAGGCGCAGTGTGGATAGGAGTTTCCCATCGACAGCGAGATGCTTTGAGATGCTTTGCCATGGTGATTTCCTGGACCCTTCTTTGGTTTCAACAGTCGTAGTTTGCCCAAAAAAATAGGAGAGATTCCATCGTGTGAAAGATGGCCTTGTTTGTTGTTTACGATTGATTGAAATGAACATTTGTGCTTCGGTGGACAGACTATGGGGACAAGGGTTCTTGTGCGGGCTGTTGTATGACTTAAAAAGTTCAACGTCTGTCCGTGCTACATAATTGATGATTGAATGCAGTATAGTATAGCTGATTGCACCCCAAAACCACGCCAAGACGTGGGCGAATTTGTGACATATTTCACTTTGCCACAAGTGGAGGTGGCTGAGAAGAGCAACACGGTTCTCTCAGAGCATGCCATGATTCAACAGTCTGCAGTCGTCAAGCCAAAGAAAGAGCTCAAAGTCCTCATGGACTACCAAGCACCTTGGCCAAGAGCCCACAGAGCCCACGAAACGTCCGTAAACTTAATGTTCTCATAGGATTGTCGCAAAGGCGGAGTTGGTCTTCAAATATAACACCCTGATGCGCTTTGATTCGGTGTTGGACCTTCATTCACACCCTGAGTGCTGCCTGATCAGGTGTCCAGCACAGAGCCTGCTGAGCTTGAGCCAGAGACGGTGGCCTGACAGGCTTGCGTTCCTGCTCAAGTTGGGGCAGCTGCAGTCGATTCGACGCTCAAACATTTGGTGAACCTGAGTTGCGCGATGCACTCATCATCTTACATCGGGTTGACCACCACGAGTGATTTAGTGGATTCAGGTGTTTACATAGGCTGACTTTGAAATCTAGAGAGTTTGCAGCCGTGCCTCTGATCACATTTTGAGCAGTTTCACTGGTGACTCGAGGACTGCATGACATGAGTGACATGAGTGTTGCAATAGATTCGCTGTGTGTGTTTTGCGAATCCAAACTGAGTCCAGTTGTTGTACCAAACAATTTGATGCTGCTCTATCTATTTATCGTTCCCCTCAGTGAGGCGGCTTTGGGAAACAGTACAGCTCAAAGTCTTTTTCAGAGCATTAAATTAATGCATTCGCTTTGGCCAAATAAGGTTTCAGAGACATCCGCTGAAGCCTGCGCGCCACTTTATGCGTAGAGTCGGGCCTAGAGTATTGAGATCAGCATTGCATCGGCAAAAAGGATCAAACAGGTTCACTGTGTTGACCGCATTGGAAATTAGCATCCAAACGCCTACTTTTGCACTTATTTTCAGGTTTGTTTTGACTGTGAGACGGAAGAGACGGGGTTGAATTTGTCTTCCCATCGTCAACCACCGTTCGGTGGCGCATGTTCGCACCATCGTCACTCCGCTCGCTTGCTCCAAATCACATCTGCTGTCTCAAGGGTTCAAATGCCCCGATAGCTGCTGTGAATAATCCAGAATCATGATGGGCCCACAGGTTCACAAGCAGAAATTAAACAGTGAGTACTTGCGACAGGACTTGTAACAAAACTTGGACAGGAAGATTTTGAAGGGCAGAAACTGGATCAAGTCCAGTAGTAAGTAGTGAGTTCATTTGAGCTTGGATGGATAGCCAACCAGGGCAATATGAGCCCACTAGCATCCACTAGCAGCCACAAGCCACATTTCCCTAGTGAAGACCACACCAATGCGGGCACCAAGTGGACTCGTCTTCAGACGAGGAAATGCCGATGCTCCAGACACTCGCGTGGGGCGCGTCTGAGATGGACACATTCAGTTGAAGATATTGAGATGGGGCTTATGTCAGGCGCAGGCTAGAGGCAGATCTTTGGCAAGCTGGTCGTTTCTGGCACGTTCTTAGACTAAGAGCATCTCACGACCACACTCTTTGCAGTGCATGAGTGCACTTTTCCTTGGCCCCACTGGCTTGAGAAGCGTCTCATGCCGGAGTTGCTGCCTGCTGCGCCGCGTGTGATTGTGGCTTTGGCGGCCTCGGCCTCAGCGTTCAGGGCCATGAGAAGAGTGGCCTAAAAGTCGATATCCCATAGGACATCACTGAAGAGTGGCCGTCTTTTGTTTTTCCACCACAGCAACTCAATTCTCATGGTCTTGAAGACGATGTTCCTGTAGCAGGCGGAGGTTTCACGAGACCATCTTGAGGAGGGTCAGCGTTTGCACCAATCCAACATGAAGACCTATCTCCCAGTAACTATATTCAGTATGCCTTCCAGCTTCATGACGATGTGGACTCCAATCGCTGGCTTGGCCGAACTCCCGAAGACCCCCCGGGGCTGCGAGTCCAACTGGGGCCTTTTCGGCTCATCGTTGAAGTCAGGTCCCTTCAACGGTCTCATCGGTCGCGGTGTTCGACAGGGAAGTCGCATGAATTCGTTCGCGTTGTGGAAGATCGACCATGGCATACACACCGACTGACTGGTGCGACTTCTGAGGAATGAGGCTGTTGGGATCCTTAAGTATACAAGGTATCTAATATAGTCTTTCATATAGTCCTTTTTGGGGTCAGCCACCCTCATATTCCCAAAAACCTTCCCTAAATGTCTCGCAGCTTCTTGGCCGTGTTGCACCTTGTTGGCGCCTTTTTTTTTTTCTCTCAGCGATGGCCTCCAACCTAATTGCAATGGCCTCGACCTACTACTAGGGTTTTGGTTTCTCTCAGGTGCATTCTCAACGGACCTTCCGATGGCTCTGCCTCTTGGTCTTCGTGGCGGCTCTGGGCAGCTTGGTGCGCCGAAAATCGAGTCTAGGAGCGGGGTACGCCGCGGCAGAGCCCAGGCTGGAGCAGAGTCCAGGCTTGGAGGCCGAAGGAAGAAGAATTGCTATAGGATCGGAGATAGTTGAGGGAGGATCCAACAAAGATCCTATGATGGCGCTGTTCTTGCATCGCGCAAGCGCGAGCGTTCCAATCCGCGCATTTTGAGTGATGTGGATCACAAGGTACTTTTCTGGCCGATCCTCATCAAAGAAGATTTTGAGGCCCAAAACTCTGCAGCCGAAAACTTCTCGGGTGGACGTCTCGGGTGGACGGAGGGGCCCAACAAAAACAGGGTCACAAGTTGCAAGGCTTCAAAAACTTGCCTCATTGAATCATCCAACATCATCCAACACTCTGAAGCGAACCAAAACGCGCAACTGCTTTGGAAGTCCGAGGATTGGACCTCAAGTCGATGGGCTGTCGCTGGTTGTTTTTTGTCTCAAGAGGAAGCGGAAGCGGACGCAGCTCCCTGACGTGTTCCATCCCCCAAGGAGGTCCCGACCTGGGCCGCCTCTGAATGGAGGGACGAAGGCCTTGCAGATGGAATCGGTGACGATCGTGAATCAAAGACGCCATAATTACCGGACTCTTCCAAGGATTTGGAATCTACGAATTTGAGGGAATCCCAGAGGGTAACAGTTGAGGAATCCCAATTTGCTGCTACTTTTGTTTTTTTTCATGTCGCTCCCGACCCTTCCAGGCCTATCTTCAGTGCGATGGTCCGCAGCATGGCAGGTCAGATGACAGATTGCTGCCGTTTCTTGAATCATGGGAGGATGAAGATAGACGATCCTTTTGGATGATGAACACAATATTTTCTGGGTGACATTCGTAGGAATCCATGCTAAAAGACATGCTACAAACTCCTGTAGCTATCCTGTAGCTATACCATGGTGTTATTACTTCTCCTGCACCAGATGATTTCTTCATCTCAGTCCCCACCGCGTCGTGCCTTGAGATGGGCAGAAGTTTCTGTGTTACCAATAGGAGACTGGTCAGATTTTTGCTTTGGTCATATTCAACAACTCAACTCCAGGGTGCTTGTACATGAACCGGTGCAACACGGTCACCCGAACACGCACCAAACGTGACACCCGAAGGCGTCTGCCACATCTGTGGCGTTCGTAAACCAAGTCCTGCCCCAAACCCGTTGCTTGTCTGTGCTCCTAGTAGCGATGCCCTTTGTTCCTAGTAGCGTCCTTGCTCCTAGTAGCAAGGCCAGGAGCTCCTAGTAGCGTTCTTGCTCCGTTCGTAGCGTCCTGCTTTCTGTGGCGTTTTCCTGTCAGGCTTCATTTGCTGAGGGAGGTGAAGAAACAGGTTGCCCTCGCTTGCCCCGTTCATCGGCGGGATCGGGCGGGATCGGGTCGTCAGGCGTTTAGGGGGGACCACGTTGGCCGGACGTGGGGAGTGGTTGGCCGGACTTCTTCCGGGAAGCTTCAGAAAGGGACTTTCTTATATAACAAAAGCATAGGATACATATGGATACATCATTTCCGTATTCTTTGAATGAACGTGTTCCAGAATGTTGCAAGTCTTCCAGAAGGTCACCCCATATTAAACATGGAGATCAACGCGTTCTGGTGATGGGTGCATTTTTCCTTCCGCGGGTCTGGGCAGGTTCATTCATCTATCCATCTCTACCCTCTTGGTTGACTATACATGGACCGCAGAACTAACATGGACCGTAGAAAGGCACCCTGGGTCCGACGGTATTCCTCTACGAGTCCAAGTTTTCAGGCTTCATGTGTAGCAAATCAGCGGATGCCATTTGGACGACCAGAAGAAGTCAAAGTCGAAGTGGTGAAACCTCGTCATGGCGACTCCACTGGGGTGAGCCAATATTTGGACTGTCCGGGGTGACCACGGTACCAGACAACCTCGCAGAACGAATGGTCCAGGAGTCCAGACTCTTTCGCGAAGTCGTCGACTGGGCACGACGTCAGTGGAGATTTTGGTTCGATCCGTCCGACATTCGGATTCCGGTGCGTCGAAAGGGACACAGAGAAACACATAGAGAACCGGTTGCGAAGGCGAAGCGCGGGGGGGACTTGAGGATATTTTTTGAGGTTCTGGCAGGAGGTTTCTGCATGAAACGCATTGTGGATTGCTCTGAAACATCGGCTGATCTTTTTTTGAACAAGGTTTGACTCGCAGACACGGGCCAGATGGCTTTGATGCACAGGTGCACAGCCACTGGCCAGACTGGTATGACTACTGGACGAGTGAATCAGCTGATTCACTTGGAGGCAAATGACTTGATGACTTTAGACTATGTTAAACTGGAACGCCGAATGGTTGCAGGGTAGCAGGAACCAGGGCATAGTTTTCTCACGCGTGAAGCAGCTCTATTTTGAACAAGAAAGGTCCTTGAAAACATGGGCAAGGCTATATGTCTCAAGTGAGAACGGGTATGGCCCAGACACTTCTTTTTGAAGCGACATATGAGGTACGGTTAACATTTTACGTAAGCCTGCAGTAAAGAGATGGACATGGGATCTCAAAGTGCAAGTTCCAGCTGAACAGCAAAATACACTTGCCACAAAACAATGATATACACAACCGGAAACACACGATATGTAACAGACTCACAACTCACAACCAAATTGAGATGTCCCTGGATTGATAGTCATATCTTTTTCCACCATGGCTCACGATCAACTGTGTGAACATTCCACGGTTTGATAGGTGGGTTTTCATATTTGATCTAGCCATACCAAGATGCCTAGCTGTCTTAAAAGGTGTTGACATCCTTTTGAGATGGCAATCCATTGCACCATGGGATTTCATTTTTCTTTTTCCGCCTCCCTCGGCCAAGAAGTCAGCATGGCATCGGCAGTCTCTTGGTGGCTCCAGCGAGACCTTGGAACATTTGAGATGAACATGGGCGGATGATTTGGACAGAGCGCGCGGATGTTTTGGAGAGTGCTTTTCTTGATTTGAGGGCAGCTATAGGTTTTTCTGGACTCTGAAGGTGTTTCGGAATTCGTTCTGGATGTTGACATGCAGGGTTTGCAGGGTTGATGCCTTAACGAAGCTGAACTGAAGATCTTCTGAACTGAAGATCCTTAGCGCCCGCCCGCGCTAGTAGAAGGTGCATGGTTCTGAACGCGCAGGGGTGTCCTACTGTGTGGCGTCCAGACTCCAGACCGCTTCAGTCTAGCCTC
Source organism: Durusdinium trenchii (assembly GCA_963970005.1). Taxonomy (NCBI): domain Eukaryota; class Dinophyceae; order Suessiales; family Symbiodiniaceae; genus Durusdinium; species Durusdinium trenchii. The sequence goes on along the minus strand of CAXAMN010009546.1, from coordinate 207,489 downwards.
CAGTTTCAGCTCGGGTGCCGTCCTCATGGCGGCTTCCTGCCTGTGAGGGGCCTCAGGTGAATCCTTCACATCTGAGATCGGGACGGCATGGGTGCGACTGGACCTGACGACGACTCGACCTGGGCGCACGACGTGCATCGGAGCGGCGTGCTAAACCTGAAGAGCTTTCCCATCTCCAAAGGCCCAGCGGCGTGCTAAACCGATTGACCTGGTGGTGCGGTGGCGGTACAGTAGCGGCTGATTACAAGGAACATGCTCCCCAAATTGGATTGTAAAACCCCTTCCGCATCTAGATGGGGTGGCTTAGGAATCCAGATTCGACATGACTATGCTTCACGCTTCGCCCCTGGTTGGTCATCGCCGCTCTGCCACTCTGCCATCTCCAATCTTCGTGGCGATGTCGTGGCGACGACGACGGGTGGCCGGAGTGATCCAGCATCGACTCACGGAGGCGGAGGCTGCCATTTTTCTGTTACGCAAAGGGGTCTTTGCCATTGAAATCCATTGAACAGATTTAGATGCTGGTGTCCAGTAGGAAAGTGCCCAACAAAAACACTGCCATCCTTATTATAGGACTCGTGGGAAGCTTGCACCACTCTTGGACGTAGGTCTTGGGGGTGAACCCCAGAAAACCTCCACATGCAGGGTCTACCGCTTTCCACATGCCGCTGTGAGCGGGTTTCCCGAGGAAGTTGTGTTCGTTCTGTCGACTGGTAACCCACAGCCTCCGGATCAATCGCTCCGATGTTTCTAAGGCACCTGTTACTAGAAGCGATGCACTTGATGTGAACCGTTCTTTTGGTTCAAAGCATTGTGCTGTGAACCAACGGATTCGGCGATTCTTCTTCGGCTGACGCTGACAAGCGACCCGCATCTCGCAAGATCCTGCATCTCGAACGGGGGTTCCCAACGTCCCAACGTCGCAACGCCTAGTATCGCGATGTTTCTCATTTAAGTTTCAGCAGTTTTGAGACGGTCTTCCTTTGATGGTTTGATGCTTGGATATGCTTGGCGATATCTAAAACCTCACCACTTTCCTCCCACACATCATTGAGATTTCTGGACCTCGCCATTTCGCCCGGTGGTTTTCCACACGACCGCTCCGCCATGGCGGGTGGGTATCCGGGAGGAGGCAATGCCCAGGCGGATGGGGAGGGGCGCAGGGTCAGGGTGAGCCAATTCAACACCCACGCGCACGACGCCATGTGTCCAAACTTGGAGTTGGCCCACTCAAGGCTATGGCGAAGTGTCCCTTCCACCGTTTGGAAGCGGTTGAATCATGGGTCTTTAAGGTGACCCCTAAGATGAACGTCCTTCACTTTCAATGGGGGGCCCAACATATATACTATACATATAGTCGAACTGGACTTCGGTCGGACTTCCAGGGACCTTTGCAAAACCTTTCAACACCCGTGTCGAAGTCTCGCCGGCTCTCTCGGATGTTTCCCTTCCAAGTCCTCCGAACTTGGACGCCTCACTCGCCTCACCGAACTTGGACGCCCCGCTCGGTTCTTTTGGCTTCACAGTCGGGTCGCGCGGCACGCGGCCAGGAGGTCGCGGAGCTGCAACGGAAGCGGGCGCAGCTGCGAGAGGAGTTGGCGCAGGTCGAGGCGACCGGAGGATGGGACGGAGACATGAGAGGAGACATGAGACAGGTGCTCACCCCTTTGGTGATCAGGATGAAACTCCCCCATTGGAGGGTTTCTACCCTTTGAAACGAACCGAATGGATCACGGCTACGATTCTTCTCGTCCATCGATTAGTATTGACTATGCCTTTTTAGGAAGCACATGACATGTATATACAATCCGAGTCAATCCGAGTCAGAGTCACTCAATCATGGCAGTGGACTTCACCGCTTGAACAGAATATTCGGATAGAACAGGGTCATCGGAACTCAGGGGCCACTCTCCATCCACGGAACCATGATGATTTTTGGCTTTGGGTTCTGGTGGGTTCACCTCCGTAGACCGGATAGACCCTCAGAGTCCACGCCGTTGGGGGCGTTGTTCGGTCCAGTTTGGACAGAAGGACTGAACCTCAGAGTCCAAGAAGACCAACGAACACCCGGATCTCGCAGCAGGTCTGGGGGTTTCGAAAAAACCGGACCATGTTCCGATGAGGGTAGACTTTCCCAAGTGAAGGTAGGCGGCTGAAGCATCAAAAACAGTGCCTGGGGCCTGGGGGCTCTTCGCCAGTTAGACTATAGGTGTAGCCTTCAAAGATCTATTAAAACATGGTTGACCTGGTTTTGCAGTGGAAAATACCAGTACAACGATTCTGGATTACTATTGAATCTACGGTGAAGCCTCATCCTGAAAAAGCCGTCGACCCTCCCTTTGGAGCCACCGAAGCCTTTCGCCCATTACTCTCCCGGCGACCAGGCTCTGATCGCCCAAGAAGAGGCGAGGAATCCATCGCACCGAGCAAAATTCGGATGACTCGACCGGAGGAAACTGCAGTCCGGCAGTTCTCAGTCTCCGGCAGAAGCATGAACCATGATGAGTGACCACGTGTGTCCTAGTTAAACCTGTAGCAATTGACAAAAGATGCAACAGATGATCACTTGATCACTGTTTTTTGAGAAAGGTTTTGAACTGAACCATCATCATACACTGTTACTGGGAATTAATATGCCCAAGGGGATAAGCATGGAGACGTTTGAATCACTGAGCCTCGCCAGAAGCTCCTCTAACAGTGACAGGCAAAATGTATTGCAGCACCTGTTTGTCAAGCAGCCACCGTTTGTCGACGCTTTTCCTTTCTCGCACCAGAGGAAGTGTTCTTTGCCTGTTAGGGTAGACCATTGACAGAAGAAGAAGTATGCACTGGCACTCTTCCATCAGCCTGTCAGCTTTCCGCTAACTCAGCTAGACCATCACCTTGGGCGCGGGCTCGCCACTCTCGTTCCAACCGACGCGCTTCGACGTGCCGCGTTTCACGCGACGCGACACTGCTTCGCACTCGCGCCGTTTTCCAGGCGGCGCTGTCGGGAGAGAAGAGACTCCACCATCGACCCAGCTACTCATTGCTGAAAGGCGGCGAGGCCTGGACCGCTTTGAGCGCTTGTCGCGCGCCGGCCGCATCAACATCGGCTTCGGCCCGAGGGAACACGCGGGTGGAAAACGCTGGTGGAAGGATCGATCTCCTGCATGACTTGTTCAACTAAGGAGCATGGTTTTGAAGGGTGAAGGGGGGGGACGCTCCACAGCCAGTCTGACAGAGATTGCACACGTTTTACAGACGTTTACTCTGGAAATGCCACCATATGTCTACGATGTTCACTCCGTGTCGAACTCCTCCGTGCCATGTCTTCTCTCGTCCCGGCGAAACAGTCCTTCCGACCAAAAGTGAGTTTTGCCGGAGCGTTCTTTCCGAGGTGCACGGTGTTTTCTTTTTTTTCAATTTTCTGTTTTCAAACATGTAAAGTAAGCCTTCACCAGCTAGCAGTCGAAAGACTCTATTTCCCTTACCAGGGAAGTAAATTGTAAAGGACGTTCTCTCAGGTGCTGAAAAGACAATTCTTTTTGCAGTCTTTGACTCTCAGGGTTCATGCACTGTTTGGATGCTTTCAGGAAAATCTCCGGAAGAACTCCTAGCTGAGGTCTCTTCTTAGGTGCTCGTGTATACAGATCACAGATCACTCCACCCAAACGGTGACATGGCTACTCCAAAAATCGCCGAACTGATGGGATCCTTCATATTGGATGCTATTGGATCTCACCAGTTTGCGGTCTATCTCACCAGCTCGTTCGACTCGCAACGGGACCGTTCGGCCTTCAGGAAGACGAGGCGCCTTCGACGCTGGTGCGACAAGTGAGTCCCCAGGACTTCGAGGAGGTTATCAGGACGGGGAGGGGCCCGCACCCGTGAGGACGTGGAATGTCATGGGTGCGACAAGTGTTTCACACCGCGACCGCTTCGCGGATACTTGCCGCCCACACGGATACTTGTGCTCTCTGAGCCGGGAAGCAGCAAAGCACCTGCAAAAGCAGCAGCAACAACAGCGAAGCAGCAGCAACAGCAAACAGCAGGCAGCAGCAAAGCAGGAGCAAAGCAGAAGCAGCAGCAGCAGCAGCAGCAGCAGACCACCAAGCAGCAGCAACAAACAACCAGCAGCAAAGCAGCTGTTGGTTTGGTGTACAGCCGTGTGGTTGGTGTAAACCGTGGCTGGCGCAAACCGTGGCTTGGCGTAAAGGGCAAGCTGTGGTTTGGTGTAAGCGGTGGTTGGTGCAAACCGTGGTTTGGTTCGAACGGTGGTTGGTGTAAAGCGTGGTTTGGTGTATACGGTGGTTGGTGGGAAGGCCACACGCACAAGCACACACACAATGTCAAAAATGCAATGTCTCTCGGGCAGCATAACCGACATCACCGATGGTAGCATATTTTTTGTTCGTTTTTAAACAGCCTCAAAGAACACAAATGCCCCTCCCAAGCTGAAGCTTAAGGTATGTGCTGTCTAGCAATTCTAGCGGCTTACGCGACCTCAGACGCCTCAGCACCTTCGGTGCGGGGATTTTTTCTCCCAATCAATCGATGTCCAAGAAGCGGCGATTTTGGGCTCGCCACTGAAGTGTTCAGGACATTTCCAAGACTCGGGTCACCTAAAGATCCTCTAAGCAGTCTTGGGCTTCCAGGGTGTGGAGATCCGGGCAAAAGGGTTGTTGAGGGCGATTCAAGGTCTTTTGAGCCCGTCAAAGCAGTCTGTTTGGAGGGTGGTCACTGAGGCGTCAAAAGGGATGGCTTTCTAATGAATTCACCATCCAAGTTACTTGGTCTAAAGCTTCCTTTTGATGCCTTAAAGAAAGGCCTAGAGTGTTGAGCATCACCACGTTCCATGCTTCAAAAGCATCTCAAAACTATTCAAAACTTCTGAAAGTGACCTGGAAGCTTGCTGGAGACTTGTTCATCGGATTTAGATTTCCGTTGACTTCTTCTCACCTCCGACCGGTGCCAAAGCTTCATTGGCTCAGTTTCCCATCCCCTTTTGGTTTGGCGCATTTCTGCGCCCTCTGCGCACTGAAGAGTGAAGCACCACGCCAGCCCCACCGTGCGGTTCGCCCTTCGGCGAACGCAGTAACTTCCCGCCGTTGGACATCCAGCCCATTGGCGCCTTCAACCACTGGGACCGGCGGGAGCCACCTGGCGTCACTGGGAGACCGAACGGTGTAACTTGCACCACCGAAGCATGAGCAGAGTCTCTGAAGGTCAGGAGAGGTCAAGTGACCATGGAGGGTGAGTGGAGCTCCGGGCTCCGGGCTCTTGACCCAGAGATGAGGAGAGAGAGACGATCTTCTCTTTTGGTACAGTATAGGCAGAATAGGCAGTATAGGCGTCTTTTTCTTTTGAAGAGGTGGAAGGGCACAGTCGACTGCCTGAAGGCCTTTGACAGAGGTCTTTACCTGTGGTCAAGCGCAACATGCCTTGCTGAGGTGTGCCGTCCAGAATAAGGATGCTTGGAAAGAAGTCTGCGCCAAGTACCAGAAGGACCTTCCCATGCCAGTTTTTTCCACGGATGAACAAAAGTGGCCACGATATCTCCATGCAGTTTTCGGCCAAGTTGACCTGACGGGTACATGAAAACCTGCCATGTTGAACACGGTTTTCTGGAAAAGCGACCGCTGAGAACTGAGAACGAAGAAGTCCCACACACCTCCTGGACTGAAGTGACCAAAGAGGGAAGCTGAATCCCTAAACAAAAATGGTTCTGAAAGGTTCATCAGGCGTCCATTGGCAACCCGTCATTCTGAACACTCCTTCTCTTCCTTTTTCTTCTCCACCCCCTCCCCGGACCCGCCCTTGGCGCGGCCTGTTCTGCACCTGGGCGATCCGGCCGTCAGGAGACCTTGAAGGGCCAGGCGCAAATCCCCAAGGTGATCCATCAGATTTGGATCGGCCCCAAGGCACCTTCCGGTCTTTTTCGCTTTCGCGCTCCGGTGCGACGCACCGGGGGCGCGCGCGCGCGCTCCGAACGGCGGGGGCGGGCCGACGGCACCAGGGGGAGCGAAGGGTCGGAGGGTGGGAACGGATGGACGTGCGGAGGTTGTTTTTGAGGGAGGAGAGGATGGACATGTGTATTACAGCCCTATAGGGATCCAGTCGTACCGAACCTCAGAAGCTACGACTGGACCCGACAATGGCGCCTACTAGCCACAGTGTCTCCGTCCTCAGTAAGTGCCTGAGAAGGTCATTGCTTGGATCCCTAGGGCTGTGAGGCGGGACGCGGAGAAAGAGGCGGTTTTGGCAATCCATCAACTCTGAGTGATTTCATTGAGGCAGTGCTGGACGGGTGTGGTGGGTCAACAAACCAAGTTGCAGTGGTTTGATTTGGAGTGGTTTTCACCGAGCTTTGGAGTGAAATCGAATCTGGGAAGACATGGGTCTCTTTCAGAAGCTAAGCCTTCCAGCCGACCTGAAAGCAGGTCCGTGTTTTTTCTGAAGCTAAGTGGATGGAGAAGTGCCCCATTGGCCCCACAGGGCTCCCGAAGCCGAACCAAACAACCCTCCGCGCGTCGAAGCTCTTCGCGTCCTCGCGGCTCGGATCGAGTAAGATCCGATTCTGCAGGAACCTCCGTGCTTGTGGATCGACACCTTCCGTGTGGAGTACCTGGCGGCTAACCCGGGATGGGGATTTCACCTCTGGAGCGACGAAGAGGTCGCACAGCTGCCCACGGCCAACCAGGAGATCTACACCAAGGCGCGGAAAACGGACGCGCACGGACACGCGCGGAAGGGTGGGCGAAGGGAGGAGGCAGACCAGGCAGACAGCGTTTTTCTTTTGGAACGGCGGATGTTGGGAAGCCTGATGATCATTAGTGCATTTGGGGTGCATCTTTGGGTCGATGTAGGGTTGGTCATTCTTGGATGCTGAGGATCGAGACTTCTGATGTGTTTTGAACACAGACATCCTGCAGTAACTGTAAACTCTTGATCAATGACATCCCCAATATGAAGAGGTCGTAGGTTCCAATATGAACATCGAGGTTTAATCAATCAAGAGTCGCCTATATCTTGTATTTGGAGTCTTCTTGAATCTTGAGATTTCTTGAGCCTTTTTGCGTTGTTGTTCGAGGGGCCGTGATGACTTGGTACACTCTGACTCACTAACTATGGAAGTGGACCGCCACCTCTTCGAAAAAGGAACATGGTCTTCCAAGGGACTATACCATCCACTTCCATGTGATGTCTTCGTCAGAGTGTACTACTCTATAGGAGATACTCGAGGCTTTCTTCCAGTGCTAATCCTAGAGGTGCTTTCTTCCAGTCTCCGAAAAACGCTGGAACATCTATGCCACCCCATTGACACCATTCATGGGAGCGGTCTGGGTAGTGAGTCAAGGTGCGTCCCGGGGCCGTCCAAACCCCCACTCGGCCCCGCGCCGGCCGGCGGGCGGGCTGCGGGGTCGGGTTTGACGGGTCGTGTTCCGTGGATTGGGCGTCAGGAGAAGATGTGGCAATGCAAGGCGGACATCTTGCGGCTGGAATTCCTCTGGCATCACGGAGGTCTCTACGTGGACGCAGACATGATCTCCGTGGAACAGCTCCGCGAGCCAAGGGCTGGGTGTGAGAGGGGATGGGGCTCGGGCGGCTGGGCGGCTGGGCGGCTGTTGGGTGGCCGTGAGCCAAGAAATCGTGCCCTGACGGTGTTTGCACGCAGAGAGAGAGAGAGAGAGGTCTGGCTGCACGTTTCCCATGTTGAGTCATTGCAAATGGGAGCCCAAGGGGAGCACCTCTTTTCATCCCACCGGCCATCCTTTTTCATGCCTTTTCGTCCATCTCTCAAGCAGTTGAGAGAACCTTCTGTAAGCACCTTCTGTAAGCCCTTCTGTCTGCCCGGCATCCTCGAGGAAGTCGCTGGACAAGATCCTGGAGCTCGGCAAAGAGACCGGCTGGGTGATCGCCTACGAGCCCGACACCAAGGTGTGTCCGAGTGGAATGGACAGAGATTGGATGGAGCTGGGATGGAGTTGCAGCCATGGCGGGCACGCCAGGTGCGTACCTACCTGGTTGCGGACCTTGTCTTTCTTGGAGCATAATGACCTGAATATACCTGGGTCCATCCCGAGGTCATGAGAGCACACAGCATAAGAAAGGGAAGTTCTCTTCGCAACAACCGTTTTTTATATTTTTAATGCATTCTTTTTGCGGCCCTTTTTTGGTGGACGTTGCAAGATCGAGGACTGTCAAAGAACACAGGCCCGACTCTAGCTCCTGTGTCCCCAGGCACTTCTGGGAGACTGCCACGCAAATCGCCGTGATCTTGAATCTTTCAAGAGTTCAATCGGTTCTTAAAAGACTTCCCCCTTCCAACCCTCCAAAAAAGGACGAAAAACGGTGTTTTTCTGTTCCCCTTTGCGGTGTCAAGACCGATCTACCACCGAACGCCCCTCCGAGTGGGTCGCTCCAAACCGCCGAACCGAAGTGGAACCGGTGGAGCTCGGGACCTTGGGGGGCATCTGTTTCAAGCAGTTTTTCGGTCTACCTGGTATATCTGGTAGAAAGACCATGAAAGACCCCAAGGATTGATTCCCCACGGTTGGACATGATGGGTTCATAAGAGTTGCTCAGATGGCGCCCAGTGGCGAGCGCAGGACAAGCCATACTCCATCCTGGGGAACTCCGTGCGCCTCCGCCGGAAGATGGTGTGGGTGTCCGCTTTGTTTTCGGATGCTTCCCGGGTTGAACATGGAGTGGCCATTCATGTTTTGGGGTGTCAAGTTGGACCTCTTTCTTGGCCATGCTCTGTCACTGTGACAGCAGAGGTTCCCGAGCTAGATAAATCAAGCCAAACTATACTGTATATAAGCATGGATGTTGTTTATTTTTGGTCGTCAACCCGAGCCACCAGTCTTTGACTGCCATGTCGCAGAGGATCAGGTCGAATCAGACCAGTGGTTGGACGAACGGAGGATTCCGCCATGTTCCGGAACGGATTCCGCGCGTGGTTGGAACGCGTCAACGGCGCGTAAACGGTCAACGGCTGAGGATTGCGTGCACCCCGCATCATCCACTGACCTTGATGCTGATCCTCTACTTGAAGCAGACCTTCGACCACAAGCGGCACCACATTGACGTCACTGGACCGACACCCACATCACACCTAGCTGACCTAGCTAGGTCATAGCAATAGGTCCAGGTTTTGTGGGTGGCTGACGTGTGGTCGCAGCTTCTCCAAGTGCGGGTTTGGGGCTGAGTTGCAAGTCTTATAGTGATGATACTCCGGATTTGAAAGGTAAACATTGGTAAGAGCTTTATACTTTCTACCTGGCGGGGGAGAATGAACATTCGCTTGTTGTATGCTTAATTCAAGCTTCTTTGACTCTTGAAGCTCCAGAAAAAGAAGCGGTTCCCCAAAGAGGCATTTCAATAGAGACTCCGCGGCTCACAGTCTAATCTTTGCAGGTCCAGGCCTCCATTCCCTTGGCTGTTTGCTTGCTCTTTGAGGATGCAGGGAGTTTAGCTCCTCAGAACAGTAAACGCACCGATAGCAAAAACATAATGCATATGAAAGCTCACTAGTGAACACCTCTGCACTTTGAAGTCACATGTGTACCTTGGTTCTGGGTCATTTCTTCTTCCCCTACCTCAAAAAGAACACAAGAATTGGTATATAGTCACACCCTTGGAGTCTGTCCACCCCCCCCAAAAAGACTTTCGGCACGCCCTGATCAAACCAAACGCTCACGCCCACGACGGGCGCACCCTCCGAGGTCTTCGCGGTGACGGGGCCGGTGATGTACACGAAGTGTCTGGTGGACAGTGGAATGCCCATCAGCCTCGCTCCACAGGAGTGGCTCTACCCAGTGAGGACCCTCAGATGGTGCGACAGTGCGAAAGCGACATGGAGGGCGCCGGCGTGGTCTCCGGTCCTTTGATGTGTTTTTCTCGGTGGGGTGTGGGGTTTGATGGGGAAACTGGAGGGAGCTTGGAAGGCACTGATTTGGCGCAAGGCAAAACGCAACTACGAGATCTTTCTCATTCTTTCTCCCTTTTTGTATTTGGGGATGTTTTGGGCAGAGTGTCAGTCTGATGTCACAAAAGTCGGGTACATCACAGGTCAGAAAAGAGATGCACAGAGTGTCAGCTGCGCTTGAGCAGTGTCTTTCCGCCGCTGCTGTTCCCCCTGTCCCCTGCGCCTGTGCCTGTCCGTTCGTCCCCTCCCGCCTCACCCGCACCTACTTGCACGCCGGTTGGAGCGAAGGCCTTCCACTACGTGCCCAACCCGGACGCCATCAACTTCGCCGCCTTCCCCAAGTGCTTGATGTGCCTCTTCTCAGACCGGGGCCCTTTCCGATGCTCGGGTCACGCCGTCGGCGAGCGAGCGGAGCGTTCACCGTCCACAGTCCAGGGTGGTCGTTCCGGGCCGAGCGAGATAGCTACGGGTGCCACCTACATACAAAGTGGAGAAAGGGAAGGTCTTCGGTTTTGGAGCTACCTCCACTCAGTTCTTTTGTAACAGGGACATCCTTTCAAAACACTTAAGTTAATGGGTGAAGCGAACGTCGATGAATCCAACGAGTCCTTGTCTCCGTGTTTCGCGTTTTGCGCACGTTGCACCGCTTTGTTCCGCCGCCGAACGCGTCGACGAGAGGTTCCAATTCGGCTACACTTGCTCTGGGCTGGAAGGTGCGCACACCAAGCAAAGAGCTCGGATCTCGTTGATGGTCCGCTCTTTCTTTTTTCCGGTGGCCTGGTGGAGCTGCGTGGTGTTTTTTTTTTGCTGTGCAGTGTTTCTGCTTGGCAAAATTGAAAATCAATGATTCAAAGGTATCCAGTATCCAATTCAACGATTTGGTACATTGAAGCCACACACACACACATGGACAAATTGGCACATTTAAGCTGACTAAACTATATTCTTTTAATGCTTATTGTACATTTGCATTCAATAATACAGAACACCATACAGGAACAGATAACGGATAGATTCTTGTTTTTTTGTTGGAATATCATCTCTTTTGTAATTCCTTCACTCTATACACAGATTGCGCAAAACACGTCGCATCGTATGTGGAGGCTACGTGAAGTCCAAGAATCGTTGCAAGAAGGTCGGCCGGAGCGTTGGCCAAGCGAGAGCGTCGGCATCAGTAGCTGATCCCCTTTGCTTCAGCCAGTCGAGATCCAGACACCGAACGGTGGGAAGTGGCAAACAAATGCAAAGAGGTCAGTGAGCCAATGAGCCTTGGGTGGTTGGTCCTTTTGATATAACATGGAATCAGTGCTTGGTATCCAGTTTGGTCGGCGTTGCACATCAGAAACCATGGGAGCAGTGAAACCTCTGGTGGATTTCCACCACACCCACGGTTTCTATTTTGGAAGTCGACCATGCCAAGTCCACCCGTCACTGTGAAGCCCTTGACCCCCCCGTGGCCCGGCGGCTACTCCGACTGCCCCGGCGGGGGATCCGCGCAGGCGCGACAGTGTCCCTTCCACTCCAAGAAGGCGAATCGTCCGGGGGGATCGACGTCCTTCAACCTCGACGCGCGGGTTCGCGGACGCGGACGCGGACGCGGCTGGTGGCTTAGAGGCGTTTGGGGGGCCGTTTGAGGGTGTGCACAAGGTGGATCGGTGGTGTTGATTTCCGGTTTTGGCGTCCGGGTTTGGGGATGGGCCGAGATGTGTCGGGTTTCGTTCTTGAAAAGCTGTAGAGAGCTCCACATGCATGATGGAACACAGGGTAGGCTTGTGAGCCTAGAAGGTCAGGGTAGGCTTGTAGCAGCACGTCTCTTGTGTGTTTCTTTGACCCCCTCCGCTTTATGGCCTTGGTTGGTTGATGCCGGTTGATTGATAGAGGGTATATCTGGATACCTCGTAACAATCGATCCTTCTTTCTTCAGGAGATCGAGCTGCTGCATGTATGGTATATGGCATATTTACCAGCTATAGGCTATAGGGGTCAACAAAAAGAGGAAGTCTTTGAGACTTCTTTCGGAGCTGGGCAGAATCATATTTATACATATCCTATAGAAGTCCAGTGACCGGCGATATTTTGACGGACTGAAGTGTTTGGAAACTCCTAGACTCCGGGTCACCGTTCATCAGACCATTCTTTTCAATTCTTTGAAGAGGACTCCCAGGACAGTCCAACAATCGATCTGGTGAGTGAGAAAGGGAAGGTAGAATCAGTTTTGGATCTACCTGCACTCAGATCTTTTGTTGAGATGCTTTCAAAACAGAATCCACGCTACCTCCACTCAGAAAAACAGAATCCACGCTACCTCCACTCAGATCTTTAACTTGTCAGGACATCCTTGCTTGGTGGATGTGGTAGGACATCCCTTGGCATTTGGTCGGCTCCATCGCAGGTCTGGCCCCTGGGCGCCTTCCGCCCGCTGCCCACGGTAGAGGACTTGGAAGCGAAGCTGCTCGGCGGAGGACTTGAGTCGAGTGTGGCGAGGCTTAGGTGATCTGCTTAGAAGAGCTGGGACCCATGGATCGCGTCTGTTCCGAAGCTTTAGACAGAAACATCATCATGATCTCAAGCTGCTTAGGCAATCTCTTTGCAGATGTTCACATTCATTGACGCTTTTCCGAACTTCGTTCCTTTTCGCCACGGGCTTTGGGCCGGCGCCCCTCGTCGCTCAGGTTCACGAGCCCGCCCGACGTGCCGAAGGTGATTCACCAGGCCCCGAGCCGTTTTGGACTGGACGGGTTCCAGCAGGACGACCAAGCAGAAGCCGGACTGAACGGGTCTTTTGAACGATCCTGAATCTGTAACCGCTTGGGAAACGATCGGCCCTTGGCGTGTCATTGCCGTAAAAGATCTTAAACGTAATTACATAAACTACTTTAATTGTATCATAAAAGTACCAAAGACCTGCTTGATCTCAAAAAGGGATCTCAAAAAGGGACTCTGTGTGCGGTCCCCGTTCGTGGTCCCCATGCTTCCCCAGGTCTGAGTGACGGTCTGATTTCTGAAACAATCGCCATCAATCATAGTTCAATGAACTGTTAGAACAAGAACGAGAAACACTGGGAGGAGATGGGAGGAGAATATATAAGAGGAAGCAGAAGAAGAAAAAAAGTAATAAGAAGAAGAACCAGAAGAACTAGAAGAACCAGAAGAACCAGAACAAGCACGCACACCCACAGTCACAACCCGAAGCAGAACCACCTTCGAATGAACACATTCGACCTGCCCATCCGTTCCAGGTGGTCCTGGGTGGTGTGGATTCGGATTTCGACCCTCGGCGCTGGCGACAGAGCTGGTGGGACGACTTCTGCAAGAGCCATCCGGGCTTTGAGTACAGGACCCGCCCATCAGGGCATCGTTTGCTTCAAACAAAGAAGCTGAGTGAAGCATTAGAACAAAGAAGAAGACCAGCGTCTCGTGGTTTGCAAAACGAATTGGATTCCATGGTGGGGGAGTAGACATTTCAAGCCTCCAGACTTTCAGACCATTGTCAGAAGTTGTCCAAAGGGTGGTGCAGTGAGGAGAGACCAGCGTCTTGGTGGTTTGTGACCTTATTGGAGTCCTTGTTTGCGGGCCTTGAAACGTGACCAAACCAACCGGATCAAGGACGGTCATGAGATGAAGAACTATACCATCACCATCCAAGAGGCGTCTATAAATAGCCTCTGTCTGAGGTGATTCGGGGTGTCGAAAAACCACCGGTCTTGGAAGTGTAGCAAAGTCGTCAAGAAGGATTCCTGCTTGGTGAAGACAGCGCCGAAGCGTGACTGGAAGGATTTGGACAGATCAGTCGGTAAGTGTCGACAGATCAGCTGCGGAAGCTGGTTGCCGTTCGTTCTCTTGTTTGAAGGAACTCAGGCTAGTCAACATGCCTCCCCTGCTTTGCCTTCGAACGACCTGCAGTGAACCTTGGCAAGAATCATCGCAGTAATCAGTACCCACGCGCCAATGTACGGGATATAGAGTATTTAATATGTATTAAGAATATATACCACCCGAAGTGATCCCTTTAATCTGCCCCTCCCATGGAGTGTTTGTGCTACGAAGTGCGCTTTTTATAGGGGATGCAGACATCGAACGTTGCACGTGCGGGCTTCTCCAGGACCTGGTCGAAGGAGCAGCTCCTGGGCCGCAAGTGGTTCTGTGCCAACTTGTACGTGGAGCCCTTTGATGATCACGCCATCACCTCCTTGATGATGGAGATCCTCTTCGAGGCGCCGATCAGACTGAGCTTCAGAGCGCCGTTCGAAGCGCCGTTCACGGCAGATGAAAATGGGTCTTTTTCAGATCTGAAGCTGTGGAACAACCAAGGAACCCACTCGACGTCGACTCTTCCAATCAACCTTCCACCTTCCGAGGTGACTGTCGGGATGGGATTCTAGGTGGAGCTCTCACAATGTGCCAGGGAGGTTGAAATATCATCAGTTCCTGGAACCCCCGCGTCCCAAGGAGAAACAATTCTGGTTGTTCCAAGTCGCTATAGCGCGATGGCACCAGATCCGATCCTTTACAAAACAAACTGCTTGGGACTCTGGAGTCTGATCCACTTGTTTCGGTTCATGTTTTTTTGTTTTTTCCCCAAACAGTTTTATCTTAGAAAAAAAAGAGCTGGCCACACTCACTGGCCGCGCCCCTGAACTCTGTGGCTGGGCTCTGTGGCCCGGCTCTGTGTCCGGGTCTTGTCCCTCCTCTTGTCCTTGTCTTGGCCGCGCCCCTGAACTCTGTGGCTGGTCTCTGTGGCCCGGCTTACTGGAGAGGAGTGTGGCCGAACAAATAGCGATGTCAATGCCGACAAAAATTCATTGATGAAGCAGTTTGCTCTTGGGGTGAAGGTAGGGCGTACCAAGAAATCGATTTTTGACTATAATTGGTCTAAACGAATCGGTTCGAAGCTGTTTGGGGTCTGTGCTTGTATTTTTATCGTAACCTGTTGCAGTTCCCCAAATCTGCTCACTTCGTTCATCTTCGGAGCCCGTGAGGCCCGACCCCACGATCCACGCTATCCTCGCGCGATCCATGCGGATACGGGGCGTTTCAAGTGGTCGGATGACTCGCCAGGAGGGTGGCTTCTATGTCCCTCTCTCTACCCTGCACCAGCCGGGCTATGGAGAGGAACATTCCAGTTTGTCAGTGGGTTTGGAGGAAGAAGTTGGAATGACAGATGAAGGAGGCAGACTTCACTTCTTTGGTGGATGTCAAGAACTACATAGAATGGTCAATCAAATTTATTCAATTTTGATCTTTTTCCTAATCCATGAGGAATCGGAAGTATCTTGAAGTCACCAACATTTGTTTTTTGTTTTTCACGTGGTCATCTTGTGGAGAGTGCATCATTGCACCTTGCTTGGCCGACCCTGACGATATTCACTAGCCTTGGTCACTATCTATCTCCAGAAACACATCCTGCACCGGATGAGCTCATTGGATATAATATGTTTCGTTTCTGACGTTCCAACCAAGTGACGTGGCAGCACTGTCACTTCAGTTTCCCCATTTCTTGTATGTTCACGTCTGTTGCGCAACTATTTCACCTCACCGACCCCGTGGTGCGAACCCGCTTCCCCTTCCGCGTGTGCTCCGCGAGGACGCCTTCTTCACCGAAGGCTTCGAGGGTAGCTTCGTGGAGGGCAACGGAGGAGTCCTCGGTGCAGCCAAAGGCGGCCATCCCTCGCGTCACGGGGCACGTCCCGCGTCTCGGGGCGGCGTTGATCTCCCGGGTGCGGGGGAAAGAACATGACCATCACGTCGTGCCGGGGAAAGATCGTACGCAGCGGTGGTCTTCAGGTGCGCAGAATTATTTCGAGTGGACACGTTTTTTTCATTTCGTGCTCACCACCTCAGCACCGGACATGCGGCCCGCGGCGCCGAAAAGAGCCGTTTCTTATGGCACCTCCTACCTGTGCCATCCTTGCCGTGCCGTCAGAGCCGCGTCTCCGGGCCACGAGCCACCGCGGTTCTCGCTCGCAGCGGAAGCTGCACGGCGAGCGGGCGAGGCTCTCCGGAGCTCTTCCAGAAGCTCATGGAGCTCTACGACAAGGGCACCGTGGGCCCTATGGAGCCCCCGGGACCCGAGGGCCCTCGCGTCCTTCAAATGGGCTTCCGAGATGGCACCTGAGATCGGCAAAAGACGAGACGAGACGAGACGAGACCGTCTAGGGGTGCGTGCTGGGCAGCAGGGTGCGCCCAGTGGGCTTCCGTGGATGGGTGGGTGGGCTTGGGGGAGGTGGGCTTAGGAAGGGTGAGAGGCTCAGCCATTCAAGAGGATTCAAGAGGGTGTAACTCTGATTTCATTGGATCAAGATGTCAAACTGACAGGTTGCTGGTCCTTTTGACCGCTTGATGAGAATCGTTGGACAGATCGAATGTTCGAAGCTCCTCGGGTGTCGTACTGAAAGATCCAGTCCCAGTGGTTGAAAGCCGTGCCATGCCTCCCTCTGTGCCTCCCTCTCGCCGTTCGCGCTCCCTCTGTGCCTCGCTCTTGCCGACCGGTCTGTTCCGCGTGCAGCGCCCAGGCATGGTGCTGAAGGGTCGATTTCCCAATCGCAGCCGTTACCTGGGTGCACAGCAGGCGGCGGGACCTCGTTTTTGGATCCTTTTTTTTAACGGCGAGTTTGGTCGATGAATCGAGGAACCATTAAGACTCAAGACTTATATATGTTGAGGAAGTTAAGCTTCCACTGCATGCGTAAGATCAAAAAAAGAATTAAGAAACGACATATGTCTATTTCCAATGATATGCAAAGCTTCATTCAGCTCAACATAACATTAAACAAAGCAACATGAAAGAAGGAGGGTTTTGGATTAGCACCGGCAACACATGAGCCCCTTTTGTTTAATGTGCTCCGTGCCGATGCAGCATCATGTGCATTTGGAACGTTGTTTGTGGTCTTGCGTTGAAGGTTCCAAGAATCGCACTTTGTTGTTTCTTTTCTTTATGAGGTAAGTGGGTGGTTCTAGTGTAGTTTTTTTTCGGGACAGTTCCACCCACTAGAACCATCTCATCTAGAACTACTTGCTGGTCAGGAGGTGGTGTTTAGACATTCTATTAGTGGGTGGTGCTTAGTTCACAAACTTTGGACAGCTCCTTCACTGAAAGCCCAGCTCCATCCGACCATCTGGGTGTCCTGGGTAGTCCCCAGCCCACTATCTTGTCAGAGATGTCCAGGTCCGCCCCCTCATGGTCGGTCCAGGTAGAGAGGATGCTCCGTGTGTCGGGAAACCGTCGCATTGCTCTTCAACGACCGACCGCCGTTTCTTCAACGACCGGTCGTTGAGAGGTGGTGGCTTTTACGCCTGGCGATCAACGGCTGGAACATGCCAGCTTGAGCTTCTCCTACGAGTGCCAGGTGCGGCCTAGTGGTGCCATGTTGGTGTTTTAAAAAGGATCCGAGGAACAGCGGCCCAGCAATGTTGTTCCATCGTCGGAATCCCGCTGAGGTCTACTTGTTTTACGAAGGATTTGACGACCAAACCGGACTCAACCAGTTTTAGAAGGGTCGTTTCCGGAGCTTCCGAGGGGATTAGGATGGTAGACATCCAGCGAGGACCATAGGGGTGGAGTGAAGTAGACTAAAGATGACTAAAGAGATACGTCCACCATCAGTGGGCTTTTGCAATAGAGGAAGGGTCGCGTTCAAATCCATCGTTAAATTGTTTGGTGTCTGAGTGAGGGTGCCATGGAGTTTGAGGGACTCGGGTTGAACCTAAGAGCGTGGACCAGAAAGAAAGGTATCAGCCTTAAAAGACACTCGGTGCCCAGGCAGAGAATGGCCATTTCATGCAAATAGATGCAAATAGATTGCGAGTTGAACAAGATGCGGCTGGTTTCGTCATGGCACCTCCCCGACGAAACCCATGGGAGCTCGATTGACATCTTTTATAAAGCTATTGGTTCATTTGACCAGGAATCAACCAGGGTGCGCCATGACCGCCATGCGAAAACACGAGTCATGAGCGGAAGTCCGCAAGTAGACCGTCAGGCCAAGTAGAAGTCCGTTTGGATCCATTGTCAATTGGTTCGGTCAAAGGGTGAGAAAGTGAGAACTAAAGAGTGGTGCACCAGGAGTCACAAGGAGTTGGGTGGTGTGCCTCGTCCCATCCAGTGAGTGGATGTGACAGGGGCACCCTTCACCTCCATTGAGCACGCACCCCATCTTGTGACTGCTGGCAGATCGATATTTTTGGTCAACTTAGGATTGTCCCATATCAACGCGTGTTTTCGCTGTTTCGAGCATTTTCGAGCTTCTCTCTACTTCTCAGTCCAGCGGCTGATCCCGAGAACCAGTGGATGTTCGGTCTTGGTCTCGGTCGCCGGCACCGGCGATCCGATACGAAGCAGCGATCATGAGCAAAACAGCAACACGTATAGAAGCGGTGGGTTGACCATGGCAATCTACTCAGTTCATGTTTGGTCAACCACCATCTCCCCCTGTGCATCATCCTGATTTTCCATGTTGCCCTTTCCACCCAAATCATGGTGATGTCATCCGGTGAAGCATCGCGCTTCGGAATGCCGATGGACGTCGGCAGAGAACGCGTGCGGAGGACTGGAGGAGGTCACAGTAGGTGAGTCGACTCAGTTTGTTGCTCCAGGTGCCCTGCTTCTCATGCAAGGGCATTGAGGCGATGCAGGCGGCAGTCAGTGAGATGGGTGCCGTGGGTCGCAGTCCAGTGGTCTCGGTTGGGGTGGTCTCGGTGTGCGGGCCTAGGGTGTGGCACTCTTTGTCCTGCCGAAGTCCCTTCGAGATCATGAGGTGAAGCATGGTATCATGATATCCAGAAGGCAGGCAGTAGTCTACTTACAAATACTTAATTAAACACTCCAAAGATATGAGAAGAAGTCCTACGAACTGAGCGATCGCTCCATTTCCATTCAGTTTCGAAGATTTCTAAGCTGCTGGGGTGGAACTTTCGAACCTCTTCCTCTTGAGACTTGGTTCTGTCCATTTCCAACCAAAGAAGCAAACTTTTCCATGATTTCCAAAGCCGTTTTCAATGTCTCTTTTTTTCAGAGTTGCTTTGAAGCACCAACTCCGGTGGCTCCACCGGAGGGCGTTCCAGCCAGCACTGGAACAACGGAGCGTTGTCTGGCACCACTGGAGCGGACAACTGGACACTGCACACTGGGCCCCCCTGGTGAATGGACATCCCATATATCACCTCTAAGTCTAAGGGGCTATGATTGGACACCCCCATCCGCCAAACAGGGGGCCCTGGTATGTACTGTGTATACTGTATACTATTGTGAATTTCAGCTGTTGTAGCCAGGGTGTATTGCGTACAGTTGATGCACCGTCGCTGCTGTTTCGGCTGAACAGGGCCCTTGAGCTGATTCGCTGCTGCGAAAAGGAACTGTGCGAGATTCAAACTGGTAGCGGAGCAGGTTCTGAAGGGGCACCCTCAGGATCTGACTCACCCGGGGAGACTCGCTGGATCCGAACCCGTTGAACCCAATTGCGTGACCCTGCGCGCAATCCGTCGAACCGTTGTAATTCCAGTGCTTTGCGAAACTTGTTGAGTTGCGATGTCGCTGGCTGGCCTGCGGTACACATCCCATGGAGGAAGTATCTCAGGACCACAGGAGACGAAGAGCGGATCATACATCTACAGTGGCAATCCAAATGGTTTCTTCGAATGGGAATTTCGCACCAAGGTCCGCGTTGCTTTGCACAAGCAGAAACATGCGAAGAAGAAGTCAGAGAAGACCTATTCGAGTCCTGGAAGCCAATCAGCCACACCAGAACGTTCTCAGAGGAGGCCGACTCATGCGACCGAAGCTGGGGATGTATCAGAGGATGACGAGGCACGATTTGAAGCTTTTGGAACCCCGAAGTCCGAGAGCGTGGCAGGAGAAGAAGAACCAGCTCTGAGCACTGCCGGACTGGATGATGATGGAGCAGAGTATGCAACACTTGTCCACAAGGTGTTGGAAGGTCTGAGAGGTGATGCATACCTCACAGCTCAAGACATGGGATTGGAGAAGTTGTTGACTCCAACTGGCATTGATGAGTTGATATCGCGTATCCGTGCACAATTTTTTCCACTTCGACAACAAGAAGCACGAGAGTTGTTCAGAGTGGGTCAACTCCCACATGGTCCCTTGTCTCGCCAAACGACAGAAAGCGTGACTAGCTACATTTCACGAAGACGTCGTTGGTGGAGGAAGCTTTTGGAGATGGATGATGGGGTAAGTCTTTCAGACCCCATGCGTGGTGAGCTACTTCTGGAAGGTTCTGGCTTGAGCAAGACAGAACAGCTCATGATCAAGACAGCTGCAGGCGACAACCAATCCTTTGACGTCTACGCCAAGTTCTTGCTTGAATTCCATGGACAAATTCACTTGCGCAGCTGGTCCGCTTTTGGTAACACGAGCCCTCGGAGGCAGAAAGGCGGAGGCAAGTTTTCAGGCAAGTCTTCCTACAAAGGAGGAAAAGGGCGCAGTTGGCAAAGATCTGCGTACATTGTTGAAGATGACTCTTGGGACTATGAAGATTCCTATGAAGCAGAAGCAGAGGACGACTATGAGCATGAAGCTTATGTCGCAGCAGAAGATGAAGAACCAGATGATGAAGAACATGAAGACTATATCGAAGACCCTGAAGTTGCCACAGCGTTGATGGCAATGGGAGAATGTGATGATGAAGAGAACGATGCCTCAGAGGAACTGGGCAGCGCAGCCCAGCATCAAATGATGGCCTTTGTCGTGACTGACCAGTTGAAGGGCAAAAGCAAAGGCAAAGGTAAAGGTTCAGGAAAGAAAGGTGGAAAGAGCAAGGGGAAAGGCAAGTATGTGTTCAAGACACAGTTGAGCGTGCAGGACAGGATTGCACGTCTAGCAAAGTTGAAGTCAGTGTCCAAATGCTTGCGTTGTGGAGGAAAAGGACATTGGGCAGGAGACCCAGCTTGCAAGTTCCCCAAGCAGAACGACAAGTCCCCTGGAGGAACGTCGTCGACGAGTAAAGCCACAGCCTATTTTGCGTTGAGTGATGATGAGTCTTCTGTTGAAGGTGAGTACATGTGTGTTGATGTCAGTGGTCAAACTGTCGAAAATGGTACGTGCTACATGGCATACAAGATGTCCCCAAAGAAGAAGCTTGAGTTCGAACCGTCAGACCGTGCATCCATGTCGTCAGGAGTGACCAGCAGTCCACCGTCTAGCTTTTCGATGGTCGAGCCAAATGTCCGTCGGTCACCGCAGAAGTCCCCGCCGGTCACGCGTAGGAAGAAGGACATGGAACAAGACTTGTTGCCTGAAGGTTCGCAGAATGTCTTCGTGTTTGGTCAGCACCAAGGTTTGACATACCATGAAGTGTTGTTCAAATATCCTGGATACTATCAATGGGGATCAGGCATTTCGCACCCTTCGCGTTGTTTGGCAGATTTTCTGACCTGGGTGACCACGTACTATGAAGTCAGTCAGGACGGAGACGTAAGCCTGAGAGAGCATCCATTGACAGATGTGCCAGTAGAGGCAATTCGACGTACTGGAGACAAGAGTGCCAAGGGAAAACCACCAAACCCCCCGCTAGAGGAATCATGTCGTCGTTGCACCAGATTCACATTTCAAGGTTCAAATGCCTATGTTGAGAACAAGACATGCCTTGACTGCGGAAGGAATGAAAGAAAGAAGAAAGAAAGCAAACCTTCGGCCGACCCCGCAAAGTGCAAGCATGAGGTCACAGATCGTCGAGGCAGTTCGAAAACCACGTCTCGTTGGTACTGCAAGTTGTGTGGAACCACTGTTGACGAGATGCCCCGAGAAGAGGCGCGTAAGAGAGAGGCAATGGCAAAGAGTATGGTAGGCATGCGCACCAATGCATTCGACACGACAGCATCCATGATTGAGAATGAAATCAACGATGCATGTATGTCAGCTGAAGGAACTCTAGAGGTTTTGGAGATGTTTCGACAAGAGGTTGAGTGTGAGTTAGAATTTGGCGAACCTGTGAGGGTTGGCGTCCTGTTCGAGATCCTTGCCAATGCCGTGGAGGTCATCAGAGAGGCCGCACCGGAAACTTGCTACATGGGACTGTTGTCGGATCTCAATGAAGCCACAATTGAAAACACACTTCGTCTTGTTGACATCATGGAAGACCCTGGAGTCTGGGCTGTGTTGGATGAAGGATGTAATGCAACTGTGTGTGGACAAGCATGGATCCAAAACGCCAAAGACAAGTATGCACGTCTTGGGTATGATGTAGCTGATTTGCAGTGTGACTCAAAAGCTTTCCGAGGACTCGCCGGAGACACCAAAACTTTGGGCAAGTGTCGAATTCCATTTGCTTTGACCTTTTTGGACCCCGAGACGAAACTTCCGGGAGTCATGGAGACACATGTTGTTGATGGGAAGATTCCATTGCTTTTGTCACAGCATGCTCAAGCTGCATTGCATTTCACGAAATCTATGGGTGATGCCAAGTGCTATGTAGGAAATGCAGAACTTGAACTGTGCAGAGCTAGGAACTCAGGACTTCTATGTGTGAACCTCTCAGAAGGTCTCAAGAGCCTAAAGTCCAAGAGACTCCCAAAGCAACTTCGAGAACTAAAGAACACGGATTATGGCATGAGCTTCAACATTCGTCCATCAGATCAGTTGACTGCATTCATGGCTGACGAAGAGCGCCCGACTAGAGGCACTTTCACGCTGGATGACCCTGCTTGTGTGCATGTCCTGACATGTGGAAAGGAGTTCAATGGCCAGATTGCAAGCTTTGATCGCAGCAAGAGCTTGATTACATTGGGACCCATCTTGGCACAATTGACCCCGGGAGGCGATTGTTGATCTTTGACTGCATGGGATTTGGAGATCCTCAACACGACCCGCAGTTGCGATCTCACGTCGGTACACATCCGGAAATCATTCGAGGGATGACTGGCAGCGAGAAGACGATGGAAGCATTGCTATATGGACTTCATCACCTGAAGGCTTGCCATGAAAAGGGACAACAGCTGGCTGTCATAGCCTACTGCAGGCGGAACAGACACAGATCTGTATCCTTTGGTTGGTTGTTGGCAACGGCATTCAGCAAGCTATGCCCGAGAGCTCACTTGACCTTGACGCATTCCAACCAGGATCATTCCTGGAGCCAGATGAGCGGCGCATGCAAGGGCAAATGTGCGATGTGCACGCATGAGTCGCATGATGCTTTGGAAGCAGCCTTGAGGTCAAGGGACTATGTTTTGAGGCAGTTCGGGTTGAAGGCGACTCCAACATACAGTCATGTTGGCCTGGTGGTATACGATTCGGAAGTGGAATCCCGAGAGAGCGATCGAAGATCCCAGGCACCAGTCGGGTCCAGAGTACTACCGCCGCCGCCATGTCCGAAAAGACCACCAGTCCTCCGACCAGCGGTGGTAAAGGCGGCGAGTGTGGCGAAGGCGCCAGTCCCCGTGCCAAAAGGGACACACACCATGTCCCATAGAGGACCAGGATCCGTGAGGGCAGCATCACCAGACCCACAACTCGCTGCAGCAACACCCAAGGCACCAGCACCTGAAGCACCAGCAGCCGAGGCATCAGCACCCGAAGAAGAGAGTCGGTACAATGAAGATGCTGAACTTCGTCGTCGTGACAAGGCCGAGACCTCAAGACAGGCAGAACCAAGGGGTGAATCAGTTGCTACAAGTCAGCCTGATGCCGCGACACAGGCCTTGCTACAGACTGTTGAGTTGTTGACACAGCAGGTGAAGCAAATGCAGGAGCGAGAGTACGAGAGGAGACGATCACGTTCAAGAGACAGACGTCGACGAGAGCGATCAGACAGCCGGGACTATCATCGTGGAAGAAGACGTGGCAATAGCAGAGAATACCGGCGTGGAAGGAGCAGAAGCTTGTCGAGGAGAAGGTCACCTTCATTTGGTCGCATTCCGACACCTCCAAAGCTGATCCCGAGAGAGCCGGAAGGACCGCCACCCAGATGGCATTACTATGGATCAGGTCGTGGAACCAGTCGAGACTCAGAACAGTCAGCTTGGCAAGAACGTCGATTTGTGTCTTCTTCAGAGCGCCCAGGAACAACGCATTTTCCAAGAGCCACAGGAGCATGGCCGTCGCATCTCGAATTCCCTACGGTGGAAGGCGATGGACCGTGGAATCGTCGAGTGAACCTCGAACACGTGCCGCTTGAGTTGCTTGACAGAATCTGGGATTCAGTGCCAGATTTGGGAATGAAGGCATCGCGTTGTGCCCTTCGCTGGGTTGGACCTTTCTTCCCTGGGTCCACGTCACTTACCAGCAAGGAGATTGCCAAGTCGAATCACGAGCTCAACGTGAAGATCGTCATCCAACATGAAACCTATGATCATGGCAAATACTCTTCGAAGCCCAGCAGAGCATACTACACCGACTACATGAAGGACGATGGCTGGCAGGCGTCGAGTTTTGAGCATGTTGAAGGCCAGTGGGAAATGGCATTGTTGAGAAGCAACTTGGACAATCAGCCACAAGAGATTGACTGGCATGTCAAAGGCAGGATCTTGATCTTCTCACCTCCATTTGCAAGACCTGAAGAACACGAAGATGTCGTAGAAGAAGAGCCCTCAGGAGGCGATGGCGATGAAGAAGGAAATGGTGGTCAAGAACCGCCTGGTGATGATGACGAAAATGGAGACGGGCCGAGCGGAGGACCTTCGAAACGCGCGAAGACAGAGATCACAGAGATGGCAAAACCAGTGGAGACGGCAGAAGAGACTCCCAAGGAGGAGAAGATGGACGATGCACTTGATGCTGAACCTGTTGAACCGTTCCATGGCTGCACCGCTATCGATCTGTCGAACGCACCCAAAGAGGAATTGTCAGACGATGACGTAGTCACCATGAGTACACAAAGCACTCCGGATCGTCCGACCAGTTCGCGTGAGGTGCTCGACCGAGACAAGTTCATCATGAGCCGCTTCCAAGGTTCCAAGGGGAGATCGAGCTGAGCTCCGACAGCGATGGTCACGCATTCGTAGCTCTGGATCACCGGACTATGAACAAAGGAGAAAAACAAGTGTTTGTCGCCGGCCTGCAGACTTTGCAAGAGAATGACTCAGTCTTGCATGCACTAGTTTCGAACAACCCGTTGAGTGTGCAACACATGGTCATTGTCAAGGATGACATGTTGATCAATGCACCCCAGAGTGCAAAGATATTCGATGTAGGTGCAAACTGGGTGAAGACCCGCAAGGAGGTCATCAAGCACATTTCAAATAAGATCCCTGGTTTGGTTGTACTGTTTTTGGAGAACACGGACCCCAGGAGGATTTGGAATGATATGCTCATGGAAGTCGACATGTATGGTTGCAACCTTCTTCTTTTCACACCACTTCTCGAGATATCTGTCGAACAGTCCATTTGCCTTGGTGGTGACCTAGAGTTTGCCTTGGCAGGTCCACAAAGCCCCAAGATCTTGGAGGCGCTGGAAGGTTGGTGCGGAGAGAACATGATTCCAAAATGTTTCGAAGACGCGAAATCGGCAAGACTCCTAGAGATGTTGAACACCATGTCAGAAGAAACTTATTTGGAGCATTTTGCACGGACATGTTTTGTCGCAGACGAACTCGAAGACATCTCTGAAATTGAGGACAGTGACATTGAGGGAGTTCTTCAGGAAACCAAACATGATGATGGAAAACCGTTGACGGCAAGAGAACAGGAAGAACTCATGCTAGATCAACTTGCATTGCCCGGAGCCGACATGACGGAACAGAAACGGAGACGACTGTGGCGTGCTCTCCCCCAGAGGACTCGCATTGCAATTCGTCGCTTGCATCGGCAGTTCGGACATCCCGCACCGTCAACTTTGAAGAATATTTTAAAGGCAGGTAAGGCAAGCAAGGAGTTGATCGAAGCTGCACGTCTTGTCCGTTGTCAGTCCTGCGAAGACACTGCGCCACGTCCCCGTGATCATCCGGTAGGAAATAGTAATTTCCAGTATGAGTTCAATGCCATGCTTGGTCTTGATGTCACAGAAATGAAGGACTATGCAGGAAGCAAGTACAGCATTCTTACGATGCTAGACATTTCGACAGGATTCCATTTGTCAGAGGTTGTCAAAGAAGGTGGAGGTATGCCAACGTCAGAAGCCTGTGCACAAGCTATCCTTCGCAGATGGATCAGTTGGGCAGGTTTTCCGAAGGCCGCAATCATGGATAGAGGTGTCCACAACCGAGGTGAGGTATCCAAGCTGTTCGCTTCGCACGGTGTTGAGATCTTCTATGCACCATTGGAAACCCCTTCAGCCATTGGCAAGGTTGAAAGGCACCAAGGTATCTTGAAGGCAATTCTCAGGAAGACCATCCATGACATGGAAGCCGTTGGTCGCAATGCGTTTGAAACATGTTTGCACGAGTGCACTTCCGTGAAGAATCACATGCAAAGAGTCCAAGGCTATTCTCCAGCACAATGGGTCCTGGGAAGGAACCCAAGAATTCCAGGATCTGTGACAGATATGGATGAGGCAGGAAACTTGGGCATCTTGGAGAACAAGTTTGACCCTGCAGCAAGCTATCATTTGTGTCACGCATCCCGTATGGCTGCACAAAAGGCATTCATCCATCTGGATACAAGTTCCCGTGTTGCAAGAGCATTGACCAGGAATGCCGCAGTCCAGAACAAGAAGTCATTTGTGGTTGGAGACCTTGTGGTCTATCGTCGAGACACACAGCAAGGTGGAACCGTGTGGTCCACTGCTTCGCGTGTGATTGGCATCGACCCGCACAATGGCATCTGGTTGCTACATGAAGGTATTCCTATTTTGTGTGCTGCCGGAAAACTTAGATCAGCCAATGAGAGTGAATCTTTGGCCTACTCTATTTTGAACAATATCCCAGTCTTCCCGGAGGCAGTGACATTGGGACAGCAGAAGTACATCCGAATGATGGACGAAGAAGCAAGCCCTAAGAAGGGACAAAAGAGAGAAGCACAAGCAGAAGATAAGACGGGCAAGGCTGCCCGATCATCTGCAAGCGCGAGTGGAAGCGCAGTCGCAGTTCCGATGACCCCCGGAGGCATTGGTGGTGATGATGAGGTCATGCTCGCAATGATTGACAATGAAGATCATTGGAGAATCTCTGAGAATCATGCAATTCGTGTTCGCAACAAGAGGAGATTCCATGACTTTCATCCGCTGCATGACGGAGATGTTCCGGAAGGATTCGGAGGAAGACGCGTAACCAGAAAAGTCTATGAAGACGGAAGTCGAATGACCAGCGAGTCCATGCCGGGCATGGATGATGTTGATTCTCGCGCATGGACAGGTTTCACAATCTTTACACGGGTAAAACACCCGTTGATCGCCATGGCCGCTGCTGACGACACTGAACTCGATGCTGCAGAGTTTCGAGCCTTTGTGGCTCAACGCTTTGGAGAAAACAGTGAGACGCAGGTTGGCAAGGTGGCAAAGACGCTGCAATACGACCGATGCACTCCCGAGATGCAAGCCCGCATCTTGGATGCACGTCGTGCAGAGTGGAGCAAATATAGGAGCTTCAATGCTGCAATGCCTATTCGAGGCAAGGAATTGGAGGAGTTACTTCAAGAAGGGCATGTTCCTATTCCTATGCAATGGGTAGATGTGGATAAGCAAGCTCATCTGACAGGTACGCCTGAACATCGGCCAGAAAACAGATCTCGGTTAGTAGCTTGTGGAAATCACGAACAAGTGAGCCGTGATTCACAGGGTATTCGTTGCGATAGCCCCACTGCTGAGACTGAAGGACACATGTTGATTGCAAGCTTCGCATCAAGCCATCGTGTGACCCTATATGCGGCAGATGTTTCCTCAGCGTATTTTCAAAGTCAACCTATGACGAGGTTGCTGTTGCTCAAACAGCCACGTGGTGGAATTCCAAGCCCGGATGTTCCACCGGATGCAATGTTAGTTGCACGCCTTCCGATCTATGGCACGATCGACGCAGGCAGAGGTTTTTACTTGAGGATGAATGGTGAGATCACCAGTGCCGGGTTGAAGTGCAGTCGCATTACACCTGCATTGTACTATTTGCACAATTCCAAGGGAAAGTTGATAGGCATGGTCGCGACACATGTCGACGACTTGTTGTATTGCTACCTTGACGAAGGCAAGAAGACAATTGAAGGTATACTCAAAAGGTTCACGATTGGCAAAACAGAATCGGGAAAGTTCCGATACTGCGGACGTCAGTTCGTACAGCATGAGGACTACTCCGTGAGCATTTCTACAAGTGAAAACTGCAGAACAGTGAAGCCGATCGAAATCGACAAGCATCGGAAGCTGTCGGAAAAGGTGACAGAGAAGGAGTTGACAAGCCTCAGGAGCGTTGTTGGTAGTTTGGCTTGGGTTGCCCGTTATGGAAGACCAGACCTTTGTTACCGTGTGAATGAGATGCAGCGTGCATGTAGCGCAAAGGCAACAGTGCAAGACTTGAAGAACGCCAACAAGGTTGTTGAATTGGCACTTCAAGGAAGTGACTTGCAGATCACCTTCAAGAGTGATTGGATTGACTGGAGCGATCTGGCAGTTGTGACATTTAGCGACGCAAGTTTCGCAAACGAAGAAGGCTTTAAGAGTCAGCAAGGCCGCATTCACTACATAACGAATGCGAGCAGCCTCAAGGAAGGCAGTCACAGAATGCATCTGATCAGCTTTGGTTCAACTACCCTCAAAAGGGTGTGTCGTGCTACATTGCAAGCAGAAGCATATGCTCTGCAAACTGCAGTCGAACATGGAGACCGCCTACGATGCCTGATTTGTGAGTTGACCGGACGACTTAATGACTTCAAGAACTGGCATGAAGAAACCCAGAGGCGAATGGCACACGTGTACTACACGGATTGCAGGAGCTTATCGGACCATTTACTGGCAGAAGTTCCAAGAAAGGTACAAGACAAGAGGCTTGGCATAGAACTTGCCGCATTGAGGCAAGGGGTATGGACTGTGAGTGGCGAGAGAACATCAGAGATCTACAGTCCCTATGGTGACCACCTGAGGTGGATTGAGACATCGAAGCAATTGGCAGACCCGCTAACCAAGAGCATGAAGCCGGACTACCTCCTCAAGACACTGGAAAGTGGCCTTGTGAATGTCGAGAACAGTGGCGCATGCGAGAAGGGAGCCAAGAAGAAAGATGAAGAAGTCTCACCTGACTTGTTTTGAGAATTCGACATGGAATGGCATGGTTTACGGCCCCACGGGGAATAGAGTTGCTTGGCTGCCTTTGTACAACTTGAACTGTAAAGCCCGCAACACACCTGTAGATAAGACGGGTGTGAATTTCAGCTGTTGTAGCCAGGGTGTATTGCGTACAGTTGATGCACCGTCGCTGCTGTTTCGGCTGAACAGGGCCCTTGAGCTGATTCGCTGCTGCGAAAAGGAACTGTGCGAGATTCAAACTATTAACAATCTATTAACTACCTTGAACCCAGTAAAGCTCTGTTTTGATACGAAAAGACCATATTTTGGGTGGTTGATGATCCAAAATAAAGGTCAATTCAGGTTCCAGGTCTATAATGGTGTAAGTCTTTCCATCTCGACACTTGGAAGGAATGGGATCCACTTGGAAAGCTGGTCGCTGCACAGACATCATTGGTCCTTGGTCCACTGGTGGGCAGAACAGCCGGATCAAGAGACCTCACAAAATCCATCTCACAGGACTTGCTTGAACCACGAACGTCGCCCATCATCCGACCATCATCCGCTTGAACCATCCACCAGCCCCGGCCGCCACGCACCGCACGTCGCGGTTCTTTTCGGCGCCTTCAGGTATTTCGTCGAAGGCGCTCTTCCTGACGGACCGGGAGTTCTTTCAGATGACCCGCCTGCGCGAGGCGCCGTGCGGCGGGCCGTGGCGGTGGGAGAGGAAGAGAGAAAAAGAAGAACAGGGAGGTGATGTATGTATAGATGGTTATTTCATTCATAAAGCAAGCCCCCAGGTCTGCTGAGCTTTTACAACGCTATACATTTCTAATTAAACAAAATTAGTTCAACATAATTCAACTGTTGTTTTGATTAAGCAACCGCCTATCGACGGCATACAGAGGCTGCATTTTTATTTTTTAACTCTGCAGAGCCCATGAACGACGGTCGTCTTTTTTTTCATGCATCACGTTCCAACGTTCCAACGTCGCCATCTTCGTTTCTTGATTGTGTCCGGATCTGCTTTTGCAACGGCTCGATGGCTTGCAATTGTCCTGCACAGGCTGAAGTTGAGCCGTTTCGTTTGTTTGTCGGACTGACGAGTTTAGTGGGCAATGACATGGATGTGCTGGAGTCTTGGGTTTACTGCAAGATCTTTAAGACACACTGCAAGTTACTGGAAGGGTGCAAACAAGAACACAAATCCGACCAACTACTGACTTCCTTGTCAGCATCTAAAACACACACGCACACCTTGCTTGGCTGAGGCAGAAACCAACTGATCTCAGATGTTTCTGAAGCTTACATGAATGCCTTCCCTGAAGGGTGGATCTGGACAGTCTAGACATTCCGCAAGAGTCTGGTCGTGCTTTCAGTTCTGCCAGGAGCTGCCAGGGCATTTGGACCAGCTCGGCCACTGGGAGCAGATAGCGGGGCGTGGGGTGGCACCTGGAGAAGCCACTTCTTCACGGATCTTCATGAGGCTTCTTCACGAACCTGGCCTTGGAAGGCAAGTCACGTGCCCCTCCTTTTTTGGAAGAACACGTGTACTGTAGTGGAACCATCACCAGGAAGGACCTTGGCCAGAAATGACTCTGAAACGGAATCCCTGATTGTAGATATATAGTCTATTTTTCCAGAAAGAACAGGATCCCAATCCCTACGGGTTTTTCTCCCAAAAGGGAGCCTCTCCTATCAGACGTCGAACGCGTCGCGCGACGTGTTGTCGCGGCGCGTCCGAGGTGTTCAGGGTTGGGATGTGGTGCTCCTGGGCATCGAGTGGAACACCGGAGAAGAGGAGGTAGCGATCTTTCCTGTCTCCCCAGGCCTGGTGCTGTTTGGGTGCGGCCGATCACCGATCACTCCAGTCACTCCAGTGCGGCTGTCTGGGTGCGCAACGAACAAAATGGGGAACACGAAGAGATGACTGGGCGAAGGTATGGTATGACGGTATGACATGGTATTGGTATGACTGGGCGAAGATTCTAAAGATGTGGGGATGAGACAAGGGCTACTATAAGTGGGGAGGATTTGCACCGCATGGCCAGCATGGTGGTCTTCCATGCGACAAAACACAGGGTTTCCACGAGAAAAGCGGGATTTCCTGCCCATCATATGTCTAAGAGTTTTGGCCTTCGAAGGGGGCTTCAGCATTTGAAGCCTGAGGGCCTGGACGAAGGCTTCGAAGGGGGCTTCGAAGGATCTGATTTGATCCATTATATTGTCAAAATAAATGGGAAAAACACCGGGTCAAGTGCTGTTCTAGAAGCCGGAACCCGTGATAGACCCGCGATTTACCCGTGACACGCCGTCAAGAAAAGCACGCACGGGTTGAACCCTTCAGTATCCCTCTGACATTTTGGTGCTTTCGGTGCAGATTCATCGTCACTGGTCCAGCCTTTCTCAGACTCCCCATCCTCCAAGATGGATACCTGCCCCCACCAGCAAACACCCGGTTTGAACCTCTGGGTTCGAACTCCATGACTGCTGCGGGCCCCCCCGCCCCACCCCCCCAACCCGCATCCGTCCTTCCCCACGAGCGCGGCGGTTTGCACCGCCAGGCGGCCGCCCCCGGAACTCGCGCGTGGCCGGCTTCGTGGCGAACCTGGCGGCGCCCACGAACGGCGCCGCGCTGCGCCGCGCCTTGCAGCGGGGCGTCACCGAGGCCGGGCCGCTGAGTTCGAACATGGGCCAACGGACGCCATCTTACTGTATGGGTTGGGGAAGCTCCGAACGCTTCCTTTTTCCCTCTTTCGGCACCGCCCCAGATGCCCTGGGGCGGAGCCCAAGCGTGCCGAGCGGCCCCGAGGACGGTTTCGATCCGGCGCCGCTCTTCGATGCCGCCGGGGAGTTGAAGCTCCACTTTGTGGCTGAGAAGTACGCAGGCGGAGGGAACACCGACCTGGTGGAAGGACCGAACCGTTTTGGAAGAGTTTTGGAGGTGAGACTGGACCAATTCTTCTGGGAGGGTAAAGATCAATGTAAGATCCAGTTGGGTTTTCCTGATGTGGACTCCTAGCAGAATGACTTCTGTGGAAAGAACTGTGCCAGCTCAAGCTGGATGCCCAGGTCTCATGTTTTCTTTTGCCTTTCAGGCACAGCGGGCTTTTCAAACATGTTGAGTCCACAGGATCTGAGTGTGACAAAGGAAGTAGGGAGCTGTGTAGCTACTCCCCCCAAAAAGGACTTTCTGATCAGCGATGTGTTCAGATGTGTTTCACACAATCATTTCCAGGCCATGTTGCAGGTCATTGCGAACTTTTTTGAGACATATGGAATTCCCTTCCCTTCCTTCCATCCAACCGAATCCTTTTTCAGGGTTGTCCTCCCTCCTCATCCTTCCGAAAAAGGGCCTCCCTGCGCCTCGCGCAGGCAGCATGGAGGAGGCCCGGATCTTCCGGTCGATGCCCTTGGTGCATCGGGCGTTCAAGCAGCTGGCGGACCATGTGCCTTGACTCGAGATGGAGCTGGAGGTGGAGGGCAGAAGCCAAGTCTAGAGGGGTGTCATTCCATCCAGCAGAACCGTCACCTGTCTTTCGGATTCTTTCGGAGGGTTCCTCCAGCGAACGAAGCTTGAGGTTGAAGCTTCGGTGTGTCTTCATTCTGAGACCACCCCTGGCACCAGCAGGTGCCTGTGCCATCCTGTGCCAATGAAACCAAAGCACCCTCTAAAGACGAACGTGCTCGATGGAAGCGGCGCGAAGCGCCGCAGGGTCGGAACATCGTCCCGCACGCGCATGGCCAAGTCGATTTGCAAACATGGTCTTTGGGTGTCTATTTTTGAGGTCTTCAACAGACTTCCTTTGGGGTACAGTGCTAGTTCCTGTGCCTTTTTGAGACGATGCCAAAGAACTGATCACCACGTTTGCAAATCCATTTGTTGGCCCCTCGAGGCTTCAGACAGCTATATAAGTGTCTTTGAGTCATGTTTTGAAGAACCAGTTCAGCTATAGAGGCTATCGAGATTTCTGCTAAATTCAGATGACTTAGACTTAGGTTTTCACCATTGCGTTGACCGGGTCAAGGGAAAGGTCAGGGGATGTACTTCTTTCCCCGCTCAAAAGCACACGGGTTCTTCGCCCAGGAGCCTCCCATGCATTTTGAGCGCCATGAACTCCACGGGAACTTGATGAAGGGATACCACTCTGGAAGCTTGGCAGTTGAGCCGACTCCGGACACCTCCGGAACTGTCCGCTTTCTCGTCATGACGGTGAGAAACAACAACAAGCCAGCAGCCATCGGTTTTGTTCAACCGACGAAGGGTGTAGGCACCGGGGTGCAGGGACCAAGATGAAGCAAGAAAAAACTGCGGACATGGTTTGGAGGATTAAAGGTACTATGAGCTATGGCACAGATGTTAAGAAATGTGACACCATTATGGTGAGTGATTCTTGACATCCTTTCTGGAAGATGACGCCTATGTATTGAAGCTATCAAATTCTGTTTACCACATCCTACTGACGTGACTGTATTCTTGGGTCCTGGAACTCAGGAACGACGAAGGAGTGTCGTGATTCTTGTGGGCGGGGGGGTTCATTTGGGATGCTCAAACGGATCAAACAGGCACGTAGCAGCAGGTGTGCGCCACAAAATGTGTCATGGGGCAGAAGATCAGACTGCCACACATGTTCCATTGCCTTGTTGGCAGGGAGGCTCCAAGCTGCCCGGTCCATGCCCCGGTCCAAGTCCTGTAACAAACCAAACTTGAAACAAATGAATATCCAGAGTGCGCTGACAATACACTCTATACTACATTCTACATATAGGTTTCATCTTTTGACGAACTCCCCTTCGTCCCCTTTTTGTCGGGTCGCTTCCATCAACTGAGATAGCCTCCGGTTTGAGATGATCCTGGAACCGAACGGTGGGATCATGTTCCGCAGCTGGAACGAGGACGGCCCGAGCGTTCTGCAAGCTCGCAGGGAGTTGGCACAGTTCGTGGGAACTGCAAGGATCGGATTTCAAATGCTTAAGGATGCTGCGAACAAACGGGCATGAGCAGAACAGGCCCTTGTGTGAACAAGTTCACGAGAATTATACACCCTTGGGATCCCTTGGGACATTCCTGTGAACAGGTTTTTGAGATCGAAGAGGTCCTACAAACTCTTCGGCAGAAATTGGCATCTATCATAAGGAAGACTCTTCCGCCCATCACGCGGAGTTCAGCAGACCCAGCCGAGCCAGCTGGACCCGCCGTAGCACAGAAGCACGAACGACCCTCCTAATGGCCCGAAGATGGCAGAACAACCCTTCCAAAACGAAGGTCTCCTGTCCCATATCCTCAGATTCGGTGGTGAGACCCTCCTGGCACCCACCCACCATCATCATCTTCGAAACGGCGGGGGCGGCCGACTTAGACGAGGCTTTAGGGAGTGAAGATGGGAATGGGAGACTTGATGTCCTGCCAGGACAACTCCACCAATTCGGAGGCGGGGCGGTTGAGATCTGCGTCTTGCGGCTTCGTGAAGGATCTGCCGAGCTCTGGTGACCGGAACCCCCTCGGCCCTCGCCTTCGACCCAGTAAAATGATTGACCTGGTTCTGTAGTCTAAAATCCTTATGGCAAAACAATGCTTGTTGAAAGTTCCCCCGGATAGATGTGGGCTGTTTCTTCGCTTAGCTTAGATGGTGAGAACGAATTCGTTTTTTTGTTTTTGTGTGTTCTTCTTTCAACCTCAGCCCTGGTTTGACCGTTGTGTTCCCATGCGATCCGAAAGAAGATGACAGAGGTGGCCGAGCGGCCGAGCTCGGCCTTGTAAGTATAGCTGCTTCCTACTCTCAGACGGAGGTGAAGATGAGCGATTGCAACGTGGAGTGGATGAAAGTCTACTTCAATCATCAGGCCCTACGACGTCACGAAGCGGAAGCGGAAGAAGTGGAAGGGGGGTAGGACGGGTAGGGTTAGAGGATGGAAGATGATGGAAGAAGACGTGTTTTTACTTTTCCACACAAAACAGTACCATGGATCGAAGAGGCTTCGATCACAACATGTGTTGGGATTCCTTCTTACAGGGATTTGTTGAAGTTGTAGCTGGAATTGGGAAAGGGCAGAGTTCCTTGCGGAACATTTCGGAGCAGATCTGGGCATGTTGGAACGAAGGATTCTTCATCAGAGGCTATTTCCAATCTATACGAGTATTCAGGATGACGCTCTCATTACTGTCAGATGAACCCGTTTTGCTCGTCGCAACCCAGAAACGGTTTCTTCCAATACGGAGTCCGGCACTTAAGATGCTTGAAGTACAAAGTTGCTGTTTGAGTGATTTTGAGGCTAACATCAAGCCTAAACCCAGCGACCACCCAACCTCCTTGGGGTGAAAAAGATTCAGATGCGGAGGTTTGCAAGGAGATCAAGAACGAGGCTTTGCCTTGAGAGGCCCAGACGCTCGTGTTCGCGTGACCGCGTGACTTGGCATTCACGTGTGCATGGGCGAGAGGAATAATTTTTGGCTTCTGCAAGAGGTGGAGGGTCGCAGAGTAACCGAATGTACTATAACCGAACACCCAAAGGGGTCAGCTGCAGCTTTTACTTGGATCCTTCAGCAGGTGTTTCCTGGTGACGCTTGTCTGGTGCCCAAGAAACCACCTGTGTTCGGGTCGCAAAACAGTTTGTTGGACCATGACCACACGTCCGTTTGGCCACCTGTACTTGTAGGTACCCTTATGCCATGATCCACGCACGCCAGACCGTTTCAAACACCTTGGAACCTTTTTCTCAGGCCCATTCCCAGCGCCAAAGACTTATATAATGATGTAGTCGACTCTTGATGTAGTACACCCCCCCCATTTGAATAACATCCTCTTCAAAGGGGGGGTTTATGGTCCTCAAGAGTCTACAATTAGACAGTCCACGGTCTCGCTTGTTCATACCTTCACCCCCCCCCAGTCCCTACCTCCGCGGTCGCCAACGCCGCCGTCGCGGGTGGACACGACAGACACGCCGAGCTCGACAAGACACCGCCGAGCGGAGTGCTGAGGCCATCGACCCTTTTCAAGAGCTACAGGGCTCCAGGTGAGCGGAGTGCTGAGGCCATCGACCCTGGTTTTCCACCGATTTTCTCCCGAATTCGCTCCCGCTGGTGCTCCAGGGTGGGCCGATCCGGTACTCAACCTGGAAACAGAGCGCAGCGCAGCAGCGCATGAAACGCTTTTGTTGGACCTCGGTCCGCGGGAGGTCGATCAACCACGGTATATACCTCGTATACCTGTCACTGGTTTTGAGTGATGTGGAGTTCCTCAGTTCCCCGACTCCAGTGATGTGTCGGCTGGTTCGTTCGAAAGCGAATCCTGAAATCGAGCGACATGTTCGATGCACCGAAGTTGTGGTTGGGACGAAATCAGCTTATCATTCTTCCACAGTGAACCAGCAAACCCACTTCCACCCACTTTCTCACAACTCAGGAACAGACTATCTGGGTATAGGAATGTTGTCGTGTCTCTGACAGGCTCAGGGAAGAAGACTCCCCCCAAAGCAACGCAGCAAGCAACCGATGGGTCTTGAAGATGTTTTTCTTGGGTGGTTGCTCTGCTAGTTTGGGTGAGAGTATGCCTACTTTATTCTACTCTCACACATAAAAATTAGATGTTTCCGGAGGACATCTGCAGGAGCATCCCGTTTTTCGGTTCCGATCAAATGCATTTCCCGTTTCTCATGCCCTGCCTGATTCCACCTCGGGAGCTGCTTAAATGACCGCCCCTTGCGCCGGGCCGTTTTCACCGCCAACCATGGCTCGCGCGAAAAAGGAATCCGATGGCAGCAGGTCCATGCAGCAGGTCAGGTGAGGTGCAGGGAGTGAGGCGCAGGTCTAGCAAGTCCCTCTGACATGGGTCAAGAGCCACGGGAAGGGAGTGGGAGCACAGGGGGGCGGAAGAAGAAGAGCCTTTATGTATCTTTATGAGAATCAAGCCCCATAAAGGCCATATGACGTGGCGCCCTTTGCGAGAAAGCCATCCTTTCTCTTCTGGGTGGAGGGGGCCTGGTGGGTGATTTCTGGTCAACCCTTCCAGTTTCTTTGGCCCAAAGAAGGAGAATCAACTGGTTTTCCCAAAAAAAGAGGTGTTTCAACAGAGCACTCCCACCCCAAATCCTGCCCCCAAACCAGAGAACAGCGGCTAAAAATAGTTGGAAGACTATACCAGCAGTTCGAAAGCAATGGTTGTGAGTCACATCCAATGGATACTTAATGGGCACCCCCCTCAATATCCTCCATTCGTTACAGCTATCTGCCCTTTTTTCTTTAGAGAGAAAGCGCGCTCCAAGGCGTTCTCGGGGCACGACCGGTCTGCAGACGACCCCGACCGGACCGGCGACTGAGGCGGGGGCACCTCGTGCTTTTTTTTTTTTTTTTTTTCGGTCGGCCGAGTTCTTTGTTTTTTTTTGTTTTTTTTTCAATTACTCTTTGTCTTTTGCTGATCGTTTCTGCTTTTTGTTGTTTTTATTGGGCTGTTCGTTTCTTATTTTATTCTTGTTTTCCGCTTTTCTCGGACCGATGGGTGGAGATCTAGACTTGGGGCGAGAAGACCATAGAAGTCTTTGGGAAGATTGCTGAGAAAGGTATCTTGTGTCTCAAAAGACCAACATGATTTCTGTGTTGGATTCCATCTGTGTCTCCAAAGAGAAGAAACTCCGATTTGGACCCAGAGGTGCCAATTTCAGTCTCAAGCAGAGGAGAAAAATAAGAGAAATAGTTGACGCATGCATGTTACAATTATATTTCCCTTCATATGCCATGGCGGACTACCGTCCGGGCGGTACCAACCCCACAGTGAAAGATCCAGTGATTCCGATCAGCAAACCAAGCGCTTAAGCCATAAGCCACTCAAACAAGCCTTGGTGTGGGTCAAAGCCCCCTCCAACGTTTGAACTTTTTGACCCAGAGCCATCTATAAGGACTCATCCGGAGACATGACTACTTACTTTCAGCCACCTCAGACCAAACCTGGAGTTCAACCACCCAACCACCCACATCATTTCAGCCCCCACCCCCCTCCCCGGCCCAAACAACCCCCCCACCGGTTCCACCGCGTTGCCCCGCGTCCTCCGGCGCCGTGGCGCCGTCCGCGGCGAATGGCCACCTTGATCTTCGCGCACTTCGGCGCGTCGGCGATGGGCCTGGTGCTGCGGACGCAGCGTCCTGGAGCGAATTGGAGAGAGGACGGTGCAGTGCGTCGTGCGGAGAGATGGCAGCAATTCGGTTGGAGTTTGGTGGTTGGAGCCTCCATTTGCCTTTTTCAGACATGTTGTGCCACCATCAAACCTCTGAAACCACGCCATTCTCGAACTCCTTTCCAAACGAATTGGAAGGATCACGGTATCGAATGCCTTCTGTTGTTCGAAGACGAAGGATCTTCGAAGACGATGCCCAACTTGAAGACACGGTGCTCAACGATACAAGAGGAACGTGTTGATGCAAATTAAAACTAAACCGTGCGCGATGGTTTTAATATGTTTTAATGGGGTGGGGTGGGGGGGGAGGGGCTGGGGGGTCAATGCTCGGTATCGAATGTCTGTTGTTTGAAGACGGAGGATCTGACGCGCCTCAGTCTGATGCCGCCGTTCCGTCGGTGGGCGAAAGACTCCGTTCCGTCGCTGTCGGGGCGTTTTCTTGAAAAGTCCATGATCTCATCCATGGCTTCCTTCATCTCCATATCCTAGATATCTGCTTGTCTCATCCATTCTGAAGGTGAAAGCAGGCTTTTTTCTCTCCTCCACCTTGGGGACCTTCGAACCCTCCGAACCGACCGAACCCTCCGAGGTCCCGGCCCTTCGTCCGCTGCGTCTCCCGTGGTCCCTTGGGGACCAAAACGTGCGAGCGCTGGGCCCGCGCGCTCCGGGGCGGAGGGAGGGCATGAGGGGAGACGTGCGACGCCACCGACGGAGCGTTCTCTGCTTCGTGGGAGCGCGGCAGGAGCCGCTCCGTCGCCGCCTTTGGGGGAACGGGGTCTGTTGGGTGCCATCACGGTGGGGCTTACTGGTCTGGGGTCTGGGGATGAAGTGATACGCTTTCTTTGAGCAAGAGTTGAGGAAGCAGTCTTGGAGCATTGGCTCAAAAAAGAAGCTGCAGCATGCAACATCCCTCCAAGACTGCAACATCTCATGATTTTCTCATGATTTCTGCGAGGTTCCCGTTGTAAATTCCACCGGAAGAAGTTCAACAGTTCAACATCTTGCAGTTGAGATGCGGAACTTTAGGAAGGTGATACTAGTTTCTATTTATGGCAACGGTGGCTTCATTCATTAGCTTTAGCCTTAGCTAACATACTCCTGTGGCACTTGTTTGTGAACATGGACAGAAACTCTGGGAGGTCTTCCAGAGCACCAAAGTCTTCTCGGGCCTATTTAATGAGGCCTTTTTTGCCAAGGCAAGCATCAGAACTTCCAGAAACTGGGGAGACAATCCTACCACCCAGCCTAAACCCCACAGGTCCTTCGCCCCTGAAAGCGGCAACCAAAAGCCACATGCCACCTGCCACCTGCCACATGCACACCCTGTTACACCACCAACACCATACCATACCCCGAGGCAGGAGAGCGCGCACCGCACGCCAAGGTCTTCATTGTGTGCGGCGCTGCTGCTGTTGTACAAAGTCAGAACTGGCCCCTGGGACTCGGACCTGGCTCAATCGGGTCGATCGGACCAGGTCGCAACCATACCGACCGGGAGGTTGGAGTGGAGCGAAGATTGGGGAGGTCGGAGTGGACTGGGAGAGGGAGAGGTCTGCTGAAGGCTGGTGAAGATCTTGGGTTACGCATTTGATTCCACGCCAAGGTCCAGTTCGGTGCTTCCATGGACGTCCAAGAAGTTACTCCCTCCTTGGGTTACGTCCTTGGGTTACTCCCCCCCGACGTCGACGAGTTCGGAGTTCCTCCGACGTCCGTGACGTGGAATCGATCCTGACGACCGTGACGACTGGTGCACCAACTCCAGCTGAGCTGAGACTTCTTGGGTGATTGTGGGGCGTATTTTTGTTTGTAATTGATAGTATAACACTCTTTCTGCACAAACTCTTGGGTAGGCTAGATGAACAAGTCCGTGATTGTACGAACGTGATGGGAGATACATGTTTTGTAAGGATCCTGCGGCGCAAAACTATGATACCTCTTAGATGCTAGGATATTCTCTTTGTTGCAGGTGGGTAAACTAATGATTGGAAATTTGGGAATGCTTTTGAGCCGAGCAACATGGAGAACACTATTCTGATTGAACACCACAACATGTTCAGCTCAATGCTGTCTTGCTTTGCCCATTTTTTTTTGTTTTTGTTGTTTGATAAATGATCCCTACCCCACTAATATTGGTTTTGGGCAGGGGACATGGACGTCCGCTGTAATTTGCGGGGGATAACAAAAGTACAGATAATCAGGACCTTCCCACTTCTGACTGAACCTTCAGGATTGGTATACGTGACCTTTTCAAGACTTTTCCATGACGGCCACTGGGATCTCTTGCGGACGGGCACTGGGAAGCTCCTGGACATTTTCATGTCTCTAGTTTTACCAGAACCACTTTGTTTTTGTGTTGTTTTTTCACCTCTTTTCCTTTTTTCGGTGAGTGTAACAAGCGATATTTGGCCCTGCTCGGACACGGAGCATGAGGCTTTAGGTACCTGTCGGGTTCCCCTTCCGCAGATGTTTCAAACCTCAACCGCAGGCCGCCGTGTGGCGTTTGGAAAAGAAAGAGATCCACCAGACAACAAAGATTGGCCGGGATCCACCAGAATCTGTAGAGAACCACCATGAGTTTTCCTTCCACCCCTTAAAACCGCTCGGTTTTCCCTTCCTACGCCCGAGCTGGGTCGCTCCGAGCTGGGTCGCTCCGAGGTGCCCTATGAGCCCTCTGGGGGCTTGAAGTGGCACCTGGGCCAATGTCTAGAGAGCCGCCGGTGTCACCAAGCTGAGTCGGAGCCTTTTTTTCGAAGACCGTGAAACCTGGCCCGGTGATGTTGAATCACCGAACAAGCGTTGGGTTGAAGGATTTTAGACTACAAACCCACCTCAACCAAATTCTTTTAATGGTCGTGGAAGGCTATGATATTGTAAGCGGGGGAGTTTTAAACGACTAGATCGACTGTTCTGTAAAACATCACGAAGGACAGTTGTTTTCCGATGTTTTATTTGTTTTAATGGCTTATCTTGATTTACGTGTATCATTTCTGTCACTTTCTGTATAGGGCAGGCATCCTACAACACCTGAAATAGAGAATATCCCACCATTTCGAGGGCCAAAACTGCCTTGGAGATTGCAGGATCAGGATGTTTGCTTACTCAATGCTAAGTAATGCAGACTCTTGGATTCTATTTCAACCTCCGGTTTCGGCGTCGGTCTCGAGGCGTGGGACAACCTGACAATCCATGTTTCATATGTGTTTGTTTCGTTCCATTGGGGGCAGAGTTCTTACATGGCCTGTACATGGTAAACATACATATGAAAGATGGTCTGTACATGGCCTGTACATGGCAATTCCTTTTAGACTCTTTTAAAGATGGTCTGTACATGGCCCGCAATTCCGGAATTCTTTTGCTGGCGCCAAATATGCCTTTGGACCTCTGAAGTATATACCCTAGGCCTCCAACCACCATCATTAATGGTGTGCCGAACAACCTTTGCTTTTACGGAGTTTGCACTACAACACCAGGGTCACTACAACACCAGGGTCAATTTGTAGAAATGGTCTTGGAAGGCTATACAATCTTCCCATGGAGTGTTTGGCTTTCCGGCTTTCCGTTCCACAGAACGGATGGACGAGTTGAGTGTTTACGAGCTCCGCGGCACCCGTCCGGCGTCCGGCGTGATACCGCCAGGTATTGGTTCCACTTGTCGGCGCAGGTGGCTTTCGCGATCCGTGAGCTCATTGCCACTTGGGCGATCAGTGTCTTGCTGGAACGGCTCAACACACCGAACTAGTGGTGCTAGCTGTTGGCTTGTAAAGAAAGGCAGCGGTAAAGGCAGGAGTGTGTGTCTGTTTGTTTTTGTATTTTGAACATTAGCTACTCAGTGATAGATCGATCCACCTTGGGATTCGATGCAGGATGCCGGGAGGCTGGGAGAGAGTTCCAATGTGTTCGCTGCCATCGAATCCTGGTTCTGTTTTTTTTTGTGCCCTGTGGAAAGACCTAGGAGGTCTTGCCAGATATTTTTGTAAGTACGAGTGAAAGGTACCTTCCTGCAGATGAACATGGAACCTCCAAAACCACAGGGTTGTAGAGGAAAATCTTCTAGACTCTAGAACTCAATTCTCGCGGTCCGTGAGGCCGTCTGCGAAGTGGGGGGAAGACTTGATTTACCCAAAACCTCACACCTCAAGGGCTGGGCCGATGGAGAAGACCCAAGCTCTCCAGGTACCTTCTTTTCGAACGGGACTGGGGTGGGTGCCCGGAGGGTCAGCATATTTTCGGAGGTTCGACTGGAGCCCTAGGGCTTGTGTGACTGCTGCGTGGCTAGGTGAATCGCGCTCCGTGTGTCAGTGTGTCGCGACTGGTTCTTGGCCCTGGCTTTTGGGTTTTGGGGGTCAACTGATCGGCATATATGGCAGTCCCATGGAGTGTCTGGGTAATGGATCTTTGTGAATCCTTTGCTTTTTTTTGAGGCGCCGAGTGGTCATTTCTTCTACCCATTGGGAGCTGTTTTGGTCGAACATGTAGGAACTCTTCTGGAGGAACCTCCAGTGTGGCTTCTATAATACTACCACACGTTTTTTTGGTGTTCAATCTGAGTTGCTCTATATTTGTTTCCCGACACCCCCAGTATACATAAACCACTCACTACACCACTAGGTATAGTGGGTCCCACCGTCGCCACCTCGTCTTACCTCAAAACCTCGTCTGTTCCCTGTTGACACACGTCTTCCGTCGTGGCCAAGGTGACGTCTTCCCTGAAAGGATGGCGATGGGCACCTGAGATGAAGCAATGGTGCTGGGCAAGACGGTCTTTTCGGCGAACAAATGGTGTTCCAAAAGGTGTGACTGTGAAGTTGTTACAATTCTTTTTTAATTAGGGGCTTTTGGGATGGGGAGGAGTCCTGATTGGTCGGGTTTGCCGGTGATTTTTATAAAGCTTGGATGTTCAACCCTGGCTTTGCTCAGGATGTAAGCAGTGATGGTCGATCTTCTTTTGTTTGGGGAAATTTCTTGGGGTCTTAGGGTTTGAAAGCAGTGCAACGGGCGTTTTGCAACGTCTTCCCATGGGCTCTACGGACTTGGTGCCGCAGGAAGACGGGGAGCCGTCCTGTGCCACGTCCCAGCTTGATGCAGATCTCAGCTTGATAACTGCACGAACAGAAACAACCACCA
Organism: Durusdinium trenchii; assembly: GCA_963970005.1. NCBI lineage: Eukaryota > Dinophyceae > Suessiales > Symbiodiniaceae > Durusdinium > Durusdinium trenchii. Next base: position 164,193 of record CAXAMN010009546.1, on the reverse strand, counting down.
GTGACGAGAATACCGGCTGCCCCCCCCTGGACTGCCCCTTAATGAGGCTTTATTTATGACCTGGATTAAAGCTAACTCTAATGAATCACAAAATCATAAAAACAACAAACACATTGCAACATTAATGCACAGAAAAATCCAAGAGTAATACAAAAGAACATACAAAAAAACATAGGGCGCACAGTTCACAATGAGCAGGAACACTAGGTTGCTGCCTGACACCAACATATAAAATATAAAACTCTTATACCTATACTCAAAATATCCTGGTCTATTCTCAATGAGCCTCTTGCGTGATCTTTGCTTTGTTGTGCTGGCCTTTGTCTATGCCACATGCAGCCTCTACTTGGGTTTCAATCAGTGAACAGTTACTTGTTGCAGTGCCTCTTTGACAAATGTTGTGTCCCTTTCTTCCTTTGGACGTGCTGGTTTCTATCGCAGACTGTCCAGTCCGCTTGTGTTTTTGTGTGACTGTGCTATTTTCATTCCTTTTTTATCCTTTTTTTCTCCTAATTTTTGGTATTGTTTTTGTATTTTTCTTTGTATTGTTTTGTTTTTTTCCTAAACATATAATTCTTAACTTTTTTAAACTTTGCTTCTTAGGCAGCTCACAAGGCTTTATTAAGTTTTCACACTTCCCTATTCTCAGGGGGGGGCAATCCAGGGGCAGCCAGGGGCGTCTCATGAACCAGTTCTTTCATACGACATCACTTTCTAACACGTGCGGCATGTGGCCCATTAGGCCCATTAGATAAACATAATCAGGATTTCACATCCTTTGATGGTCTCGACTGCTTCGTGGATTTGGCGTATTTGGGAAGACAAGACTTCGGCAAATGCCCCAGGGATGCCTATGCCGCATACCACTGATACCCATCGTCCACTTTTTGGGACGAGTGGGTGCCGCTAGGGAATCAACGGTCGGTCAGTTGGACTGTTGAAGGGAGTCCGAGTCCTCTGACTGACTGAGGAGCTCATTTTCGTGAACGCTGCCTATTGGCTGACCCTCGCGCATCTTGACTCTGGGGGGGTCTATGGGGGGATCTGCACCGATCTGCAGGGGATTGCTTCAAGTTGGGATGGGTGAGGAGTTGGAGAAGGTGCACTGCCTGAACGAGTCATGGAAGTGGAACATCAAGCATGTCCGACATCCAAAGTGATCCTTTAGCCATGCCATCCTCGTCCGTGATGATGGGTTTGTGTAGCTCATGGAGGTTTGGCAAGGAACACGTGTATGGCCTCGGCGAGGAGAGATGGAGAGACAACTTGGCACTGAAAAAGGCCTTCTTTTTCTGATGCTTTCACATCCATGCTCGCTATGACGATCTTGGAGATCTAAGACCTGGTGACGCGTCCCCGCCTTTAGAATCGAAAGGAAATGCAGTGTACAATAGCTAAATCTTCGAACTAGACAATCATGTTTGCCTTTTCTTGAGTAACACCAGCCCAAAGGCAGACGACACTCTGCACAGTTGGAAGATCTAGTCACTATAGTGGATATGTCTTATATATCTGATCCTCGACGTCCTTGATCACTTCTGGTCTCATTTCTTTGTGAATCAAACATCGAGAGTCTTCTCTCGCGCCGGGGTTTCGCGGACGGAGAGTGGTCCAAACTGTTACTAGTAGCGATGCACTTGTTACTAGTAACTTCTTGTTACTAGTAGCTTCTTGTTACTATTAAGGCACTTGTTACTAGTAGCGATGCACTTGTTCCTAGTAACGGAGAGTTTGACAAGTGTTGGGAGCCTAAAAACATGATCGTCGTGCCTTGGAGTGATCGTCGTGGAGTGATCGTGCACATGAAGGTCAATCGACGAATGTCTTTTCCATCCTGGACGATTTTAAGCCCATGCCTTTTCCGAATCCATTCTTTTCAAAGAATCCAACATCTGCTCGAACTTTCCGACGGCCCAGTTTTCGGGCCTTTGGGGTGAGGGTTGCTTACGAGACGCATCCTCTTCCAGCCTTCCTGGCTTCTCTTCCTTTTGGCAAGCAAAAACCCCATGGTAAAACGCATGTAAGTTGGTACGCAGGAACATGCAGGAACGCCCACTCTTTTCCTTCCACACACTTCCCATGGTAAAAACCCAACCGTTTGCAGCGAACAACGCGTGGGGTTAGAGGTGTGAAGACCACGCCCGTTGGGTGTTACACCCCACCCAGCCCGGGCCCCGCATCGCTGGAGCCGGGGGTAGCGGCAACGGTGGCGAAGCGTCCAAACGTCCCAGGATTACCATCAGAGAGGCACGGTGGGATCAGTGTGTGCCTTTGGGGGGCTGGAGCCGGGGGGGAACGTGGCTGGATTTCCGGAAGACTTTCTAGCTTGTACTTCTGGGTCAGGAACCGCAAGCCGACTTGAAGATCCTATTCATCCTTGCACCTGTGGCACGAAGTCACTTCGAGCTGGCGAACGCCCCACCCACCCCACGTTGGCCGTTGTTTTGAGTCCCCGCCCCGTTCTTCACACGTCTTCCAATGTCGCCCTGTTTCCAATGTCGTTCTTTGCGGGAAGGCCACAAAGGGCATCGTGACACGAACGGAGCGATCGGACGCTACGAACGGGCGCTCCTGGCCTTACTAGGAGCAAGGTTCGCTTCGTTCGGAACAAAGGGCATCGCGCCCCGAACGGAGCGAGGACGGGACGCGACTTCCGTGTCGTCCGCCAGGTCTGGTGTTTTTCTTCGGTGCGGCAAGGGAAGGAAGCGCAGAAAGTGGCGGTCGATGGGCTCCTGGACATGCTGCTTCTTCCGGTGCCTCGGTGGCAGACATGTCGATGGATTCACTGGAAGGACCTGGAGGCGACGTGGAACCCGGACTGGAGCCATGGACGGACATCAAGGGAGTTGACACTGGGAAGAGATGGGAGGAGCCAGGGAAGATCCTCTTCACTGATGCTGATGCTTCACTCTCTTCTCACTTAGCCATCCTGGAGGGTTTTCGACATCAAACGGCCGAAGAGGTGATGCCTCTTGTAAGAAGATAGACCCAGAGGTGTTCCTACCTTCCTCCCCTCCTTGTGCCCCCTTCCCTGTGTTTCCACCATGTTAGGCAGTAGGGGCTACCCTGCAACAAGCAACGTCCTGCAGTGACCTACTCCTGAAACCCTTGAAGCAGCCACCCCATGGCCGTGGGCTGGATTCTTGTTACTCTCCGGACCTTTTCTTTGCGGAAATGTCCCGTGGCAGCTTGCCGGCAGCTTGCTTCCATCGCATCACGAACTCGCACGAACGCACGAACTCGACGATGTTCGAAGGTGAACATCATCTTTTTCTGCGACGTGTGCGTTCGTGCCCTGATGCTGGAGCCCGACTCCCAATTGGCACAGCGCCTCGGCGCGGAGCGGGAACGTGGGACGTACCGTACCCGAACGCTGCAGGTCACGGTCGGACCTTTGGGTTTCAGGAAGGTGGTCGTCCTTCGATTTGTTGAGGCTGCGGCCTGTTGAACATGTTATGGAAACTACCATGCATGGTAAATCCGCGTGCTCCGAAGGTGCCGGTGCGTTGTCGCGGCTCGTGGCAATCACAAGAAATCTGCTGGATAAAGCTCTGGCTTGGGGGGCCCGATCTGTGTTTTGCAGTGTTTTTTGAAGATTGATAAGAACAAATGGATTGGTTTTGGACCACATGCTGGCTATGCCAGTTATGCAGGCAGGGTCAGACCGCATTGTCGACACCGCAGACGTATGTGTAACCCGGGGACACTGCATTATTGACATCGTTGGTGTGTTCGTCCGTGTGTCCTGCCGACCGACGGAGACAGACCGAGACAGACCGAGACAGAACCCTCCGAGGGCACGAGTTGCTATATAGTTCCCGGCTCCGCGAGTGCAGGTTGCTGCCAGGCCGGTAGGGTGCCAATGACACACTTTCCCATGTATGTCTGGATGTCTGCTTGCATGTATGTATGTCTGTATGCATGGATGCTTGCCTATGTCTGTGTGTGTGTCTGCTTTCCCTTTACTCTGCGCGGGGGGGGCTTCGACCGCGAAGCGGTGTGAATATATGCCATACCTGGTTCTTCATCCCGTGACCGTCCTTGATGTCGGTTGGTTAGGTCACGAAAACGCCTAACAGAAAGGGTCACTTAATGAAGGACTCGAGGTCTCCGACTGGGGCACGAACTGAAGACACTGGTACAGAATGACCCCTTTGGTATTTGATGGTTTTTGCATTGGAGCCTTCCACTACATAGCTTTGGGCCACTTAGAGGAGACACAAACACTTAGTCACTTAAAATAGAACACGAGGAGTGTAGTCCTTCACTGGCCCCCCCATTCCTTGCTCGATCTGTCTATCTGGTTCTATGTTCAAACACTTGGTTGATCTGATGAGAAAGGTGTCCAACACCTCTTTTCGCAGGGCGTAGAACCTGCCATGTTCACGCGGATCAACACCTCTTCGATTTGGAATCCGTGCGACGAATGCATGGTGCAACACCAGGATGGTGCCCGTGATCATCGAGAGTGGGGACATCTATGAAGCTTTTGCCTTGTGGTCAGTCCTGAAACTCTTCGTGCAGGCGACGTGTCTCTACCCAGTTTCGCTCCTCGTTTCGCGGCTTTGAGCCGGGTCGGGTTGCGGAAGAACTCGGCGCGGACGTCGGACTGGAGTTTTCGCAAAGAAAGTGAAAGAAAGACTTGATATTAGGCATTCGGACAATCTATAATTGTTGCCATGGTAGATGCTGCTGAAGCCTGAATTCGTGAAAACTTCCCGGTGGCGTGAGACTTCTCAATCATATCGACAGTTCGAGTGCACGGTTCGCAGCTTGTGCTGCAGGCTTGGTCTGCTCTACACACTTCTGGGAGTTTCAAGCACCACACTCCAACTCACTAACATGGAAGTGGAACCCTCCCTGTTTGTAGAGGAAAGGAGTCTTCCTTTCAGGGCAATTGGGCCATCCACATCACCATCTTCCGTGGCCGGAGTGGAGAGCGGCCGTCCAGTGACAGGCCGTGCCGGTGCGCCTGACGTTCGACCGGTTGGAACCCGTTCCGCTCCGCTGGCAGGTGGTGGAGGCGGAAATGGCCTCCGATCGCAGCTCCATCAGGCGGGACGGAAAACGGGACGAGCCGTTTCGGACGTGGGGAGGTGGGGAGTCGGTCGGAAGAGGTGAGCGGGGGGTGGTGGCCACACCCCAAAAGGGACGACCTGACCGAAGGGAAGGGTTCGATGACAGGGTGATGACAGGGCGATGGAGGTATCGATCTGGGAGGTTTGTGCACTAGGTCGAAGCGAACCGGACCGAACCTGATGGTTTTTCTTCGTCCTGGGTGCGGATCGGTGCTTTTCTAATCGATCCCCTCAAGGCCCAGAGACGCCAGACGTCCAGGGCAAGGCAGTTGGAAGTTTTTGGAGGCCCAGACCGTGAAGGTGGGATCAACGAACTTCGCATTTGGCGGGTCGATTCAATGACATTCGATGATCCAACGAGCTGCTGGCCAATTCGGAAGGTGAGGGAAGATCAAATCGGCCAAGTCTGGAAAAAAAGACGAAGGTGAAGACCAGTCAGTTCGGATTTCCCATGCCTGGCACCATCTTTCCTCAGAACCTGTTTCTCTTTTGAACAAGGATGGGACGGGGAAACTCCATGTTTGACCAATCGGGTGTGTACACAAGCGTTTTGTTTTTGATACCGACGTCTGTTAGCACGCCCCGGAATTCTCGAGACTTCTTGCCCTATAGCCTTCCAAGACCATCAAAAAGATGGTGGACCTGTTTTGTCGTGTAAAATCCCCTATGACTATATACCTATAGACCATCCCAGGGGTGTCCAATGGAGATCTATATAATAAGTAGTGTAGGGATGTGTAGGGTAGTCCACCCAGACAGGATGGTCCTGGTAAAGTCTTTAAAACTATCTAGGAGCAAGGACGCTACGCTCCTGGCTCCTGGCATCGCGACCCGAACGGAGCCTTTCGGGCATCGCGACCCGTCCGTCCTCGTCGCGTCCACCGTCGTCCGCCTCGTCGCCGTGTCGTGAACAGCTTCGAGTCAAAGCTTCGAACAGGGAGAGGCCACGTCAGTCATCGGACCTGACCTCCTCAACTGCCACTACTATAGACTGTAGACCCCTTCAAACAAACTTATATACCTGATATGACCCATAGACATATTTATGCCCCTATGAATCTGGGCCCTCAAACAACACTATAGGGTTTGGTTCGGATCCGAACCCCTGCATGCTGGAGAGCCCGTTCGGATTTGAATATGATGGAGGGGTTTTGGCCATCCATGTCTGGGGGACCTTCTTTTTATCAACCCTAGAAGCCCTAGACATGGATCCCTATTGCTTTGCAACCCGACATGGAGTTCATAGAGATGACTCGCCGACGAAGCTTGAAGTCTTTTGGAGTCCTGTTCATGTTTAGTGGACTGGGCTTGTCATCGGTGTGCAGAACAGGAGCTGCGTGGTGTTTTCCGTGATTTGGACATGGAATGGTTGATTCATTGCAGGCTAAGTATTTACAAATGACCAATTTCAACTTCAACTACACTTGGATCGTGAACCACATCAAAGCAGAGCGTCAATTTCACCGTTGCTTTGCACATTACGTCGCAGTCTGCAAGAACTGAGCACAGGAGGCCCATAGGGGGGGTAGGCCCTGTCCTTGAAGTTGGTTGGGTTCACAAACTTGTTGACTTTCGCTTGCTGCTTCGTCGCGCTCAGAGCGCCTCTGCCTCCCTCGAAAGTGTGTGTGTGAAAGCGCAGGTGTAGCTGGTTGCCGAAGCTCGAAGGTTAAGGGGCTGGGCCTTTGGTTGGGGTGGTGTCCGTGCTCCAGCGGGCCAGCTGGGCTGCCTTGCTGTGGTGCTTTTGGGTGCCTCGATCCCCGCCTCGATGCACGAGGTCCTTCAAGGCATTCAAAGCGATCAGCCTGCAAGGTGCACCGGCTTGGGGTGGTTCAGGTGCAGCATCTTCAGATACGCTTGATGATAACTGTGATGGATTTGGGGGTTAATCTGATGCCCAGGAATGGGAGGTTAATTGCGTTTTGTAAGCAACCGGTGAGTTCTGAGCGCAAAGCTTTGGGGATGGTGATCTGCCGTCCAGGTGTGAAGGCGTGGGTTTGGATTCAAACCGCCGCCGTCGTGTTGCAACTGGGCTGCGCCAAAGGATATGCATCACCTCTGGTGTTTTTGAAGACAATGCGTGAACAGACGGTCAGCTAGCGCAGCTAGCGTTTGACCATCTTGGACGGTGCTGGGTCATTCACCTGGTTTTCCTTCAGCATCAACACCTTCCGACTCTCCCACATGTCGGGGTGAGGAAATTGACTCTGCGCGGAGTGGTGGCGGTTTATGTGCCAACCTTCTGCTACTGGGCGTCCAAAAGTTGCATGAGCTGTGAGACCTGGTACGAGGCGCGGTGATAAATCACATTTGGTGTTCGGCGATGGGAGTTGACCAGGGGGGGAAGAAGGACCAGAACATATGACTCAGGTTTGTTGGTCCTTCAGTAGTTGTAAACAGCAACAAGGATGCCAGCAACACAGGACATTTGTTTGTTAATTGTAATTTTTAGTGGAACTATATCTAACTCCCTTGGTTCAGGGATTGTGGACAAGGCTGGTTGCTGCAGGTATGTTTCTTTGCCACGTGAGATTCAAGGACCCAGTGACAGCAAGGAGGTTGTTGCAAGAGTTGTGCATGAGTCACCCCTTGTTTGAAAACTGAGGACATCCATGCAATTTCACCTGCATTTCCTGCTGTTTCACCTGTATTTCATTCACCAGAAACCCTCATAGAATCTAGGCCAGCCAAGAAAGAACACATGTTTGGTGACCTGAGATGAATGTCCCAGATTGACCCTGGACCATTTCGAATAATGTAGGGAGTCAGGTTGGACAGTGAGGGTGTGACGGAATGGTTTTTGTCTCAGTCCTTAGTCCTTCGCAATATGAAAGATTGGACTCATGGTCAAAAGTCATTGAAGATCAAGTTGCACGCAACAATGTGATGGCATGGGACGACCTGGCAACCTGGCATGGGTGATTTGCCGACCTGTGCAAGTGGAAGACGGACGGTGCCAGACATGGGTTGCTGAGTCTGGCCATGGTTTTAGCACCAAAGCGGGTCATGTTGAATGAACTTCACCACTGATCCCTCGACGGATCCGCTGCTTTGGACGGATCCGCTCCGCTAGGAGAACGTTGCAACCGCCTTGACCGCTGTGACCTTCTTGCTGTGTATCGACCTCAGCGCTTTTGCGAATGAAAGGTGCTCCGCCTCGACGCGTCTCAGGACTTCCCGTCGACGGAACCATATGCATCGGTTTCGCAACAGGGGGGTATGTATAGGGGGTGTCAAGTGGGGGGGGGTGTCATGAGATGTTCCGGTCTTATGCATAAAGTTGGAACTGACCACCATGATAGATGATGACCACTTGGTCTTTGGGGTGCCCCCCACCGCTGTTCCGCAGCTTACCAAGCAAGAGCCTCATGGCAAGGCTCCTTCGCCATCATGTTTGTCTTCTACTTTGAGTCTGGCTATCGCCACCAGCTGGAGAAGACTGAGCCAATGTGGCCTGGCTTGAAAAAGACGAACTGCAAGCCTTCAGTGAACTGAGTGACGAGTGACAGTGTCTTCAGGGCCCTTCCTACCCATGGAAAATCCATGGAAAAAAACAGTCAGATCAAAGCCAGTCAAAGCAGGTTGTTTTTGGGGGGATGCCACCCCAGCAGCTTCCAAGTCGAATACCTGGCGACGAACATCTTCTTCGTGGGATGTGATGCACCGACCGGTCCGTGAACTACACGGTTTGACACCCAGATATCCATCCCTGCGTAGGCAGGCAGGAAAACCGGTGTTCGTAGAAAAAACAGGTCCTGCCCATGGGAACTAAGCCATCTCCGGATGGTGTTGTTTGGTTTTCTGGTTCCGAGTTCTGATGCCCTTTGAACCTCGAGCCGAGCCGGTACGCGGAACCCCCGGGCCGGAGGGTGGCGGACGCCCTTGAGGTGGAAGTTCCTGGGCGTCAAAGGCCCTGGGATGGAGGGACCTTGCTTGGTCCCAATCGGAGCCGTTGGTTTTTTTGGGGGGGGAGTTGGATGTGGATGGGTGGAAGAACAGGGGAATTGGACGGTTTGATGTGGAAGGTTGATTGGAGACGGGAGGTCCTTTTCAAGGTCCTTTTTTTCGTCTCCTAGGGTGTTTGGATTGGATTGGGTGTGGGTGGTGGACGTTGGACACATGAGGGCCGGAAGATGTGTTCATGCTCTGCTCGACAGCCTTCGCGCGACAGCCTTGACCAAGCCTTCTGCCTTGTATAAGGCGACATGGTGCCTGCCTGATTTAATAACTTTCAGCGTTTCTTCTTCCTTGGATTGTTTTGGCTGATTTATTCTAAGCGTCGTCGGATAGGTCTTTCGGATTCTCAAGAGACATAGGTTGTGAGCTTGCTGGCAGTGACGAAATGAATGAGTCAGTGCATGCTAGAGCACTTCACGCACCCCGGCATCAAGACCTTTGATTTTGCTGTTTTGGCGTTGCTTCTGCAGTGAGCTCTAAGTAAACGCAGCCTACGTCGACGTAGTCTACAGTGCGGCGTCCAAGTGTTGAGCTGCAGATTGCATTCCAAAGACCCGTTCTGAAAACACGATTCTTCAGATGAAAGCCGACTGCTTGCAGAAACAGTCCCACACAAAGGGGTGTTTGAGGCTTCAGGTCTTGCCTGTAAGGCTCGCCTTAATTTTGACATTCCCACTCATGTTCCTCGACTTGGAACAATTCAGCTCGCAAAAATTGGGCAATGCTGGTGTGCGCTTCAGTCTGCCAAACTGGGGGGTGTAGAGCGAGACTTTCATGAGACCTTTTTTGGGACTCACAAAGACTGAAGTACTGGTGGTTCAACTTCAGAAGGGGGGTGAAGTGCAAACAAGACACTCATCAAGAACTCAAGCAGCTCAAGCACTTCACCTTGATGCATTTCGAGGAGTGGGCCTAGTTGTAGAAGACATTGAATCCCATCAAGACTTTTGAAGCCTTTGAAAGGAACAAGGCACCGGGATACCTAGCATCGGCATACCCGCGGACCCTGGCACGCATGCGGTTCTGACCTGACTCGCCCATGTGTCAACTCGCGAGTTCCACTTCGACGTGTCATTCGGCGTCCGCGCCGCCGCTGGCCGGCCGCGCGGCCGCGCAGGGATCGTCTCGGTAACATACTTCCAGTGGTTGGTGATCGAAGCCTTGGCTTCTTTCTGGCACTGGGATGAGTCCCGGATGTACCTGGTGCACTGCCTCCTGGATGTAGCGGGATGGAGGGGAATGAGTGGAGGGGAATGGAGGGGGCAGGGCATGTTCGGGTTGGGGGGAGCCTACCAGCAGTTCAGGGTTGACGAGTTAGATATCCTCAGGAGATAAACATGCAGTTTTTTTCAGTCTTAAAACTCTTTGTTGTTTGACTTTCGGGACTACCTCAGGCAAATTCTTCCAACACAGAAGACTGAACAGTTTCCTGGCCAGACCAAAAACGCCCAGACCAAAAAAGGAGAACAGCACGTCAGCTTCCAGCAAAAGGAGAACAGTCGCCTTCTCGCTAGGTTGCGTCCAAACTCCGTCCAAACTCGCGCGGTGGAGTACGCGCCATTTCAGGCCTCTTGTACGCGTGTTGGATGCCCTTGCTGGCGATGGTCCACACCTTCCTAGCCACTCGGTGACCGGGACCGCGCGGTGTTCGACCCGGACCCCGGACCTAGTGGATCATGCATGGATCCACCCTACTGTAGGACTCTTGAGGACCATAACCCCCTATTTGAATTGAACATCCTCTTCTAATATGTGGGGGTGTGTATATGGTCCTGAAGAGTCTACAGTAGCTGGGTGGTTGGGATCAACTTGCCCCAGATCGATCGACTCGGAGAGTTCACCACATCGACGGAGGCCCGGAGGCCGGACGCTCGTGTCCACCGGCGCCCGGACGCGGGAGAGCCGGACGATCGGACAGTGGAAAGACGGTGACGAGTTCGGGTATGTGGAGATAGCGATAGTGGAAGACCCCGTGTTGGTGTTCAGGCAAGTCGTCCCGACATGTTGCTTCAGGTGTTTTTGTTTTCAGAGTTCAATCCCCTTGTGGTGAATATGTCTCTTTTCAGGTTCTAGTACAGTCGCTCATATTCCAGGACCTTCAAAGTTCTGAGCTCCCATGATCGGGACACTTAGGCCGCGGCCTAAGCTCACTTATAAGACTCCAAAGAGGTCACTTTGAGGGTCCTGGTTGATGTGACATGTGTGAACACTTGATGTGAAGATTGATGCAAGGAACTCCACCCCCAGGACCGACATGCCCAGGAAACCGTCTTCTCCTATGCAAGAACCCTAGAGACGAAAAGCCGGGAAGAAAAGCCATTCAGGTCGCAAGGAGTGTGTCCAAGAACGTCAGAACGATCGGCAAAAAAAAGAGAAGGCCATTGGCTGAGTCGGAAAAACCTCCTTGTGATCCTGAAGACTGCCCAATGCTTTTAGGTATGGAGTCGGAATTTGAAGCCCCTGACCTTTGATCTGGACGGACGTTCTTTAATACCAAATCCGACGCGCGCGCGCGCGGACACGCGGTTGGGTTTCCGAGGCGTATCCCTTCTATCGGTTTCGAAACCGAGAGCCGGTCGCTTGGCATTTTGGGAGGATGGTTTCTCTTCAGACGAACCGCCTTCCGTCCAAGAACATGGGCTGACAGTTGGATGGGGACACTGACGAAGGTTTGCCGGTCGACTGTGCAGAAGATGCACCCTGGATGAAACAAACCATGTTATATACCACTCCTGCATCAGTGCTCATTGGTTTAGAGAAAATGAACAGGCACCGCAGGTTTGAATCGTATGTTGAATTGCTTCCCCAAATGATTGGATCATAGTTCGATTCCATTTTTTTTATAGCTTTGCCGTCTCGCTACTGGGCGGCAGAAATTCATTAAACCTTCCCCTCGTACTCCGAAGCACGTTCGCGTACGAACGAACGGAACGTCGACTGAGGCACTTTGGCTGGTGGGATGGCTGGAGACCCTTCGGGTCTCCGAAGCGGTCGAGGCCCGGACACGACTCCTTCTTCCGCGGTGACTTCCGCGTGTTTCGGACCGCGGGGGGCGGGGGGGGGGAAGGTGGATCTGGACGTCGATTTGGACCGGACCTTTCAGGGGTTTGGAGATTCTGAGGGGGTGTGCAGTGATGTAAAGTGTAAATGAATTGTCATGTGTTTCTTTTTTCCTCTGCTTGGAACACCAAACACATGCTCAGAAGGTCATCCCTGGACCTCCAGTCGTACGGCGTTTCCTAGAGCCTCAGTTCGGTGTCTCGTTCGGTGTTCGGTGCCAAGCAAGGTGCTGGTGGTGTATACATGATACATGTCACAATGAGCAGCACCAGTTTCGAAAAGCTGATGCTCCGAAAAGCGAAAAAGGTCGGTCACCTTTAGGACACAACAAGAACTTTCAAATTTGATCACATATGATCACATCCTCTTGGCAGGAGTCCTTGCTTGGGGCGCTCGTTTGCCGGTTCCCCTTCCGTGGTCGAGCCCCCGGGGTTCGGCCAGGCCTCGCAGGCCGAGCCGGAGGCCTCGCAGGGCGAGCTGGAGGCGGGTTGGGGCCACTCCTAAGAGGAAGGAAGGGAGAGTGAGAGAGAACACTGTGTTCTTGATGAGTGAAAAGGATCCCTAAGATCAGTCTGGCAATATGCTATTCTTTTTTTGAAATATATAGGTCGACATAGGTCGACTATGTCTATGTATTATATGTCACTATAACAAATCAAACGTTGGATGTTGCCGTGCTACGATCTATCCACCTATCTATCCACCTTCCTGCACCTTCCAGGCACATGTGCAGTCTTGGTGGCGTCGAATTCCGAAACGACACCGGTGCCAGCCCGGGGCCAGTGTAAAGCTTCGACCATGGAGGTTCCCAGAGGTTCCCAATGGTTCCCATATCCCACACAATCCATGATGGGATTGCTGACTCCCAACTCAAGGACCTCATGTCGATATCAGATGATATATCTGATATATCGTGTTTTCATAGTCATAGGTATCATGTCGACGGTTCATTGACCAAACCCATCTATCTAGAGGTTTGACACTTGAAAAAAGGGATGGTCTGATTCATCTAAACGGTCTAAAGCCTGACCTTTCCCAGCCCGGACATCCATCTTTTCTTCCATCTTCTCCCAGCCGATGCTGCGGAGGAGTCCTCCTCTGTGGGCGAAGCAGGCAGAGCTGAGCTGGGCGTGGGGGTTGAGGGTCCGTGCGCAACGGGCTGCGCTGGGTCCTGCAGGGGCTGCCGTGGCCATGTTGATCACAGCCTTCTGTCTTTTGGCAGAAACTCTCAGTTCAAATGCAGGTGGAACCTGGGTATGTGCCGTGCCTTTGCTTCTGCAGGGCTGGCTGGCCCTCTGCTGAATCTTCGACTCGTGATTTCTCAGTGACAAGACACCGGAGCCGATTCAAGTGAGCAGCATTTGGGGAGCTTGGACTAGGGCGTTTTCCATTGCAGTACCTGTAACAGTCGGTATACTAGGACCACAAGGAACACCCCTTAACCTCTAGGGGGCTATCAATAGACACCCCTTAGGGTGTCCTGGTTTATATGAATGATTAATAACAATAAGTTATCACTATTTCCAAGAAAGGCCTGCAACTGAACCAGATATCATCCACTGCACAGCGATATGTGACCTGCACAGCATATGTGACCTGCACAGCGATATCCCTCAATTTCTTGGAGCCCTACCCTGGATGGGATGAATTCTTTGAAGAAAAAACATTTACACACAGGGTGACATCGACGGTAGTAGCTATAGTTCACGTGATGGGACAGTCCAAGGGGTACCAGCTACTGTTTCAACACACTTGGGATCATTCATGAGGCTTCCAACACCTTCCAACCACTCCAACTTCAGTTTCAAGATTTGGGGGTTCAATAACCTTCACTACAGGCAAGAGACCATGTCGTCACCTATTTTTCAGGTATTGCTACCCTGCCTTGGGGGGGGGAAGGCAAGGGACTAACAGATTACTGTACTTTGTCAGGTTCCTGTAGAAGCTTCGTGTCATATACTTCATGAAGAGAAAACAGCCTTCCATGAGCCTTCATGCCCTTGGCAGCCTTTCAAGGGCACTAAAAAAAACACACAACCTGGAACAACCTGGTGTGGTTCTCCTGTCAAATCCTCGTTCTGAAACATTAGCAAACCCATCAAATTCTTCGGGATGGACCTTTGCCATGATTTGACCCGGGCAGGTGCCGATCCGAGACAGGTGGGCTCCGGCGGGGAGGGTGGCAGTGGAGGTTTCGAATCCGGAGAAACTCGGTTTAACATGGTTTAACAACGAACGCGATGTAGGGTTGGTCCAAGTGAATGGCTTTAGAATGTTGTAACATGTATATACATATTTTTTGTATCTTTATTCATTGAAACTGGTTGCTTCAAAATTTTCGACATGTATTTTTCAACTGGTTTATCCAAAAAGCGGTCAGTTCACAGGTTTCTCAGAAGAAACTTCTTGGGCTCCCTTGCGTTTCTGGACGCGCAGGTGGACCCAGTCGCCGAGAACGGCCTGGCGGACGCGAATGTGGAAGCGCCCAGCCCTGTGACCGACACTCGCGAGGATGAGACGGGGCATTTGAGTGCCTCGGCGCGGTTGTTGAGCAATTTGTTGATTTGTTTTACCGATTTTTCTACGGATTTGTTTCGGTTCGGATGGCTCCTCAGCTCCAACAGGCAAAGATGTCCGGCACAGGGAAACCGGCCGAACGGTCCCACCAAGGCCGAACGGAAGGGCTGCTGTCTGATGGCCGCGCCATGGCGCGCTCGCGAGGCCGCTCTGTAGAACGCGACCCGGTCGGGACCCGGTTGGGTCCGATGTGGAACGGGTTCCGAGCGGGGCAGCTCTGAGTTCTACGGGGCGACGTCGACGTGGCATGTCTCTGTTGAACATGGTTTGCTCATGCGCCCATGGGAACTGGAGAGATTCTGTGGAAAGATGCAAGGCGAGCACAGGGTCGTAGTCAAAAAGGGTGGAAAGATGTGCCCCACTGCAAGCTGTTACCATCTTAAAGATTCCTCAGACGCCAGACTACAGATATCCTAAGTTTCAGGATTTTCAAGTTGCTTCTGACTATGAAATGCTGTAAATGTGTGCTCCATGGAGCAAATTAAGAACTGATCTCGACCAAATATCATTCATGTACCTCGGGACAATTCGGCATCCCTTTGACTCGACACCTGTTTTCAAGCTGCAGTTGCTCTCTATGTTAGATCCACTCCCTAGAGGGGATGGGGATGTTTAAGTAAAAAGGATATGTATGTCCAGGCTGGAGTTTCTTGAAGATGCCAACTTTCCACAGCAAAGTTTTAACAACTGTCCAGTTCTTGGAGGAATTGTTTGGGGGATTTGGAACATCCCTCATCCTCCACTCACTTCTTTCAACACCAAAGCAGGAAAGAAACGGATCTGCACTGTGCCAGTGCGTGCAGATCCACAAAAAAAACCTGCCGCCCGAACCCTCTCTCTCCGGAGGAGCTCGCTTTTTGGAGCGCTGGCAGCTGAATCAAGCCTTCTCTACCTGGCGAACTCTGTTCCATCTGCTCTTGGGGCTCTTGGCCTGCTTTGCACCTCGTCATCTGCTAGTGTGGGTCTATGGACTACACGTGCACACCAACCACCTCATTTCACATCCCTGGACATAGAACTTCGAACTTTGCATTGATTTCCAACATCTTCCCATCCAACCCGGCCCCCTGGCATCATCCAACCCCAGAAGGTCCCTACTTCGCAGATGCCCTGCTGTTTCAGCAGCATTGACTCAACGAGGTGAGTTGCAAGTGCCTTTTGACCTTGATCCCCGCGGAGAAGATCGAATTGGAGGAACCACTTCGGAACATCTCCTGTTCAGGCACCTACAGCTGTGTGGTGGGGCGGCAGTCTTAGCAATTTTTCCTGGGGAACTCACTGGTGAGGCACTGTAAGATGAAAGGTTGCCCTTCCCGGTATCACGTGCACCATTTATATAATACATATATGGTCCATAATATGGTCAATATCCATATACCTGCTAAACCTTATAACCACCTTTCGTTGTCCATGTCGCTAATTGTTGTCTTTTGGTATGCAAGGACGAGAGTTGTTGTCCGGGACGTGTTTTACCGTAATCGCTGAACTTGGTCTTTTCACAACACTCAAATATATCGATATTCAATAGTGTTCAGGCTTTGGACGTGAAAAAACGTTCAGGATTTAAAAAGGACGTGAATTCACAAGATGGACGTAAATGTTGCGAGAGCTTGCAAAAAGCTATCTTTTAGCATCCTGGACTGGAATTGGTATCTATCCAGGGTAGCAGGTACTATCCATGACGTTTCCACATATACCCAACTCCAGAGATTGGCATGTCTTGTCAGTTCGTTCACCTGGGTCTCCCCAGGTCAGGGCGATCTGGCGCATTTCCTGGAGACGCGCGAGGAGAGCTAAGTCGTTTTGGGGACGGTGTTCGGCCCTTTGAGAGGATATTTGTCTCGTTTTTGCCGAGGAAGTTGGTTGTTCATTCGGTTCTTTAGGGAGCACATGACAGCCAATGAGAGAGAGAGAGATAGAGAGAGAGAGAGAGAGAGACAGAGAGAGAGAGGAGCATAGCTTGGGCTGCGGGATATTTTTGGGGATTTCCACTATTGGATGATTCTTGGCTCTTGAAAAAGTAAAGCTCCTGTTTTTACATTCCAAGCGTCACCGAGACGACTGTCGCCTTACCCCAGATCACCATTCACCATCCAGGTCACATGGAGTGACGGGTGGTTTGGAGTCCCCCAACTCCGAACTCGCTGCCCCAACACCCAATTCGTTCCGTGGCTCAACGACGAAGCCCGGAAGCCCATCGTGGGAGGATCTCCACTTCGCGCTGCTGAACGACACCTTGGGTCGCTGGAGCCCCGATCGGGTCGGTGCTTTTCTCACGGGGTGACCCGCATGGGATGCCCCGGAGGGTCGACTGATGTGCAAACCTGGGTTGCCCTGATTTCAGGCCCTGGAATGTCTGGTGAACCGTGTGAACGGTTGTTTTTGCGGGGTCATATCAGGGAACCCTAAGCAGAGTGGTAGAGGGAGAAAGCAAGCCTTCCCGTACCCTCCGTCCAACGGTCATGGAGGTGGACATACCCCTCTTTGGTCTTCGGAAGATCTTCCGCTTCCCAGCGGCCTATGGGCGGAAAACTCATGGAGGGAGATGTCAGGAGTCCCCCTTCATTCTCTTTTCACCCCCACACATCAGTTTTGTCCAACGGCCATTTGGGATAATACGATCTGGCGGGAAAAAAAGAGAAACACCTCGTATTGACCTTTTTTATGACATCTCTTCCCAAAAGGTCCTGCCACTCCAGGAGTAGCCCTGGTGTGGCCGGAGCTTGGTTGCCACTCTGCTCCTCCACGCTGCTGGGCTGTGCACCGGGGCATTTCGCCCTCGAGGGCGCGGAGCCCTCGCTGAGCTGCAGCGCCAAAGGCGTGTTCGGCGACGTCCGGGCGCGATTTTTCGCGCACAGTGCGGTGAGCTGGAGGTGACAACACCGGGCTACCTCTCTTCCTTTTTAAACCCTTGTTAAACCTTGCTTTACGATTCTAAAGCATGCAGATAGGAATTGGATATTCATCCCAACCTCATTCTATCCCATCCCTCTTTTTTCTTCTCTTGACTGCCAGGCGCCTACGTTTGGCAAGGCTCCTGCAGTGCGATCAGCTGCGGAGCCCCTCCGCGCCTGCCGCACGCCACGCCGCGGATGAGCGTCGCTGGGGAAGCAGTAGAGAGGGCGACTGGGGAGTTTTTTTTTTTTTTTTAAATTATTTTATTTATTACTATTCTTTTTTAAAAAGGCAAAGTTCAAGGAGTCTTCGGCTGAAAAGACGTTCCTTGGGCAAAGGGGGGACGTCGTCAGATTACGTATGTTTCACATGGTTTTGGGACTCCCAGGATGGTGGAGTGTGATGCAGCCTGATGACATGGTGGTGGAGTGGTGGTGGGTCATTGCCATGGCAAGCCAACTCAAGAGTAGGGCCTAGGGGCTGGGAGGATGACAGTACTACGAAGAAGACTGTGACTTTTTGGGGGAGCTCCCAAAATTCGTGGGGGAGTAATCAATGTCCAATCTTAACTAGTAAAACGGCACCCCCCCCATCCCAGCACCTACTTGATGGCTGACATGAGCGAGCTCGCACCACTCCATCCGGGCAGAGTTGTGGATTTCTCGACCCTTCTGGGCGGGTCAGACAGGACATCAAGCGGCAGAACTGGACCTATGGCGTGACGGTGCACTACGACTGCGCCCCTGGGGCGGCACGAAAGTTCGATGGTACGAGGAGGGAAGGATGGAGAAGAGTGGACTGATCGATGACGTGCAGAAGAAGGAAGGGTCAGTGCGGAGTTTGAATGTTAGCCTAAACAACCACTGGAATCCCCTTGACGAATCAAGAATTTACCATAAAACACCACTGATTGGTTCTTTTCATGGCTGCAGCATGTCTGGGTCTCGTTTCTGATGACGAAGTACCCTCCCCTCCCCGATCCTGGAAAGTGGGGTCCACAGCTGTTTGTAGAGGAAGGGCCCCAAAAACATGCTGGGAACGGTGGTTGGAACGACCGACCGGGTTAGATGTTTGCTCATCTGTCCAGTTCAAGCTCCGTTTTTGGGGCATTCATCATTCATCATCCAGCATCCAGAGTGCGGTTTGGGGCAGTGTCCTTGAAGTCTTCGGGTTTGACAAAGAAGAGAAAAGGAGCCTCGGTGACCTATCCAGTGACAGTGCAAGAGTCTTCACACAAATTGACTGTTGCTGTACCATGCAGGCGGGGGTAAATCTTTTCACCATTCACAGCGGGGATCACACAGAAATTCAAGATTCACTCGTTGAACATTCCTTGTTACGCGGGAGTGAACATCACCTTGGAGTGGTCAGCCGGATTGCGCGGTCAGGCAGCCGGTCAGGAGAGCGGGGCCGTGGGCCGATCCACGTCGTTCTGATGCCGAGTTCCTGTGCGGGGTAACGTGTCGCACTTCTCGGATGCCCAAGGACAAACCTGGCTACTGGGGCAGCTTGTCTGCTCACTGCAATGTCACAGGGTCGCTTGGTTTGGAGTTCGGGTCGGTCGACCCGTGGATTCACTTGTGGGGGCCTCCAAAACCAGGAAGAAGAATTCGAGGGTTTCAAGAGGCATGGTTTGTGAACACTTGAAGTCCATTGATTCCAAGATGTTGCTGCCTCCCTTCATCTTCCTTCTGTCTCCCCACTAGCTTCAACCCTGTTGGCCTTTCTCCAATGACCAACGATTGGCTCCAATGACCAACTCGAAGGAGGCTCCGACGCGGACGATGTTGTGGCCAGCGAAACGATCGTCGACTTGACCCGGCATGCGATCCGACCCAGACAACCCTGGAGTGGTTTGAGGATGTTTAAAGGGTCAATGTAGGTAAAAATGAGGAACCGTAGCTTCCCATTGTCATGTGGATGTGGTGATTGTAGTCATTAGAAGTATTTGGACATATTTTTTGGACTAACTACCTAGATCTACTCGAAGTTAGGTCAAATTCCCCACCCAAAAATCCTCCAAAATCCTCCATCAAACCCTCCTCCTCTTCCAATCCAAGCGAGGACTTGGCTGGTGGAAGGTGCCTGCGTGGAAGTCACCTGCAACGCCCCGCCCAGCGTGCCACACGCGCAGCCTTTGTGGGATCCGGAGCGGGGCAACGTGAGCACAGGCGCGGAGCCGCGGAGCCGCGGGGCCGTCTAGTCACGAGTTAGGACCCAGGATTAGGTGGGACTTCCGGGGTAAAATATCTGAGAACATCAGGACTTTGTTTGGCTCATGTTCAGCGGAAAAACACACACATCTTTCCCTGATTTGCCTCACTGCCAAGGCTGCCAAAGGACTCATTTTACCATATTTTATGCCGGATGGTAGCGGTGGATGACATGAAACATGAGTCGAAACAGTTCTGGGTTAGAGAACAAGGGAAAATGAGCCCAGAAACCGATATCTAATGAGCCCAGCCACGCTCATTCCTTGCGTCCTTCATCGCGGGCTACAAGCCTCTGTGGGGTGAAGTCGTGTTCCGCGGCTCGACAGGGTGGAAGCTACGGAGTAGGTAGGGCGACGTAGGGAGCACATAAGTTGATGATTAGACCTTTGGCATCTCGTAGCTTTTTTTGCTTTGTGGATGTTTGTGGTTGTCCATTCACGAAAAATGGAAGCTGGTTAAACACGGAGTCTGGTTCGCAAAGGACAATCATTGTGCCCATCTGAAACGATTTGGGTTTCCTTCACGGCAAGGTTGGAAGGTGTATTGTCGTCAGACAGACCTCTGTATGAATTAGCTGTCTGATATATTTGCTCATGTCATCTCATGTCAATGTCATCATCTTTGCATGGCTTTTGTGTCATCTCATGGGTCCGCCAGTGGCCCTCCTACCTCCACAGACCTGTCGACCTGTGTCGTCGCACCGCGTCGCGGAGGGATGGTGATTCGCTATCAGTGCGATGAGATGTACAACGGCACACCGACGGCCAGTTGCGGAGACGACGGCATGTACATGATTTCAGGCGTGGCGGGAGGGGTCTCGGCCTGGCCGAGGTTGAGAGATGAGGAGGACCGGACGTCCACGGGTTTCTTCCCGCAGATCAGTGAGGATGGGAATGGGTTTGTCTCCAAGGTAGACAACTATACTCGAACACTTCAAACCAAGTCTTGGCACCTCAAAACCTGGGGAAATGAGACCCCAGACCTCTCCATGTGAGGGTCCGGCCCCTACCACCATGCAGCGAACGACCTTCCGGGTAGGTCAACAGCAAGGCATCTTGGTGCCGTGATCTACAGCCATAAAAACCGGTGTTTCTATCTCTCCCATTGTGCTCCTCAAGAGCTTCGACATTCGGACGATCACACCCTCTCGTCCCAGCCTTTAGGCTTTGATGCTTTGGTTTTTCTTCGTCTTTTTTGACCTAGGCTCACCAGGTTGAGTATACCAACAGAGGTGGGTCAGAACCCTACTCTCCCTTGGTTAGGAACCCTAGCTAGTATGGGCCCCTTTTCAGGGCACTCGAAAAAGAAGCACCTCTCTTGGTAGCTCGAAATCTTGGGACTCGCTCCACGACGAGGCCGCTGCCGCCGCGAGTGCGGCGCGCCGCCCCGCGTGCTGCACGCCGCGCCGAGGCGCCCGGGTGGTGGTGTGGCTCGTCCCATCAAGGGGGCCGTGGATGTGATGTGCGGGGCACCCCGACTACCGCCTTAACCTCCATGGATGGCACCCCGTCGAACGTGACTGCTGTATAACCATCATTAGTTGGAGACTCTTGAGGACCATAACCTCCCCCAGTTGAATTGAACAACCTCTTTACATGGAGGGTTTATGAATCAAGAGTCTACAGTCTACATTAATGGTAGAATATGTTGGTGTATGTGTTGAGATGCTTTCATGAGCGTGGTGTTTGAACCAAAACTCCTTCCAACACTTCCACACCTTCCGTTCATCTCGGGCATCAAGCCGCTGATGCCGTTCGGCACGCTGGATGCTGAGCATCGGTGTGGCTTTTCCTGGTCCTGGAGGTTCAACAACACGGAGGCGAAGAGCGGCTGGTTCGTGGGCATGCGCTGCCCTTATGTCTGCGACCCAGGCGCCGTTCCGTGCGACCGCGACCGCGTTGTGGGGTGGGGGTTCCGAACGGGTGGGGGTGGGGCGCGGGTTCCTGAACATCCAACTTCCACTGGATGGGACTCAGAATTCCTTTTCAACTGCTGGGTGTTTGATCCCCAAAACGTGAAAGAAGACTGGGGCTGCGATTTCGGTGTTTTCGGGCGGCGGCATGGTTCTTGGGGTCCGCTCTTGAAGACATCTGAGGAAATTACATTGAAGCTTTGAGTGGCGGACCTGGGACGGTTACCATCGCTTTTAGGCTGGTCCTTTGCAGCCCGAAGAGTGCAGTCCCTGCAGACGGTTTTGAGGGATTTCCAAGAGCCTCCCACAAAGTGGGCGCCCCAACTCCTCCAGATCTCAGCATGTCTTGGCTCACTCACAGGATGTTGATGTGGATGATCTGGACCCCTGCAAGACCATTATTTGTTGCTGGTAAGTAACACTTGTTCTTTTTTTTCACTTCCACGTTAATGAGTCCAAGAACAAGTGGGTTTTGGAGCGATTTGAGTGTTTGGGAGGAGCTGATGCTGAATGACATTGTTATCCACCATCATCATGGCTCAGTTGAATTCCTGCCATGCGAGTCGAAATGATTTGGCTGAGTAGAGCTTGTTCTGAGGATGAGGAGACTAGAACCTGAGGACCTGTGAACTGTACTGGCAGGTCATGCACGACTTCAAAAAAACCATCACGGCTGCTCAAACTGAGACGTGAACCTTTTAGTATATATAGTGGCTGAAGGGTCGCAGCCATGGCACCCGGGCACCGTTTTTGTGTGACCTAACGAGTCGGTCAACCTACCAGGGTTTGATGCACCTGGGCGAAATGGGTGCCATGACTCCATGACCCACAGCGTGATGTCAAGGTGCCCGGAAAACCAGCTCGGAGAGATAAAGAACTCCTCACATGCTTCGGCAAGACTTCAAAAGTGCGATGTTGGCAAGAAGTGGACTCTTGTTCGAGTGAACTGGGTGTTCGAGTGAACGGGTGAAACCACTGAACGGCTCCAGGCCGGAATTCCGAAGTTCGCGGCCTTTGGCTTCATCAAAGATACAAGCTTAGTTAGTATTATAGCACGGACTGATTTCTAGTTCGGGACTTCTGGCCAGGTGGAATATTTTGACTGTAGATGGACCCAAAAACATTGACCCTGTGCAAATCATTTGAACCAAGCACCCCAATGTGAGTGAATATGCCCGTCCCAATGGATTGTGATCTCGATATGTCTCGATGTTTCCTTCAGCCTTCGGGCGCCTTCAGCATCGCCCCAGGCTACCAGGGCTATGTGACCGCACTCTGCGAGGAGGACGGTCCAAATCAGGTACAACAAGGATGGACAGGATGGACAGGGGTATTTTTTGGACTAATTAAACTCTTTAAGGGTGGAATTGAAGGCTGGGGTCATATACAGCATAGAAGAGTATATCTTCATCATTCTTCATTCCATGTTTTTGGACTATAAACCTTCAAGACTCCAACGGCTCAACGAAGTGGTTTCTAATTGATGTAGACTGTTAATGAACGAACACCCCGGCTTTGGATGCGCGGAGTCCGCGGACTCGCTCAAAAACCAACCGTCCCTTGCCCTCAGGTGGGGCGGGTACGGGCCGGTACGGGTGGGTATAGCTGGACTATGGTGACACTTGTCAAACAGGGCTATGTACACTACGAATCTACTGCGAACGAAAGGCAATGGCAAAGACGGATGGTAAGACCGATACCCATGTCGGGGCGTTGATTCCTTGACGCAGCCTACACTAGTTCGGAGTTGACCATAGTTTTTGATGGAATTTTCAGCCATTCGAGTCATGGTTTTCCTGGTTTTCGCATGGTTTTCGCAGGTTTTCGCTCTCCTTTCCCACGGTTTCTGCGTTTCTTTAAGGAGTTCGGAGTTCTCAGTCGGGTCTGGGGGGTCTGTGAGTCTGGTGAGAATGGAGGTGAGCCAGGCTGGGACTCTGCGTGGTCTTCGCGGTTTTGGGCCAAACCTCTTCACGTTCTGTCTTCGGATGAGTCTTCGGATCCCAGACACTCCATGGGACTGCCATATATGCCGATCAATTGGCCCCCAAAACCACCCAATGTAGGCATATATACATGGAGTGTCTTCGGATGGGTCTTCGGATGTTTTTGGAATCCAGGCGCGTCACTCCGAGTGTGGGAGTCGTTTCGTGTGGGAGTTGGATGAAGTCCAGAACCGACATCCGTAGACTCTCTTGGATTGAGTCGAGTCGTTTCTGGGGTTTCCGAGTCGACCAGTTGGTCCTCCGAGGTCCAGGTGGTTCCGAATCAACCCAAGTTGGGGTTCCACCACCTGCACCTTCTGAGATCCGATCCACTTGCACCTTCATAGTGCTCCGGTCAACTTGATGACTTCACCGAGCCCCCTCCGATGAAGCCGACGTTCTCGCGGGTCTGAGCCTGTCGCCTCGCAGCGGCAGGGTGGGAATTACAGCGTCTCAGGGCATTGTGCTCCGGTGCTATGCGGCACTCCACCCAAGCTGCCACAGGTGGGACCGGCTTGGTCGGAATCGCGGAACGGTGGAACTCCACCGTCGGACGCGCGAACCGTGGGGGGATGTTGGGTCGGGAGATCTGCGGACCCGGGGAGGCGGGGACCTCGTCTACACGACGTTTTTGGCACAGTCAGTTCTACAGTTGACCACTTCAATGAAACGCGACCGATGGGCGATGATGGGCTTGAAAAACCCTATGTTTGGACCCGGTGAGGGCCGACCTTGTCTTTTTTCTTCCCTATATTTTCTATCCAACCTGAATGACCCAGCGACTAACTATCCCCAAACATGGCCATTTCTGATCAAGACCGAGGTCGTGTCTGGGTTTTAGGACATATAGATCTTCCAACTGTGACAAATTTCTGCCTTTGGGCTGGTTTTATGGATGAAAAGGCACAAATTTTGCACAGTTGGAAGATCTAGGGATCCAGGTATCTCAAGATTGCATGTCCCGCTCGCAGTTCAATCCCATTGGATGAATTGAAGAGCGCAATGGATGCTTCTGACCCCCCCACCGGCACTCTTGAGCGCCGGGCACGGAGGCGACGGCACGGATGGAGGATGTGACCAAGCAGCTTGGAGGTTTCAGAAAACCCATGGAAGACCTATATACTTAGGGTCTGTCCGAACTTACCTGTAAGAGTCAGTAAACAATTATCATCATGCACTGTTACAGCTATCAGGATAGATCCAACTTATACTACCTTCCCTCCAACTGCCCATGGAAGAAGTGGACAATCCATGACGTCATCCCCTGTTTGGTATTCGGAACAATGGTCTTTCGACGGAAGAATTGCCATCCACTTATACATGACTTTTGAAGAATAAATAATACGTTGACCTCAATACTCCAGGGAATTGAGAATGACATGGAATGACAGACAAGCAGGAGCCAATTGGCGTTGTGTTTCCTTTCACGCACCACCAAAGGGGCCTTTTCCCTGTCCGGTTGAAACAGGTCGACGGTAGAAGGTACCTCCAAGTCACTCTCTTGACCAATCCGTTCAAGAAGGACTGGCCTTGACCATCCAAACGGCCGGTTGTCCTGGCCACTTCTTCCACCCCTCTGTCTCACCCGCCGTCACCGAGCGTCGCCCACAACATGGCAAACCGCAGGTGCGGTCCGTCGCGCAGCGGTCCGTGGCGGTTCCCTCGCCCGGGTTCTGAGGCAGAACTTCAGCTTTGGGTCGTTGGTCCATTACGATTGCAAGGCGCCGAGGCCTGGAATCCCCACGTGTCGACGAAAAGACGGAAGACGTGGGGGACGGAAGGAAGGAAGACGGGGGGCCTGTGATCATCTGTGACCCGCCCTTTGGGGGATCTGAGGTTTCTGTTGGGGGGAGTGACTGTGACGTGGGGGGGGGGGTGGGGTCAGGGGAATGGGCACTATATATGAACAGCAGGTGGAGGCCATGGTGATGGTGGTTGTCGCTTGCGGTGTGCAGAAGGACCATTCGAACAGGTGTTGCGGTGTTGCGATCTGCGACCGAAAGACAGAAGCACCTCCGTGAAGAGGCGGCCAGAGTCAAGAAAAGCGCTGCTCGTTCGAACCGAAAGTGCAAAGCTTCGCCCAAAGCAACGCTCCACGCAGAGGTTGTTCGACGTTTGTTCCACACCCTTCAGCCTTCAGCCACTCAAACACCTGCTGTCCCACCAAGACGAGGCATGGCACAGTGGTTTTTTTTGTCAAAAGGACTTGAACCTCCCTGCCCCTGCTTAGAGTCTTTCAGAAGCTTTGTACTTCAATCAGCCAGATCCACAAGCAGATCTATGGTTGTAAGATTCTCAACAGCCATAACCTTCCACCGCAGGGATGTGTGCTTTCCACCATTTTTGCACAACAAGTTCGACTCCTGGTGAGGAATGTATTGCATAAGCGCCCCACGCTCCTTTTTGGGGTAGCATGGCGTGGTCAGCAGTCGCACTCCAAGTGCTGGCCAGCAGAACCTCTGCCTGGCAGCGGGCATGTCAAAGTAGGTCTCGAAAACTCAGTTGTGAACTGTTTTTTTGTTTAAAGATGTCCCACAGCCGGGTTCATTACCACAACATGTGTCTTTTGTTGGCATGTTGTTTCAAAATAGATTCTCCACATGTCCACCATGTTCCAGCCAATTGGAATCGGACTCGGTCTCAGGTTCCACGGCCAGCTGCTGGCGACGTGCCTCTCGACCAGTCGCTGGGAGGTGAATGGCACCTGCGTGGAGGCGAGTAAAGAGAGGAATCCGATTCGGGGTCCATGTGCGTCCAATTCTCCCGCAGCAAAGGTGCTGAGGCGTTGTATATATATAGGCTTCGAGCAAATCAATCAACCAGGAGGATCAGCTGCTAGATAAACAGCTTAAGCTTTAGCTTGGGGGGGTGTCTAGAACGTGGGGTTTGGCTTTTTTGATTGTCAAACATTGACATCCCCTGTATGGTTTTCTGTATAGCTTCGGAGCTAAGTGTTCGCGATGTCGGCTATGCACACCGAGGGACAGTGCTTTATTGACATCGTGTGTTTGTGTGTTCGTCAGGGATGATTGCTCGACAGATCTGCCCGACAGAGCCATTTTGTCGGGAAATAGGCGATTGATATCGCGTCGTCGACAGCTATTGTGGAGGAAAGTAGGTGGTAGAGAGCACGCTTCCCTCAACAACGCTTCCTCCCGGCGCTCAGAGCACAAGTTGCTGCTTCCCACGCCAGTAACCAGCCCGTATCCTCGTGGGGTGCTACTGCACATTATCCATTTAATCTGTGCACACGGCGAAGCGGTGTGAATAGATAGTGGCTATTTTTCTATCATTTTCTATCTACTTCGGGTCTATTGAGCTAGTCTCAAAATCATATAGTAAAAATAGAATAGTCAGTGAGTGGCCATGGGAGTTAAACGTGCATGTTTTGTTCAAAGAACGATCACACACTCACCAGGGTGACATCGCTTGTGCGCGCGCAAGAAAGTCCAGTCAGGCTCTTCTTGGCAAGTATTTGTTCGCACCATCCAAAAGATCATCTGCCACTTGATAACAAGATCAGAGCTTCTGACATCAACCCAACTCAAGACCCTAGGGATCCAGTTGTATATACCTTCTGAAAAGGTAGGACTGGACCCTCCTGGCACCAATCACCTTCTGACAAGGTACTTGGGGATCTCCTAGGGAAAGACGAACAGCCTGTTGTGAGCAGCTGTCAGGTGCACTGCTCAGCGCCACCCGCCGTGGACCATGCGAGCCCGTTGGGAGATCAGGAGAACGTGACGGCCGGCACGGTGCCGTGCCAGCATGGTGGGTTGGGATGGTTGGTTAGTAGTAACAAGTGCCACGCTACTAGGAACAGGTGCCTTACTAGTAGTAACAAGAAGCTATTAGAAACAAGTGCATCGCTTCTAGTAACAAGATTTGGTTTGGATCTACAAGTGAGAGGTCTTTTCCCCCCAAACCAGCACCAAAGCAAGGTGAAAAACTACATGGGAAACACTTTGGGTTCGATATTTCATGATATTTCCATGATTGGAATATGTTTTGAGGCTATCTGCTGCTTGTAGAACTCTTTGGGGGGTTAAAACAATTTAGAATGGTCCGATGCAGCCATTCCATTCTGACACGCAACTCCATTCCATGCGGCTTTGGCGCTTCATCCTGAATCTATTCCACCGGATCAGACTCAGTCAGTCGTACGTCTTCCGAGGTGCGGGAGGGTTGGAGTGATCCTCATTGGACAACACACGAACGACACGAACTCGTTGTCCAAACTGAGGGTCATCATCATGTTCATCCCACATATCTGCCAATGCATTTCTGGAAGAACTCGCAGTCTGTGTTGCCTCGGCGATTTGACACCAGAAGCTTTCCTGTGTGGCCTGGCCTAATGGCCTAGGTGATCCGCTACCAGTGCGAGGAAGGCTACAATGGCACGGTGAGCGCCATGTGTGGCTACGCCACGGGACAGCAGAGCAGAGATTGCAGGGATGATGCTACGAAGATGATGGCTATCTTGAGGGTTCAGTTTTTTTCCATATATTTTTTCCGAGAGATAGGCAGATTGGAAGGTGGCAAGAACTCATGATCTAGGCCAGAAAAGAATCTTGACGGCCAGGGGTTTTGTTCGGATGACCTTTCCACTGGGAAGCCTTATATAGACGTTTTTTGTTGTATACTCACAAACCTCCATATTGCTACTCAGTGGCATGGCTCCTGAGAGAGGCCTGTTGTGAAATTTCCTTTACCGGCAATCTTTTGCCATCTGAGATGCGAGAAATGAAGGACAAACATTTTTTCCAGTCAAGTACCAGGTCTTGGAAATTCCTTCACCACAAAACATGATTTTTTTGAACAATATGGATTTCACTCTGTGAATTCATATGTTGACAGCAAGTCCAAAAGACAGGTTCAACTGGTGCGTTTCCGATAAAGGACGCATGTCAGAATTTCACCCGACCCAACTTCCAAGACCTCATTTTTCACAGGTTATTTTTTTCGTTTTGCTCAAACCCAACCGGTGAAACTGGCGTTGACACGCTGGGGCTGTGAGGGACCTCCGACCCGAGGATAGCCAGTACATCCTGCTGGGGCGCTGCCGCCGCGAGTGCTCGGACCAGCTCCCGGCGGTGCCACACGCGGCGCCAGCGTCCAGTGCAGGAAGTGCGGCACCTGCAGTGGGCTGGTTGGCAGGCGAACAAGTTAACACGGGAAGAAAGCTGATGGGCGAGCTCGAACCTATTTAGGATCTATTTGGGCTTTGTTTGTTTTAACATAACAGTGGTTGGGGGTGATGACATCCTAAATTGCCCAGAAACTATAACAGGGTAATTCGCTACATGACTGTTTTCTCTTGCCCGGAAGCGTCTCGTGCGGAATGCGGCTGATGTGTGAGCGTCGGACGACCAGCGGATCCAGAATTTCTGGACTTCCCATCTCCCCAGGCCTCTCTTTTCAGCTCCTACATGCTCTTACCCTGGTCACATGCTCCTAAGCGCTCTGAGTCTGTAGAGTTGAGGACAAAAATGCTTCTTTGAAGTCGGTCCCAAATACGATGTCACTCTGCTGTACCCACTAGACTCATACGCTCTGAGTCTATAGTGGATAACTGTCACATTTTTCAGTACCACCCCTGCCCACCCGTACCCTGCACCCTGCCCTGCTCACAGCCGGGCCCTGAGAGGCATGAACGTGCCCTACAGCTGCCTTCACGGCTACGACGGCGCTGTCTCGGCGATCTGTGGCAGCGACGGGAACTACAGCATCGTCGGAGCGCCGCGCTTGGCGCGTCGCGACGCACGTGCCGTTGTTGGGGGGCGAAAGACTGGGCGCTTTTGAGGGGGGCATCTGTGGAGGATGGTGGCATTTTCTTGGAGAAGGTCCGGTTTTTCTGTCTCCTCAGGTCCTCAGCTTTTACACCTTCCTTCATCATCATTGATCAGTGCGCATCATCAGCATGAAACCTTTCATACATTTTCATAACCTTCGGCTTTGTTTTTTTGCCGCTGCTGAGCCTTGGTGTAAGCAGTCGGCGGAATGGCCTAAACGGATAGGTCCTGAAGTAGGCAGCGGTAGGCAAAGATACGACGATTCCATGCAAGTGCATGCCACATGGGGTTTCAACAAAAATTACTATGACCGAAGATCGAAATATGATTGCGGTCTTGCGGTACAGACAAATTATACAGGCCACGGTACATGAGTGGTTCTCAAATGGGTTGCCAGCACGCTCTCCGCACCTGCTGCGCGCCCGCAGAGAGCGCGCGTGCATCCAGGACAGTGCCAAGTGGCTTCGTCGGTGGAAGCCAGGAGCCTCCGGAGCAAGTTGACAGGTGGGGGCCATCCGCACAGGGCTGTCCGTTGGAGTGAAGGTCCCGACGTTGGAAGGTCAGATCCTATGGTATGGTTGGAATTGAAGGCGAACACCTCTCTGATGTAAGCTTTTTACATCTAAATAAGGGTGAAAAAGACCTTTAGCAGTCTTGCGTGGGGGGAACATGCAGTTCCAGCCCCCAGGGCCTGGTTGCTGTTCAGAGGATCCTTGGACCCTAAACCAGCCTGGAAGGAGGTCGGAGGTCTAGTGGGCGCGGTGGAGGATGACTTCTGCCCAAGCGCGCCTTTGGTCCCTTCAAGCACAGTGTGAAGGTCCCACTTGGCCTCTGGTGACACGCACAGCCTGCCGAATCCCCTACCAGGGCTCTCATCAATCCTGTCATGAGGCCCCTAATCCAGGATGTTTACACCGTTTCTGAGGGTATCCTCATGTTCGATGGATTTTCCCACCACCCTCCAAACTGAAACGGTTTCCCTTCTTCTTCCATCTTCTTCCCGCATGTTCTTTTTTTTCCCCCCAGGTGTCTCCACCGCCATGGGCCTGGAGAATGGCTTGCTCTTCTTGGGCCTGGGGGTGTTGGCATACCAACGGTCGGGACGCCCGAGGGTGTCAGGGGACGCCTGGCCACGTGACGAGAGAGAGCTCGGAGGCACGAGAGCTCGGAGATCTCGTTGAGGATCAGCGGACTGTTGGGTTCAGGGGCACGAACTATCAGTCTGAATCATACCGAACGAACACCCAATATACCCCCGGAAAAAAAAAAACCATCTGTGCTTTCCTTGTGAATGGTGTAGTTTTTTTGGATGTTTTTGGGAGTTTTTATATGTTTTTATAGTTCTTTTTTTTTTTGGTAAAAACTCTGTTTGTGTTGTTGCAAGCCACGTTCTGCTGGTGGGGGGTTCTTTTTCAATTTCATGACTCAAAGGGTGGTTGGGTCTTGATCCCAGGGGTTTCTTTCTTCATGGAGAACTGCTCCGTCAAGAGAAGTCTGGCTATATCGGCATACATGAAATGCCTATAGAAGTATATATATATATCCCATTGTTATTTTACCCCATCAAGAGAAGTCGGTATAAAACATCGGTGTCGGTGGTCGGTCTCTTTCTGGGCCCCCCCGGTCGGTCGGCGGTCGGGAAAGTGCGGGACGGGTCCGACGAAGCGACGAAGCGGAACGGATCAGTGAAGTGGAAGGACGAAAGACACACGGGAAACATCGGCGAACAAACAAACAATTAATAGTAATGTATGTGTCATGTGTTGCCCATCTGTCATGAGCTGCGGAATTTTGTGGCATGTGTGTGTTCCGTTTTTCGTGTACATTGGTAGGTCAATCACCCACCGGACCCAGTGGCTTAGCCAGGTGGCTTTCGGATGGCACGAGACCTCGGCAGGTATCGTCGAGTGGCCACACCCGTGGTGGCCACCAACGAGATGGAGGGAATGCCGGGAGGCTCAACATGGGAGTTTCTCAATTTTTTCACAAAATTCAGGAGGTCAAAGCATGGTCCACCGACCAGGGACCTGGGCCTCCAGGTTTTTACTCAGCCGTTCTGGAAAGGGCGCCCTTTCAAGCGGTTTTGCAGAAGGCGGATTGGTCCGACGGCGGATTGGAACATGGGGTGAGATCGCTTGGGGGGTTGAGGTGGTTTCCAACGTTCCAAGGAACGAGCGGCTAAAATCCGCTCAAAGATTGTGGCACGTTGTTCTAAGATCCAGGAGTCACAAAGGGTGCCGAACTTGGAGGATTTGCCCCTGTCACATCCACAGCCCTTGGGACGAGGCACACCGCCTCCATGTGACTCGTGGGATGTTTCACCTTCGACCGAGCATCGACTTGGAGGTGGGGGGAGTTGTGAACGAACCTCGACCGGTTCAGTGCCGGTCCAGTGCTTTCCTCGATCGCCTCGACCAGTCAGGTCAGCGCCCATGACCGACGCTTGAACTCCCCGCGGATGCGTGAGTTAGACGCGTGAAGGCCAGCAGAGTGGCAAGCAGTTGACACAGAGGATTCTTGGGTTCTTGGAACAGGAGATCGTTTGACACATATGTTTCTTGCATGGTCATTTTCAATGTTCTTGGGTTGACACTGGTCTTTTGATCAGGAGAAAGAAAAGGATTGGATCCTTGGATTGGCGAGTCACACTAAAAAATACTATATAGAGGGACATGGCACTGGCGAATTATGAGTCGTATGCATGAATTATGTATCCTCATCTTAAGTTGTATGCGTGAATTATGTATCCTCATCTCAAGACGTATACAGTACATAATTCAATGACATTGAATTGCAATGTATCCTCATGAGGTATGACCATTGCGGGATCATTGCATCGTCTCAGGCGTTTCTTATGACGATTGCTCAGTCTGCAACGTCCGTCGCCGAGCTGAATCGCTCGGAGGATGGAAGATGAGACATGAAGTGGTCCCTATCCTTCGAAGACCCATTCTGAATTCTACAAGAATGGTTGACTTTACCTGCCTTTGTAGTGGACAATCCTTGGTTGTTTGGGATTGAGGCTATTGAATCGATGATGGTTCGAATCCTAGGGCGGTGAATTTAGGACTGAACATGTTCGGAGTGGTTTTTTTTCGGGCCCGTGCTCGTCATGTTTCAGGATTTGTTGGATCAGTGGGAAGAAAGCATTGGATTGGTGCTGGTTTTCTGAAAGCACATGAATCACCACCGACTTATTGGGGTTGAGTCTCATTTCGTCTCATTGAACTGGGAGAAAACCGCACATAACCCCCCAAAGTCGATCGTGCAGTTCGCTTGCAGCGGGGACCGCGTGGTGAATGACCCTTGCTCGATGGGGACTAGAGGGGGTTCTACAAGTGCCCATCGAGTTTGGGGTAAAACATGGTAAACTGAAAAAATCATGAAAAATCATGAGTTGCTTAACAGTTGCTTGGCTGATTTTGATTTGATCAAATGAAGATACCAATAATACATAATAATACTGCATATATATATAGTTCTAAGCTGGTCTAGTGAGTGAAGGTCAATTGACCTGCTTTCGGAATAGACAATGATCGTAAGTCCTATCCAAGAAGAAACATCAACAGATTTGGAAGAATCAAACCCCACATTCACAACACCACGGGGTCGTCTTTTCTTTCGTATTATTTTCTTTTGTGAGCCACCTGTAGGAGGCTGGCTGGCCACAGAATCCTTTCGCTTCTCATCTTCCATGAAACCCTTCAGATCTTGGAGGGACACTGCCAAGAGTGCGGCAAAGCCTTGTTTGGAGGCTGTTCGAACTTCGGCGCTTCGTGGCTTCTGCGGAACAAACTTCTGGGATTCCGCGCGGATGAACCCCATGATTTGGAAATCCTTTGGGATTTGATGCGCATGCAGATCTCTAGGATTTCTGGAGGCTTTTTGACTCCAGGGTTGGATATGATGTGGACCTTTGGCAAGAGGTCATCAGCAAACTGGGCACCTGGTGGAATCTTGCCGAAAAAAGACAATGTAGGGGATAATCCCAGCCAAGGGTAGCGATTATCAAAATTGGTCTCATTTCCTGCTGGAAGAATAACACAAGCTTTTTGAAACATGCCCAGTTGCTTTATTCAAGTCCAGTAGACTTGAGCTTGGGAAACTAAAGTGTGTGTGTTGACAGAAATGCAACTCAATTGGATCGAGGAGAGACTCATGAAACATGTTTGATGCCGCAAGACGTTTTGGCCCTGATACGTGATTGTCAGAAGTGGAAGAGAAG